>LR994580.1:14213308-14813308 GCA_905187575.2 Celastrina argiolus | reverse complement strand
AAAAAAAAAATTTACAGAAACTTTGATATTATTTAGTGCCTATGTAAAGAATATGAAGCAAAAAAATAGTATGAATTTATAACACACTCGACATTGACCAGCTATGGGTTCATTCAACTCACACATCTGATTGAAATTGTTGTAATTAATGACTGATAATTGTGCTGAAAACAGCTGTTAGGTCGATAACCTAGCTGGTCATTGTTGTAAAGAGTGCATTGTAATTTTTTTTTAGCATTTTACAATTATTTTTGCGCTTAAACTTCTTTTATGTAAAGTTAACAACCACGTGGGGAAAAGTTTATGAAATGAAATTGCAAATGTTATATACCTAATATTATGTAAGTATAACACAAATGTATAATAATATATAACTGGCGGCGCGTGGAACGATAGGGCAGTCTCGTGTGCACTACATGTGCACTCACGCCCTTGATTTTATCTGTTCAACACAAATAGAAGACTTACTTCCTCGAGCAAAAAGTACTAATAACACAAATTATACATGCACGTACATTGTGCATAATACGCTCACGCGGTTTTCGGGTAATTTCTAGAGACCACCGTAAAGCGATCCCGAAAGCATTCATTTTCTGCAGATTGAAATAATTCAGTGTAGGGTAAACCACCCAATTATTGGCCCTTTAAGCAGGGACTCCATTTAACTGGTAAAATTTGCATATAAAATTATATTTTATTAAAGAAAAAAATATTTATATTAGTCTTCTAATCTTTTGGGAATATTTTAAAGTACTTTTCATTAATAAATTAAATCGATTTATTTAATAAAGTGCACGTTTAAAAAAAACACTTACAATACCAGTTGCTGGCATAGCTAAACCTTTTATTGGCAGTACTTATTACCTATTATTGACACTATTTTTGTTAGATCAAAAATGGGTCCTAACTGCTAGCTCATACAGTAAAAAAGCCTTTGCTTAAAGAAAATAAACATTTATTTATTAAGAAACTTACCATAACATTTAAAACGCTTATTTTTAAATATGGTTTCATACTTTTCATAAAATATTAACAAAAAACCAAACAAAGTCTTCTAGGCTTAAACAAAAAATAGAATAATTTTGGCTAACGACTATTTAATTTCCTTAATTAGGTATAGTCACGTGCACTAACATGAATACATCAACAAATTTGCAAAAATATGTCTACGTTCATATGCCAAAAATATCTTCACCATATTGTATTCAAAGCGATGTAACCTGCAAAGTGATTCAAAATTATGAATACATTATTTTCAAAATGAAGTAAACAGCAGTTTTGCAGTGAATAGTATACACACTTAAATTCATAATTATGAATACTCGACAAATTTCATTAACATGTAAACATTGTTTATTTCATTATAATGTAAACGGTAATTTTAAACTGATGACGAATTTTTGCTAAGCTAAATTTCGATCACGTCAGCTTTGAATAAAAAAACTAGACCAAAATCGGCTAATCCATTACAGTAATTACGATGCGACAGACAAACAGACGAACACACATACAGAAACGTCATACTTATATCATAGTGTAAGTAGAGTTTGCAGACACGCAGGCTAACATTTTGTATGATTAACAAAAATAAATATATTAAAATATCATGGGTATAGTTTGAGGGTAGATGTAAAAACCTAAAAAAATAGTTTCTGAAATATATATTCAGGTAAAATTTCTGACCAATTTAATAAATTTGGTAGTTCTTTTCCTTACGTGTTTTTTCTAGTCAGAAAAGTAAAATTATTTTTTAAGTAACACTTAAATTGTTCAGCAGTAAGAAAATTGATTTTGTTGAATCATAGCTGTAGTGTTTTAACACGAGCACGTCAGTGTTGTATATCTATCTATCATATCCTAAGTGAACATATACTAAATCAGCTTTCAAATAAAAAAACTACATCAAAATCGGTTAATCCGTTTGGGAGCTACAATGCCACAGACAGACATACAGATAGACTCAAAGTTAGTTCAAATTTCATGTTTCTACCATTTGTAGTTACGGCTGTGCGAAAAGAAAAATAAAAAATGAATGTATACATCTTATTGCAACATACCCCGAATATATTTTTGTGGCAATTAAAACATATTTGCAGAAAAGCATATTATTGATATAATTATTGTATACATTATAATGAAATAAACAATGTTTACATGTTACTGAAATTTGTCGAGTATTCATAATTATGTGTGTATACTATTCACTGAAATACTGCTGTTTACTTCATTATGAAAATAATCTATTCATAATTTTGAATCACTTTGCTGGTTACATCGCTTTGAATACAATGTGGTAAAGATATTTTTGAAATATAAATTTGTAGATGTATCCATGTTAGTGCATGTGACTGTACATTGAAGGAAGTCAATCAATTGAGATCATAAGTAGGTAATTATTAGGTCACGTTAATATTCTGAATCAGCCTTGGTCATACTTTTTACTACTTTTTTTTCTAGACTTCTTCAGACTTGGCTTCATTTTGAAAGTGGTTGTGGCTGAAATAATAATATTTTTATTGGCACCTTTTAAACCCTAGTTTGACACCCGTGCCAATAAATGGATTTTACAAAATTGGCAGGGGGCCAGTTTTTGGATTGGTGTATCCAAAACTATAAAAAATATTTTAAATGCAACTTAAATTCAATTTTAAAGCAAACAAGGCATAATTTTTAATAAACTCGATTTTTTTTAAAACCCTTTTATTGGCACATGTGCCAATAAAATGGTTTAAGCGATTTTACGCAAACCAAATGTTGGCACACCACAAATAACTATAAATTGTCGCTTAAATTATAAAATAATGTTTAAAAAAGGCAACTAGTATATGTAATAATAAGACTAATTTAGTATGTACAAGAACAACATAGCAAATTTGCATTTTTTTTAAAGATTATAAAAGCTCTTACCTTAGTAAAAAACGATTATTTTTAATATTTTTGTCGTACAGTTCCCGGCTTGTCAAACAGATGGTCAACTTGACACAAATGTTTTAAGAAATAAAAAATGTGTGTTGCCAGTGTAATAAAGAATAATACTACTGTTTATTTTTAATAAAAATTTCATAGTCTGGCTACATAAAATCTTAATTTTCCTAAAAAACTTGAGGGTGCCAATAAATTGGTAGAGTGCCAGTAATAGGGTGGTTTACCCTATATTTTCTATCTGAATTGCTTGTTAATAACCACAGTTTTTGTAAAAAGAACTTTAACCCAACTCCGTAGTTTAGACTTGCGTCAGCGGACGCATACATATAGTGCCAAAATCATAACCCCCCCCCCCCCCCCCCCGGCCTTCTGTCTTCGCTATTACAAGAGAGTTGAATTAGGGTGATTACAGGCGTTAGTTACGCAAATACGATAAATTGACGTAAACTTAGAAGTTACTGGTTAATATTATATAACATCTTATAATTTATAATTGATTTATACACAGTACAAGTCGGATAAGATATCATGGTATAATTTATCAGGCAAGTGTCATAAGTCAGTTAACCTGCATACAAAGTCAAACTGATTGTTGGTAATACTCTACAAACTAGCTTTTGCCCGCGACTTGTGCCCAGCTGTTCTTATCAAACTGAGCATTGTGCTATGTGAGCTATGAGCATTCATACGGCCAAATACTGAAACGTTGATTAAGTTAGTGTCCCTCAGACAGGCTGGCAGCACTACGGCGGAATGACTGCGTCACCTTTTTTCACCTTATGTTTCAGCTTACTGTTTTACCCATGGCCATACGAGTCCACTATCAACCTTTTACTGTTTATATTTTTTAAATCTGTGATCTTAGAGAATTGTTGCCGTAGTGAAAAATATTAAGTTTGACCTCCTCTACAAAGCTATACAGCGTGTCTCATGGTTCATATAACAAGCCGAATATAGTGTGTAGAGAAGGACACATAGAGCATTTTTTGTTTTGCACTTCATATAAATTACTTACACGATAAAAAAAAAATGACGAGTGAAAGGTCTAAAATTACCAGTGAATCTTACTGTGCTGGGGATCGCGGGCTCCTTTTCTATACACACGATTGCACTGGTCGTTGACCTAACACGTGACCAGGATTGAAACTCATCTGTTTTGTGTCTTAGAGATTTGATTAGATAGATTTTAATCGCGATTTGTCGTGTTATGGTAAGTAATTTATATGAGGTGCTCAAAAAATGCTCTACGCGTCCTTCTTTTCATATATGAACCATGAGACACGCTGTATATTTATCGTTAGTCGGCTACTTCGCCTGTGGCTTAAAATAATCCTTGTCCCATGCTGAGCAGCAGCTTGGCTGTACGGGGTGGGTGAATCGTGGGGGGCGAAGACAAAAAGGTATTGGCAATAGCTTATAGCAAACGTACACGTGTGTATGGACGAGCATTAGAATATAAATAATGTAACTATACAATTATTCATCAATTAATTCAGTATTCAATGTTATACCTGATACCTTAAGCATGAAACATAGCTTGCTTCATAGTAATTGGCGGGCAGATTCCAGTAAACAATTAACTTTTTGCTGCGGCGAGTGATCGCGGCCTATTGAAATTAAATTTTATCGTCATCCTTTCCATTGCCAAGTTTAGATTTATTATGAGCCGCCCACCGTCAAGGCCGCCGCAGGACGGTAAAAAGAGATTCCGCGCGTGAAATAAAGTGTACGTGAATAGGAACAAAGCTTGAAGCCGACGGCGACGGAACCTCAAAATATGTCAGAATAAACCTACAAAAAATCTTGGTCCGTACAATGTATTGCTCACACCAAAATCCCTACACAGTTCAATGTTATGTGTACCTTGTCCCCTTATTAATAAAAATATTTAAACTAAGGGTTCGCTAATGCATTGCACACAAGTATATAAGTGATATTTAGAGCAGGACTAATGTATCCAGTACTTTATGGAACGTTGAGAACACGGATAATAGAACTCTAAACACGAAGAAAATAGTTAAAAATCGAACTCATGAGCATCAGGTGAAATGTAAATTTCTAATTATAGTAGCGCATAATTTCTGGATTTTCTCCGGTCTTAATAGTGCCAACCTACTTTCGGGATTCGAACCCGCGACCTCTCGCTCGAGCACCAACATGCTCAACCACTGCTCTACTGAGGTCAACAATCAACTGAAACACAAAACAGCCAACATTAAACTTGATGTTTATATTGATCTATGTATGGGTATAAAACTAATTCTTCATTTATTATTTGTGCGTGTTGACTGTTGTATTATGTCTTCAGTATTCACTTTGTAGAATGTTATCATTATAATTTATAATACGAGTCCTGAACAATGCTTGAGTAATACAATAGTAAACATTTAAATGACAGAACGTGGAAATAAATTGTAAGGTTATTAGAGAAGTTATTAGTTATAATAACATTCTATAAATCAACTTCTTGTTATCATTATTAATAAATATCTGAACTAATTGATAACAACAGTGAACCCTGAATTTAATACTATTAACTAGGTGTACCCGCGACTTCGTCTGCTTAAACCTCTGTATCTCACAACAGCAATTCGACAGGCGTAGATTGTACAATTGTGTATAATATCGCTGTCAAGTGTATACGTTTGACAGCGTATAATTTGTACAATTTACACCTGTCGAATTGCTGTTGCGGGATTCACAATCAGCCTTCCGATTATGAAACTTTAGTGCTCCGCTCCTACTAGTCTTAGCGTGATGATATATAAAAAAATAAAAAATTATGTTGGGGCATTTCTCATACAAACATAAAAGTCAAAAGTAAGTCTTTCAGCGCAGGTTCTTTCACAGTACACTCTACACAGGATGCACATATACACCCTAAAGAATTATCACTCATTTATTTTACACAAAGCCTACTGCTATCCAACACTGGATTTTTTTTTTCAAATCAGACCAGTAGTTTCTGAGTTTAGCGCGTTGAAATAAAAAAATCTAGATAAAACAAACCTCTTCAGTTTTATGATATAAGTAAAAATATAGAAACAAAATCTTGACAATACAAATCAAACGAGCCCAGACTCCGTGGGGTTTTGTCGTTTTGCTCCTATGACCTTCCCTCCATCATAAGATCAGCTTCATCATGAAGGGAAGGAAGGTTCCTTCATGTAGTACTGCCTTGTAACGCAACGCACAAACTCATGCAATTTCAATTCCATCGGACAATGGAAAGTGCGTAATATTTATACGTGCAAAATTTCTCTAATTGTAATTCTAAAATTCTTATCGTTTATTTATACATATTTTCTCTCCCTAGCCCCAATTGTTCTACCATCCCGCCCAGCAGGTTACCCCTGTGGTAGAGATAACTGAAAGTTAAATATCGAACACTTCAAAAGTTGTGGAATGGAAATTATTAAAATAAAAAGTTTATTGTTTCTTTAATTGAAAAAAAAGCGAACCTTTTAACGCCATAAACAGTTTCCAACCTTCAAGACAACAGTTGTCTTGTATTTATCGCGTAGGTGACATCTTTAGATGGATGTATATATTGGCCTCCTTGTTATTTATTTGCGTATTTTTTACCGGACTACTGCGAAGCTTTAGACTTTTTGTCTAATGATTAACAAATATTTCATAAGTTCTTTATGTCAACTGACATAGAAAAAACTTGTCAACTATCCGATCCTTATCAGTAACCCAAGCAGAAACATTATGCGTAAAGTAACGGTATCAAATGACAAATGTATGAAAAGAAAACGTTAATATAATAACTGATATTCGATAATGTTTCTTTTACTATAGCCTACATTATGACAGTTCAGTAGGCAAAGGAGGAACATTTTCACAAGGATCCTTAAAATAAAGTTATCGATTGTCGATTGTATTGTCGCTGTCAAGATTTTCATACAATTATTATTCGTTAACGTTATTTGACGGAGCTTTTAAATGCTCTTGCTTGACCTACTGAGCTCCCAAATGTTTGGCCTACAGGATTCAGAAGACAGTGAAACAGAACCTTAATTATTTTTAAAATGGATTTAATTAATCTAATTTTTATTACAGTTATGACAGCAGATGAAAGATGTGAGGCCAATGAATTATTATTATTAAAATTTATTACTCACATATTACATAGCAAATTAACAAACAGATAAAAATAATTTTACAAAGCGTGGGCAAATGCAAATTAATATATTTATTAAAATGAATATATTTTTACAAAAAAACAATATATTAGTAATTGTATTCTTTCTCCTTTTGGGTTTGGGTGAAGACCCGTTATTAATACTGGTCAAATTTAAGCGACAGGAGTTCTCTGTATCGCTGTCAAAATTAATGGTATGAATTTTAAGGGGCCAAATAAGGTCCTCTCGATAGTCATTGACATATAAAATTATCCATATTTTTGTACTTAAGTAAGTTAAGGTGCGTTTTATGTTGGAGTGGGATAACTATTTCCAACAGAAATCTACCATAGATTTCTGTTGGAAATAGTTTGGGTATTTGGTACAGAACATTAGTCAATAAACCACCAAAACGTCCTTGGTTTGCAGATATTAATTTAAGTAAGAGAGATCTAACGCTCTGTTTTCGTATGCGATCCAACCACATTCCATTGAATAATTTTTTGTTTTTGATGGGTAAAATAGACAATCCAATTGCACCGTTTGTGGACGATACGAAGACCTTTACCACATGCTCATGGAATGTGAGAGGAACGAGCACTTACGTCGTGAATTTGTGCAGTTTACTAAGTGTACCGATTTGTACTTTTTTATTCATCATATTCTGTATTCCAATTTTAAAACCGATTTTAGTCCAATATTTATAAGTTATGTAATACACTCTTTGTACTTAAGGGAACTAGATTTTGAAAATTAATTGTACATAATTCTAAAGTTAGGCAGACTTAATCTAGATGTAATGCGTTTAAATAAAGATTAAAAAAAAAAAAAGGTGCGTTTACATATTTCTTATTTTCTAGATGTTTTTTTTAGATTTTCCGACCAAATGAAACCTAGTCCTATAAAAATAAACAATTGTCTCAAATAGAGTACTTACGAACATATTATTATTTATATAAAAATCTCATTTTACAATAGCAAAAACAATATCAATAATCCAGAGCTTTCAACCCAAATTCTGCTCTTATGTAGTTGTATTTATTTGTTTAAAAAATACTCAAAGAAAACGGTTATAACCATCTTAATATTAAAAATCGTTGAGAAATTATTGAATTTCAAAAATAATAAAAGTACTTGTATCTTCTTTTCGACTGTTTTATCAATAAACATGAATCTTATGGGTGTAACTAAGGTTCATTTTATTTTTTCACTGTCTGGATTGATTGCACAAAACATTTCCAAATAAATGCCAGTCCATGTCATTCAAGCCTGTCAAGCAACACATTATGCTAACGCGTCCTTAACATAACATTTTAAGTGTATTTTGTCAAAACACATGTTTTAACACAATATGTTTGTTATTACGTTGAACATAAAAGTTAGAGCAATACTTTACTGTAGTGTATACGTGTAAAGAATCAAAATCTATTATACTTTTATTTTCTCCATAAAGCCTTCTATTATTTATGGAGCCTTATAGTCGACTTATTGGTGTATTTCGTAAATCTGCGATATTTAATTTATAGATGTACTGACAAGTTTAATTTTCAATACTTTTATATTGTATGACTACCTAGTTACCTTCAGAACACACTATACCCCAAACATACGAGTACATACATCGTTTAGATAAAATGTTGGCACCAACTGTCCAAACTTTCGCAAGACTAGATGTTATCTTCGCCAGGACGAAACCTCGCTTCGTCAAAAGGTATTCCCCACACAACCGCGTCTTTATTTTGAATATAAAGGCAGGTTTTGTTTTTGCGTTAATTCAAGTGCACATCTGGTTCACTAATATTGGTTGTACAATAAGAGCGCATAAAGATCGTATTACGTTGGACCTTTGTCATTTGTCCAGTTTGCGATAGTCCTAAGTCGCGCTACAAAGTGGCGGGGCGTTGACCCCACGAGGTCGTTTAGTGCTCGTAGCTGTCTCTATGTGCTGAACTTGAACCAGGGTTTGCAGGTTGCAGAATTTTATCACCTGGTTAAGGTTAAAATAAAGGGGTAACGTAACGGTCTTGGTATAGTGAACTATCTTTATTTATTAATTGGTATAGTATTTCATACTGACGTCGAAACGAATTAATTGCCTGTTAATTAGTTATGTGCCTTAGTATGAAATGCAGTCTTGAATTCTTTAACTTTACTTTACTAGAATTTCGTATATTGTAACGTTAATAATTTTCCGTGTTGTTTTTTCGTGCTGTATAGAATACTAGCTGTTCCCGCGACTTCGTTCGCGTGGTTTTTGAGTAACTTAAACCGTTTATGCTGCGCACGCAACAAAAGTCCTCAAATATTAATAATTTTCCCAGTTTTTGCAACATTTCTCACTGGCGCTTCGCTCCTATTGGTCGCAGCGTAATGTTTTATAGCCTAAAGCCTTCCTCTATATATGGACTATCCAACAAAAAATGATTTTTTCAAATCGGACCAAGTAGTTCCTGAGATTAGCGCGTTTAAACAAACAAACAAACAAACTCTTCCGCTTTATAATATTAGTATTACTGGTTAAAAGTTATACCGTTTCAGGAAAAATGTGTCTTGACGATCACTTTTCTATAAAAAGGGATATAATTTTTTTAACTGAAACTTTTTTAGTGTAACAATAAAAAAACAATAATTATTATATTGTATAGCAAGAACCGCGAAGGTTGAAAGCTATTTCGTAGTTCATTTATTTTACTACTGGCGGAGCTACCTAAATCCACAGATTCCAATAAAATATGAGTTGTGAATGCACTTTGATTTATGAACATAAATTCATCCTCACAAACATTATTACACAACTAGTTAGGTATATTAATAAAATAACGAAAACTTAGTTTTTTTTTCAAACTAGCAGCCCTGTGGAGTGTAGTAGAGTGCATGGAGTCTGCCTGCTTTGCGTTTCTAAGGGACTTGTGACAATACCAGATACCTATATATAGGTAGGTAAAGAATTTGGTTTGCGTGAGGTCAACTTCGTTTATAATAATATTGAATATAATTTTTTTTACTAAATGTATTACTTATGCATTTTATGAAAAGATTTAGTTTAAAAACGAAAACAGTAAATACTATACATATTACACCAGATGTACACGGCAGTTTTCATCATACAGTTTAACAAATATATAAATTTGGTAAATTGTATATAAATAAATAAAGTTTTTATTTCTATATAGGTTATTCACACTTATAGATTGTCCTACATGATGTGTACCATCGGTTCGAAAACAACAAATCCATATAGCGAATCAAGGGAGTAAACAATGAAAATTGCATAAAAACTTCTGAATTAAATATAAATCGCAGTGATAAAAGCAGTTTCTGCAATGACTCATGAGTAACTGAGTTATGAGACCACTGCGAGACAAAAGTAGGTGAAATGATGCACGTCTCGTAACGGATAATGTTTTTGCGCGTGAATTCCTATGGAATACGAGCGCATAAGACAATGTTGTAGATGCAGTGTCAAGGCCGCCTTACAATGTTGGCGTTTGTTGGCCTAGTGAGCGGTGACGCAACACGATCAAAACGTCTCTTGTTGCGCAACGCGACATTGATTGACCTGTCTTGGCTGTTTTTTTACAGTCACATTCTTAAACGCAGGCTATCAGACATCTCTGTTTCTAGACGGAACTTCACAACCTCACACACCGTTACTGCTTATGGGGTCGTATTTACAATGGATAGATGCCACTGCTTACTTTTAAGGGCGTGTTTCACCAAGCAATGTTAAAGTTTACGCCATGTTAAATATCATGTTATCCCTCTCGTATGTAATGTAATATCTTGTGTTGTGTTAATGTATTTTGAAAGCATCCTTGAAAATGAATATTAATCAGGCGAAACATTTTTAGAGTTACGTATCCGAAGATTAAAAACGCGGTTTATTACTAAGAATTCGCTGTCTCTCCGTCTGTTTGCCTTTTTGTGGCCAGGCTGTATCTCAAGAACCGCAATAGCTAGAAATAGGTGTATAATTTTCACAAATTATGCACCTATTTCTGTGGCCGGTTTATTATTAAATAATATTAAAAAATAAACATAAAGTGAGGCGGCTATAAAACAAAAGTGACTTTTTGCCTCTTTTTTGCTAGATGCCGGCAACAGGTAGGTAACAGGTGGAAATATTCACAAAATACCTACCTAGTTGTATACAACTAGGTAGGTATTATATATTTTATTCTTTATTATAATATAAATAGGTATACCTATTTATATTATAATAAAGAATAAAATAAAATTTAGGGGGGGCTTTCATAGGACAAGTATGATTTTTGTTAGATTCACTGGTACGGAACTCATTGTGCGCGAGTCGGATTCGCACTCAGCCGGTTTTTTCTCTTGCGGCAACCACTAACCACCCGTTACCTTTTTAGGTATATCGGGTATAAACGGTAACTCGACTAAGGCCCGTATAAATAAAACAATCTCAAACCCAACCTCACTTGAGAATCTATTGGATAGATTAAAAAAACGTTTCGTTTGACTTTTAAAAGTGAACAACATTATTGATGTTACATAGTATTTTAATTTCTTTTCTTTTTAAACCAGTATATTTATAAACTCCACAGACAAACATTAAAATAAGTATAATCTTTATTTTATAATCTTTATTATTACGTTTTAAAAAAGGAAGAAATTAAATTATGTAACATAAGTAAAGTTCTTCATTTTTAAAAGTGAAACAAAACGGTTTTTTTTATCTGTCAAATAGCTTCTCAAGTGAGGTTGGGTTGAGATTGTTTTATTTATTCGGGCCTAAGAATGTGAAAATATTTGAAACCGAGTTCGTTAAACTTCGAAAAAGTTTGTCGCGTCTTCTTCCCTTTTGCCAGCCGGTTTTAACGACCAAGGACGTTGTTTCAATGTTATCGCAAAACACACTACTTATCTTTATCAGTGCTTGGTTTCTGCACTCAACTCAGGTTATTAAACACCTATAATTGTTACAAGCCTCGATTAAACCAATTTATCAATATTGGAGAGAAAGATTTAATTGCTACAGTTTTTCTTTATGATGCATATATCGCAGTCATCGGGTTGAATCTGTTATTTGATTGAATGAGTAGCGCATTCATTGAATACTGTTTTTACTAACAAATTCAATGAATCCGATACTAGGACAGCCATTTAATATATTATTTTTAAATTTCAAAATATCCAAATGTGTACCTACTATTATATCGCACATTAAAGTAAATTAATCAAAACATATATCTACTCATTGCTACGAGTATCTGTACGAGCTGTTTGACACCATTAAATAACCGCGCTAGTCATTCAATGAAATAAGCAGATTCAATCAGATGACTGCGACACATGTATACTTTTATATAGTAATAATTTAAATCTTTAAAAGGCATCAGAATTCCTAAGAATTTAAAGTTCACTCGGTCCTTGGGAGTTTCAGCTCTCGAGACTAGAATCTAGATGCATAATGCATAGATGTACCAGACATCTTACGATTAAGGTGACCCAGTCTACGATGTAGCACCGTCGCGTCGTTGTCACGAATCAAATTAATATTCTTAGTCCATCCTCTAACTCTTATAATAATTTGAATATATTATAATTGAAGAGAGGGGAAGGTTGACAGCCATGGGACACCAATGGCTTGTACCTAATAATAATAATAATATAATAAGACGTTAATTCAGGTATTTTACATTACACTAGATAACACAAAATATATTAGGACGGTAACACAACACAACATTTTGAAAGTAGGTAGTAATACACAGCGACAAAACGATACAAAAACAAAAAAAAATTAAATGAAAAGGAAAGTACAGTAATACAATAAGGTGCTAGGTAGTGTAATGCAAACACTCAAATAACATAGATAAATTATACATATTCAGGCTATAAAATTAATTAATGATAATACTTTAGTATATAAAGTTTACTGTGAAAGTACCAGCGCTGAAATAGGATTTTTTACTTATTGTATTAGAAAATTTATGCTGTTGGGGAATTTCTCATACAAACATTAAAGTCAAAAGTAAGTCTTTCAGCTCTGATACTTTTACAGTATACTCTACATAGGAGGCACATACACCATCTAAAGTATTATCAGTCATTTATTTTACACCTTGTATGGTATATCAATATAATAAAGCAGTTCAACATTGCTAAAATATTACGTGATGATTTTATATAGAATTTACGTGAATTATTGCTAAAACAAGCTTTTTTACTTTAGATTGTCTCGTACAATTTTGTCTTGTCTAATTTATGCTGGTAAACTACAAATTTTAATATTGTTTTTTATGCAGGAAATAAATAATAGTGAAACTTCCAAAGCATTTCGGAAATATAATATTATACTCTTTGTTTAGAACGTTAGTACGATAAATAGAAATCTTAATAAATCTAAAGCGTGGGTAGTAACTAGTACCTACGATGATGTTCTAAAATAGTTTTATAACTCCACTGAAGTACAGAGTAGCCGATAAATATGGTTTATGTTACTTGTTATTCCCATTAACCACTGGGCCCCGATTCTCGTGCAACTTCGTTTCGAACAGGGATGAAATGGATATGAAATATCGGATACGGATACGAATATTAAATTATTTCGGATTATCCGTTTGTTTCGCATAATTTCGGTTACGGATATTAAATTTTGGTTTCCTTTTTACAGTAACAAGACTTTTATTTCGGATTCGGTTACGGTTACGGATATTTTTTTATATCGGATATCCGATAGTTTCGGTTACGGTTACGGAGCTCCCTAACATCCCTGGTATCGAATAGCAGTCTGTCCCGCTCGTGCACGCATGATTTCTGCGCGTGCGAGCGGACTGACGATCGAATCGGAGTTCGAGTTGCGAGAATCGGGGCCATGACTACTGTGTTTCGGAATTCCATTGTTTTAAATGTATGTAAATAGGAACTAGGAACGGTGTTTAATTTACAGATAACAAAAAGAATAATAAGTTATCTATTTTATAATAACATTATCTATATTTGAAGCAAAAACTGTGTAAAAAATTAAAATGTGTAAAATACCTACCACTCTTCATGCTTCATGGCGACGACGGCCTGTCATTTCATTTTCATGAGGCTCATGAAAATATTTAATATCATCGAATGATCTAAACGATTTGCCTACTTTTGTCATTTCAGTCTGCTGTTCTGTACTAAAGAAATTCTTTTGCAATTTTATATAATAATATTACGCTGTCAATAGTGGGGTCAAAAGCCACTAATCCTAACCAGTAAGGTTTAACTGGCTATGAATTATAATTATCTCGTCAATACACTTAATTTGTATATTCTTAATGGCTGTTTAAAAAGTAATCATTCACACTTACCGACTTACGATGGATTCTTCATGATTCATTTAATGAACAATGAACTCTACTGCGCATTAGTAGGGTTGAAGTTAGCAGGAGGACTTTATTTCAGTAAGAACTCAGTCATCGCCGTATTAACAGTTGACACAGTAAAGGAGCCGTGTCAATAGAAACAGTGTTCGTGCATAGATGCCTACTAATTATCTGTACATTAGTAATACAAACTTACCAGTATGTTAGTAAGCAACATGCAAATAAGTGACATTTATTCATATAATATTTTATATTGTTTTACTCATAAATCAAGTTTCAATAAAGAAAGTTGTGCGAGCTCTTCCATTCGATATGAAGTTTGGAGAAGCTATAGTTTTGATATTAAAAAAATAAAAATACACTGCCATATATTATATAGCTGTGCCCGCGACTTCGTACGCGTGAAAAAGTGATTTAGGGCAGTGTTATAATAAATCTGTTTTAAAAATATTTTTAGTTATAAAACTGTCGTTGAGGTATTTAAAAAACTACTTTATGTTGACAATTCCTACTACCAGCTCGACAAACGACCGTGTACAATTACTATAATGCGAACGGGACTACTTGATAGTACGCTCACATACACGACGAACATCTAGTACTAAGATTTGTATGGATTTTGCGCCGCAGCGACTGCAGACGATGATCGTTTGCACGCCGACGCTGCTGGTGTGGCGACAATGATATTAAGACAG
This sequence comes from Celastrina argiolus, assembly GCA_905187575.2. Classification (NCBI taxonomy): domain Eukaryota; kingdom Metazoa; phylum Arthropoda; class Insecta; order Lepidoptera; family Lycaenidae; genus Celastrina; species Celastrina argiolus. The sequence continues at coordinate 14,798,233 of LR994580.1, read as the reverse complement.
CGCGCCGCAAAATTTTGCGGTCTTTTCGGTGCGTAAGTCCGACTCGCACTTGCCCGGTTTTTTTATTTATTAATAACCAAACATGTAGGTACTGATTATAAATCACTTCACTGTTAAAGTACTAACTGATTTTATACAGAAAAGTAGCAAAATATAGAAAGTCCCAAAAGAAAGAAAACAAACCTAAGTTGTACCTAACATAAAAACCATTCGGTCCATGATAAAAACTAAGAAATAAAAATATTAAGACAAATATAAATCTAACTTATATTGACATAACTTTTTTAGTTTAACCGTAAACACAATACTTATGTTAATCAAAATTCTATATATTATGCAGTTATCGAATACATAATTTGGACAAAGAAAACTATAAAAATGTACAGTAATAGTAGGCTGTAGTATGAATTTTAACGGACGGAATGAGAACTATAATATAGAATGCAAAATAATATTATACATTGCTAATGATGCACGCTGAGTATAACTCTCGGATAACGTATTGTATAAATGTAGGTACCTACTCAACTTTGCTATAATTGTATTAAAAGTACGGCATTTGGCGTATAGATAGATTTGTATAAGAGAATACTCTATCAATATTATGATATTTGACAAAAAAACCCATAATAATCACACTGTTAACACATATCCAGGGCAGGCCGCAAAAGGCTAGAATTTCAAAAGGTATCTCGATTGGAATCGAGTTGTATCAACAGTTTTCCCCTGTAACACAGTTTAGTAACTATCGAGATGTTTTTAACGTCTATCTTATTAAATAGAAAAAACAAAAAAAAGAGCAATATATTTATGAAAATCTTAAAACTGTTTTTAAGATTCCGTACCTCAAAAGGAAAAAACGAAACACATATTATAAGATCATTTCCATGTCCGTCTGTCTGTCAAGACCCTTTTACTCAGAAACGCGTGTTGTGATGAAAATTATATAAAATACTCAGGAACTACTGTTCCTTGAAGCAGTGAAAAAATCAGACTTCTTAGCCAATGCAATCAAAAGCAGTAGCGACATAATCGCTAAATTTCGTCATTTTCGACACTCGTAAGGGAATCAAAACCTAAAGGGTACTTCCCGTGAACTCAAAATCATAAAATTTGAAACCAAGCAACGTCTAAAACCATACGTTTTTAGTAACATTATATAGATAAGTAGTAAAAATATTTTGATTTTTTTAAACTTCGTACCGTTTGTCATTAATGTGTTTAATTGAAACTTATAACAAATACTGTGTGCGTTACGTCTGCTCCGCCACGGTGGAAATATGATGAAAATGTTCGCCCAAAATTTAGGCGAAATTTGACAAAATCGATGGGTCCAAACCAAAAATTTGTCGAAGTAGAAACAAAGAAGTTATAAGGGTTTTAAGTTGGCCGCGCCAACGTAACGTCCACGATGGCGCGGCCATGGAAATCTCAGGAACTACGTGGGTTAGAGATCTAATTCTTTTTCTAGTATGAAGATTGAATTTGGCGAAAATTGTCGAAAAAGAAATTATAAACTAGAAATCGATATTTTAAGAGATATTTACCTCAGAAGCCGTGGCGGCGCAGACGTGCACTTCGTGTTTCTTTAATGTTGATTATTTCTTTATATCATAAGATTTAGTACAAAAAACTGATACAGAAAGTAAGGGCTTAATTTGTCGAAACTAATGAAAGCAATAAATACAACGAAATGTTATTTAAACAGACAAATCGGAACCAAACAAAAAATTACATGGCCGCGCCAACGTAACGCTTCTTTGTACGCTGATATCTCATTATCTGTAATTGCTAGGATTTCAGTTTTTATATCCATTTATTCGGCACATTAACCTGATTAGAATGGCATATCGTTTTACCCTCAGAATAGTTTTTAACGCGTGTAATCTCCAAAAATGTGCTCTCTCATACAATGTTTGAGTAGGGTAACCATAATTTCGATTTTATTTGAGAATACTTTTTAGTTTTTACTCTGCTGAGACGAAAATTTGTCTATTTCCTAAATAATGCCAACAAATGGAATTATTACTATTAAATATTTCACACTTAAACGAAAGTATGTAGTTAGTACCTATGCCCGTAAGCGGTCAGCTGTAGATATGATAATAATATTATGTTAGGTAAGTATACTGTACCTAGGCAGGCTACTTAATATTATGGGTTTCTTGCCCTTAAAATGAAGTACATACTTATCTACGACAAGTATCCTCATTCCCTCAGCAAAGCAAGCCGGCGTAACGCCGGTTTTCATAGAGACCCATGGCCGTGGTTAAGACCCGCTATTGGAATTAATATTATTGCAACGGCAGACGAATAATATGATTTTTCAAGAAGGCACTTTTTACCGTATTTCGGTATGAAGTGACGCTTACATTTTATTAGCGAGTCCGACCTTGACTATTGTACTTATGCATTTTTAATCATCTGCCTAGTATTTACTTTCTTGTTTGAGCCTTTTTAGACCTAGATTTTATTTCATTTATTTCTGTTTCCATGATGTTTAATTTTATAAAATATAATATGTGCTACTTGCAAACTACTACTAACTACAAACAAAATAAAAGAACTATTTCCCGCTAACCCGTCTTCGAAAAAGGGGTCAAAAAGGCTGAAATAAGAAGGTAAATATTCAAACAGAAAACAAGTATTGTATAGGTTAAAAAATGGTCAAGGTAGAGCAGTGGTCGGACCCGCTATTGGCATTAAGAGGAAACACCACGGTTGAGAGAAATACAAAATAGGTATTTATAAAATCTATTGCTGTCTCGCAGTGCCTTAGCTAGCCAGCACTAGCGCGGTAGAGACAACTGCAACTTGGACTGAAATTACCTATTAAAAGTACCAGAAATCGACGTTTAGGGGATTCCTGTTTCCTCCTTCAAAACTTAACCGATTTAAATATTTTTTTCTGTATTAGCTAAAAAAAAATTGAGCCAGGTTCCTATTTTTTGCTTTGGTTGTTTATTGTAGTCAAATCTGTTTCCTAGATATTTAAACATAGCGGAGAGTCTGGCCATTTTTTTTAGGTTTTTAAACGTCTATATCTCTTTAAATAATTAATTTATTAAAAAAAAGGAAAAAATAGGGACGTACAAAGTACAAACAATATCCATAAATATTCAGGAAAAAAATTGTTACTCTAGAGGTGTTATCCAGGGAGGAAATAGAAATCCCCTAGACCTCTATTTTTGTATGGAAAAAAATTCGTGGTGTTTCCTCTTGCAACGGCAGACGAATAATATTATGTTTTTTCAAGTAAGTACTTTTGAATTTTGATTTGATTGGTGTGAAATGACGCTTAGGGCGTTCGCTGCGTTGATCGTGTGGCGTGCTAGTTTCATGTCATCCCATGACCAGCGCTGCGTTGAGGCGGGTTAGCCGTCGCGCGTCGCACGCGGCGCGTACAGCGGTGCACGGGCACGCGAGCGGTGCTATTTCTAGAAGCATAACAAAAGTATACAGCATATTAAGTTATGAATTTTATTAATACGGAACGTATCATTTTAGAGGTACAATGTCACCCCGTTTTATGGAATATGGAAAAAGTTCGTCAAATGTAGCTACGTTGACATTTTAAAATAAATAAAAAAAGTTTCTCATTTTATCTCAAAGAAAACTTGGTTACAAATTCTACATACAACAATCTAGACGTGACAAATGGGCTGATTGGCTGACTCTTTTTACATGTCGGCGTCGTCGTCTGTTGGCTAGGTAATATATCATAAAGGGATAAAAGGTATTTCATTTTCTTCACAAATACTATCCTCTTCCGAAACTAAACAGCTGCTGTGCGAGCAGTGTCGCCAGTGCCCAGTATGGTTTCCCGAAAAAGTACTGTAGCGGTACTACTAGCGCCACATCCTGCATCGCGCTATCGAAGTTTTCTAAGTCCGGCGCTATATATACGACATCTGAAAACTAGTACAGTGGGCTTCGGCCTGACCGAGCATACCATCTCGCTCGGTCGGAGATCTCCCTTTGGGGCTTCCACTCGTACTCCCACATTGGTGACCCTCGACAGAACACGCCTCTTTCATCATCATCACTCCCCGCCCCTCCGCACCACGCCAGCCAGCTTCAGCCTCTTCGGGTACCTCGTCTACTAGCCGCAACGCAGCGCGGCCTGGTCGAACCCTCATCGGCTTCAACGGGCACTCTCACTACACGACCGGTCAGCAAGCAGAGCACATCTCTCCTGGTTCAGCACGTAGCATCGGCCCGCACGGCAGCACTCCGACTCACTGGAGCCCGTGCAGCAGCAGCACAGTTCCGACTCACTGGGACTCACTGGCACTGGCGACTCAAGCACAAGACGACTGAAGTTTCGACCTCCGGTCTTCGGGGGGGAGTGATGTAGCGGTACTACTAGCGCCACATCCTGCATCGCGCTATCGAAGTTTTCTAAGTCCGGCGCTATATATACGACATCTGAAAACTAGTACAGTGGGCTTCGGCCTGACCGAGCATACCATCTCGCTCGGTCGGAGGTCTCCCTTTGGGGCTTCCACTCTTACACCCACAGTACGACTGGTTTTCTGAAAAGTTATGGTTAGTATGTTCGTTTTTGCCAAAACGTTTAAAAGGCGATGGCAATTATAAACTCTATCCAAAGTAACTAATTTGTATCTATACATAATATTATGTCATAATGCTAAATTCAAAATAAAAGTTTAAAATGCGATTGTAGTGTATGAGCTAATGATAATCTATATCTTCTATACTAATATTATAAAGAGGTAACATTTGATTGTTTGTTTGTTTGTTTGTTTGAATGGAATAGGCTCTGAAACCACTGAACCAATATGAAAAATTCTTTCACCGTTGGAAAGCTACATTCCTAGCAATGAACATAGGCCATATTATATGTTAAAAAAAAGTAGGGTTCCTTACTAAAACCCCAAAAATGTAGCCCAAAGTGTAAAAAAACGACCTTCAAAATTTCTTACATCGTGTGCGCTTCGACAACGGCTTGACCAATTTCGCAATTTTTTTTTACGGTATGTTCGTTATTGTCACGAAAAGGTTATTATGAAAGAAAATGTTGAAAAAAATAAGCAGAAAATTAGAAAAAAGAAGAAAATACGTGTTGGTCACGCAGGGTTTGAACCTGGGCTCGATCGATTTTGATAGTCTATATGACACGGGTGTCATGGTAACAACATTGTTTACAAATGGAAAACAAAAATTATGAAATGCTATAAATATCGTTTTTATATCAGCTTAAACTATTTGGATTAATAAAACTATTTGGATTAACTAAAATATGAATCCAAATAGTTTAAGCTGATTTAAATACGGTATTTATAGCATTTCATAATTATTGTTTTCCATTTGTAAACAACGTTGTTACCATGACGACCGTTAGACGATATAGACGTTAGGCTGCGTTTCTGACTGACGCGGAGCGAGGCGGAAGGGAGCTTGCGGTACCCGAATTGACAAATTACTATGCTCGAAATCTTCGCTCCACTTCGCTCGGGCACCGCTAAGCTCCTCCGCGTCAGTGGAAACGCAGCCCTATAGACGCCAAGATCGGGACGTTGTTCCAAATCTATACATATATAGGTACCTACAAATAAATAAAATTGAAGTGTCAGTTTGTAACTTTCAATTAGCAACGTTTTTCTAAATGCATATGTATTAAACGATATTTACTGAAAACGAAAATGCAATTTAAAAAGAATTGTCTGTCTGTCTGTCGGCATGTCTCTTTGCTCCGGCTAATCTCTGGAACGGCTGGACCGATTTTAACGAGACTTTCACTGGTAGATAGCTAAAGTTATAAGGATTTATTTAGGCTACTTTTCATCATCATCATCACTATCATCGTTATCTAACTAATGGTCACCGAATCGGCTGGACCGACTGTGACGGGAGCATTCCACTTCCTCACCAATTTTTAGCCGTATCGATAAAGCCGTTCAAGAGTTATAAATAATTTAAATAACACGACTTACTTTTATACATATAGATGTATAGATTACTCGTACTAACATAAGCTAACGCCCGGTGAATGCTCCCGTCACAGTCAGTCCAGCAGATTCGGTGACCATTAGTTAGATAACGATGATAGTGATGATGATGATGAAAAGTAGCCTAAATAAATCCTTATAACTTTAGCTATCTACCAGTGAAAGTCTCGTTAAAATCGGTCCAGCCGTTCCAGAGATTAGCCGGAGCAAAGAGACATGCCGACAGACAGACAGACAATTCTTTTTAAATTGCATTTTCGTTTTCAGTAAATATCGTTTAATACATATGCATTTAGAAAAACGTTGCTAATTGAAAGTTACAAACTGACACTTCAATTTTATTTATTTGTAGGTACCTATATATGTATAGATTTGGAACAACGTCCCGATCTTGGCGTCTATAGGGCTGCGTTTCCACTGACGCGGAGGAGCTTAGCGGTGCCCGAGCGAAGTGGAGCGAAGATTTCGAGCATAGTAATTTGTCAATTCGGGTACCGCAAGCTCCCTTCCGCCTCGCTCCGCGTCAGTCAGAAACGCAGCCTAACGTCTATATCGTCTAACGGTCGTCATGGTAACAACGTTGTTTACAAATGGAAAACAATAATTATGAAATGCTATAAATACCGTATTTAAATCAGCTTAAACTATTTGGATTCATATTTTAGTTAATCCAAATAGTTTTATTAATCCAAATAGTTTAAGCTGATATAAAAACGATATTTATAGCATTTCATAATTTTTGTTTTCCATTTGTAAACAATGTTGTTACCATGACACCCGTGTCATATAGACTATCAAAATCGATCGAGCCCAGGTTCAAACCCTGCGTGACCAACACGTATTTTCTTCTTTTTTCTAATTTTCTGCTTATTTTTTTCAACATTTTCTTTCATAATAACCTTTTCGTGACAATAACGAACATACCGTAAAAAAAAATTGCGAAATTGGTCAAGCCGTTGTCGAAGCGCACACGATGTAAGAAATTTTGAAGGTCGTTTTTTTACACTTTGGGCTACATTTTTGGGGTTTTAGTAAGGAACCCTACTTTTTTTTAACATATAATATGGCCTATGTTCATTGCTAGGAATGTAGCTTTCCAACGGTGAAAGAATTTTTCATATTGGTTCAGTGGTTTCAGAGCCTATTCCATTCAAACAAACAAACAAACAAACAATCAAATGTTACCTCTTTATAATATTAGTATAGAAGATATAGATTATCATTAGCTCATACACTACAATCGCATTTTAAACTTTTATTTTGAATTTAGCATTATGACATAATATTATGTATAGATACAAATTAGTTACTTTGGATAGAGTTTATAATTGCCATCGCCTTTTAAACGTTTTGGCAAAAACGAACATACTAACCATAACTTTTCAGAAAACCAGTCGTACTGTGGGTGTAAGAGTGGAAGCCCCAAAGGGAGACCTCCGACCGAGCGAGATGGTATGCTCGGTCAGGCCGAAGCCCACTGTACTAGTTTTCAGATGTCGTATATATAGCGCCGGACTTAGAAAACTTCGATAGCGCGATGCAGGATGTGGCGCTAGTAGTACCGCTACATCACTCCCCCCCGAAGACCGGAGGTCGAAACTTCAGTCGTCTTGTGCTTGAGTCGCCAGTGCCAGCTACTTTTCATCATCATCATCACTATCATCGTTATCTAACTAATGGTCACCGAATCTGCTGGACTGACTGTGACGGGAGCATTCACCGGGCGTTAGCTTATGTTAGTACGAGTAATCTATACATCTATATGTATAAAAGTAAGTCGTGTTATTTAAATTATTTATAACTCTTGAACGGCTTTATCGATACGGCTAAAAATTGGTGAGGAAGTGGAATGCTCCCGTCACAGTCGGTCCAGCCGATTCGGTGACCATTAGTTAGATAACGATGATGGTGATGATGATGATGAAAAGTAGCCTAAATTAATCCTTATAACTTTAGCTATCTACCAGTGAAAGTCGTAGATAGCTAAAGTTATAAGGAAGTAGAGCAAGTAGACGGACATTCCATTCGACAGTGTTCCGTGAACGTTGCGGGTTCCACGTTGCGGGTTCCGGGTTCCCATGCTGCGGGTTCCGCGTTGCGGGTTCCGGGTTCCCACGTTGCGAGTTCCGGGTTCCCGCGTTGCGGGTTCCGGGTTCCCGCGTTGCGGGTTCCGGGTTCCCGCGTTGCGGGTTCCGGGTTCCCGCGTTGCGGGTTCCGCGTTGCGGGTTCCGCGTTGCGGGTTCCGCGTTGCGGGTTTCGCGTTGCGGGTTCCTCGATGCGGGTTCCGGGTTCCCGTGTTGCGGGTTCCGGATTCCGCGTTGCGGGTTCCGGGTTCCCATGCTGCGGGTTCCGGGTTCCCGCGTTGCGGGTTCCGGGTTCCGGCGTTGCGGGTTCCGCGTTACTGGTTCTCGGGTTGTGGGTTTCGCGTTTCCGGTCCCGCGTTGTTTTTTTTTAGTTGAATTTCATCATCAACTGGTTTTATGCTCAACGAAGTGGGCAAGGCTCAGCTAGTGTATTATATTTTAAAAACAATCTCTATTCTATCGGCTTTCAAACAAAATACACTAGACCAAAACCGATTAATGTTGGTAATAAAGGTTCACACTTGGGAAACGAATAGATCGATTTCGATCTAGCTACGATTTGGACCGACAAAGACATACAGACACGTATGTCTGTATGTCTTTGTCGGTTAAACTTATAACATCGCTGTTTTCGTCGAGGGCTAAAAATATTTAATGTTTATTGTTAGATAAATAAAAAATACAGATGAAAATATTATAAATAGGTAATTGGCACTTTAATAACTTATTCGTTCAATAGATGGCGCTATCCGTATCTTACATTTTTCAGTCACGCAATGTTTGTGTAGGACGTGTATTAGACAAAATTATTGTTACAAATATTTTGTTTCAATAATTGACGTTGTGTAGGAATAGCTAGTTTGTATGTAATTGTTAATTTTATAAAAAAATAATATGTTTGTAACTAAATACGGGTAGTTATATTTTATTATTTTAATAAAATAAACATCATGAAAACAGAAATATATGAAATAAAATAGGCCTGAAAAGGCTGAAACAAGAAAGTAAGTAAAAATTCAGACAGAACTAGAAATGCGTACCTAAGTACAAAAATAGTCAAGGTCAGACTCGCTAATAATATCTAAGTGTCAGTTCACACAGAAATACGGTAAAAAAATTACCTTCTTGAAAAAGCATTTTATTCGTCTGCCGTTGCAATAATACTAATTCCAAAAAAGTCTCTATGAAAACAGGCGTAACACTTGCTTTGCCGAGGGAATGAGGATACGTGGCGTAAAGGAGATAAGTAGGTACTTAATTTCATGGGCAAGAAACGCATAATATTAAGTAGCCTGCCTAGGTACAGTATAATATTTACCTAACATCATATTATTATCATATATCTGACCGCTTACGGGCATAGGTACTACATACTTACGTTTAAGTGTGAAATATTTAATAGTAATAATTCCATTTGTTGGCATTATTTAGGAAATAGACACATTTTCGTCTCAGTAGAGTAAAAACTATTCTCAAATAAAATCGAAATTATGGTTACCCTACTCAAACATTGTATGAGAGAGCACATTTTTGGAGATTACACGCGTTAAAAACTATTCTGAGGGTAAAACGATATGCCATTCTAATCAGGTTAATGTGCCGAATAAATGGATATAAAAACTGAAATCCTAGCAATTACAGATAATGAGATATCAGCGTACAAAGAAGCGTTACGTTGGCGCGGCCATGTAATTTTTTGTTTCGTTCCGATTTGTCTGTTTAAATAACATTTTGTTGTATTTATTGCTTTCATTAGCTTCGACAAATTGAGCCCTTACTTCCTGTATCAGTTTTTTGTACTAAGTCTTATGTTATAAATAAATAATCAACATTAAAGAAACACGAAGTGCACGTCTGCGCCGCCACGGCTTCTAAGGTAAATATCTCTTAAAATATCGATTTCTAGTTTATAATTTCTTTTTCGACAATTTTCGCCAAATTCAATCTTCATACTAGAAAAAGAATTAGATCTCTAACCCACGTAGTTCCTGAGATTTCCATGGCCGCGCCATCGTGGACGTTACGTTGGCGCGGCCAACTTAAAACCCTTATAACTTCTTTGTTTCTACTTCGACAAATTTTTGGTTTGGACCCATCGATTTTGTCAAATTTCGCCTAAATTTTGGGCGAACATTTTCATCATATTTCCACCGTGGCGGAGCAATCGTGATGGACACCAAATACTTAGGTCTCTAATATATTCAAGCTGTAACCAAATCAAAATTCTATGTCAATCAGGTTTGTATGGAACTCTCGGTGTGCAAGTCCAACTCGCACTTGGCCGGTTTTTATTTATTTACTTATTACTAACCTACGCTAACAAATATTATACAGTACCTACTTATCACAAAGGACTGTACAGTAAAAGTACTAACTATTTTTATACAAATAAAAATAACTTTCGTAATAAACTCAAGAAAAAAAATCTTAGATTGTTCCTACCTAGCAAGCCTAAAACTAACAAATAAAAGTCACCCCCGCGGCCCCGGTGCGTTTGCTGCTAATACAATTTGAAGCGGCGCGCGCGCGCGGCGGCGCACGGCTCCCGGGCCCGCCGCGCGCTTCCTACAAACGTCCAGCAAAAACGACATGATCTTTTAATATTGTCATAACTTTTTTATTTATGAACCGATTTACATAAAACAAACACTAAATGTTAAGTGAAGCTTGCCGCAATATATTAGTGAAAAGTACATCTTAATCGGATAAGCCGTTTCTGAGATTAGCGTGCACAAACCCACAGACAAACAGACAAACAGACAAACAGACAAAAATTTCAAAAATCATAGTTTTGGGTACTATTGCGTAAATAAAGGTCCCCTATCATATTTTTTTTCAAATATCTTCAATGTACAGACACGACTCCTCTACAGATTTATTATATGTATAGACTAGCTGTGCCCGCGACTTCGTCCGCGTGGTTTTTGAGTAACTTAAACCGTTGCAGCGCACGCAACGAAAGTCCCCAGATGTGAAAATTTCCCCGTTTTTGCTGACACATTTCTCACTGACGCTTCGCTCTTATTGGTCGCAGCGTAATGTTATATAGCCTAAAGCCTTCATCAATATTGACTATCCAACAAAAAAATAATTTTTCAAATCGGACCAAAGTTCCTGAGATTAGCGCGTTTAAACAAACAAACAAACTCTTCCGCTTTATAATATTAGTTTAGATCTAATACTATTTTTTAGTTGGAAAACCATAAAAGACTGGCTTATCTATGCCAGACAAGACTCTCTTCTACCTATCTATTTACTTTACAACATTTAAAAATTCAACACTAGAGAATAGAGACCAAGTACTTATATAAGTGTACTAGAGAGTCAATACCGTGTCTCGATTTCTGTTAATAATAGTTTCCTAAAAACCCGCGCAGGAACCAGTTTGCAGTAATTGCACTGATTACCAACATCCTCCTGATGCACAGTGTTGCTAGCCTCAATGTTATTCTTGTCCTATATCATTTGCATATCAGCACGTTACGTTACAACTTCCAAGGCTAGATCATGTCTTTTGGGAACTTCATAACATGATATCAATGTTTTTTGTGATTGGTCTGGTCTGTAGTACAGTCACAGTCGATCCTCCATGGATCAACATGCTTGCTCTCGACAAAACTCAAAATTAAAATAAACAAACGTCAGTTTATTCTAGAGAACGCGGCACGATAGAATCTGAATCAAAATCGAATCAGTTTGGAGAGTAAGGCCCCAGGAGTATCACGGGCCCTTTACCCTTAAAAATATAATATGCATATTCTACATTTATGCTTTTCACTTTATGCTAGGACTATTATTTAGAATTCGGTAGACCAGTGAAAAGGGCGCTGAGGTTTAGATACAATTCGACATTGAAATGCACCTCGACGCTCGTGTGTTCGATTTACAACTCTATTGCACTAGTCCAGAGTTCTGTTTACAATGCTCCGAATTTACTACGATCTTCCGGATTTCGAATCGCCTTAAATCGCTTTCGAAAAACCTTCTGTCTCTGGAGTAAATGCGACAATTTTCGAATTATAGGGTATAGGGGGTATGATAGGAAAGTATAACTATAAATAAATACAATTTATTGTGTAGACGCGGATGTATAACGAGATAATATACGTATCGAAACTGCCCGTGCAGTCACAGGTGCTGTCCTTGACCGAGCTACACGTGGCGGCGTGTGTTGCGACGGCGGGGCGCGTGCACTTAGTTCATACTCGTATTATGCAGATAGATACAAATATGTAGAAATTCTAGAACGTATGTGATTGTTCACGTCAGAAGTTTTTATGTAACATAATATGTTTATATGATTTAAAGTCAAGGTCATTGATTTTATTTATTTTAAGGTACATGAAAAAGTTACAGATTATACTAAACCCAATATGATTAGAAACATAATAAATAGTTAATCAAAAGTTTTCACTGGTGGTAATAACTTACCGCATTAGTGCGTGTATAAAGTAAGTTCGATATTTTTTTTAATGTGTAATTAAAATTGGACTAAATTACATATTTGAAATTAACATATTTTAAAATAATAAACATTCACAATAATCAGTCACATGATTTAACTCTAGAATACCACACACAGTTCGCATACATCCACAAACAAATTGCAATTGAGGCGAGCGCGGTGAAATCGAATGTGTATGTTTGTTACTCCTGCACCCAAAAAGTAAGCAACGGATTTTGGTGAAATTTGGCATGGTACCACCATAAAACCATAGCAAATGTGCAGTGGGATTTCATTTTGCGCGTATAAAATAGCGGGATACATCTATGGAATATAAGAATATAATATAGAAATGCATCGGTCCCGCCGCCGCGACGCACAGTTCACACGTACATAGTTATGTACATACTGTAGCGAGCAGCATGTGATTACTACTGACCCCTGCCCGGGCCTTTGCATCGGGCATTGTCATTTTTGTAATTACAATTAAACATGTAAAAAACTTATCCTTAGCCGAGAACACAGTTTACAAGTTATACGCGACAACAGTGTCTTAGAATGTTTATTTCCTGTGTTTTTCTAGAATTGTGTATTTTTAGGCCCGTATAAATAAAACAATCTCAAACCTAATTTTGAGAACCCACACACAATTTGTCAATTATCCACATCAATCCTATGCGAGGAAAAAAAGTTATTCAAGGTAGGTATGTTGCAAAAATTGGTTTTTGGAGTTTTCCAGCTAAACGGTTAGTTTTATCATAAAAATAGAATTTTATCACAAAAAAAATTTTTTCTTAGGACCACTATTTCTGAGATATCGATGCAAAATGTCGAAAAAGTTGTGTTACTCATAATATGCACACGTTTTCTCGCCACCCGTGAGGTAGTGTACATGGCGCGTTTTTTTACGTGGTTTCCCTAGGCCTATTCCACGATCTATTGTGGTTCTGTTGAGTTAAAATCTATTGTATTAAATTGAAAATGGTAATATTGTAAATGACAAGAGCAGTGTAAGTAATGAGTAATTTGTGAAAATTATTCGTCTGATTGATACTCTTCTAATGGATCTTATTATTTTAGGAAACGCCTGTACAAGGCTCTAAGTTGTATTTTTGTCAACGTACTTTGATTTAGGTATACTTAGTTGCTAATAAAGTTTTTGAAGTTTACTTAAATATCAGAAGATTGCGAAGCAGGCCCTTAACTTCACAAACTCTACATTTCAATTAAAACACAGGGCACAGTTGCTTTACCTGAATACTCTATAACTGCTAACATTAATAGGCACCAACCACTAAGGTACCTACTACTTATAGACTAAAAATTGTATGCAATTACCTGAATTATTGACATCATAATGTATACTCTACCCGACGCGTTGATTCGTATATTTGAATCTAGATTAGATTTTAGATAGTATGATTTGTACATTGTATCATTTGTACGGTGCGTCGCGCGGTGCAGCGAAACTAATTGTGGCATAAACACACGCACGCAAACGTGATAGCAAGTGATGTGCACTATGGGTGCACATTTGTACAACAATGTTTATTATCAAATGTACATTTGCTATATTTGGATACTAGCTGTGGGCACAGCTTCGTTCGAGTGGTTTTTGAGTGACTTAAACCGTTTTTGCAGCACACGCAACGAAAGTCCCGAAATGTGAATAATTTTCACTGTTTTTGCAACATTTCTGATGCTTCGCTCCTATTAGTCGCAGCGTAATGTTATATAGCCTAAAACCTTCCTATATATAAATGGATTATCAAACAAAAAATGATTTTTTCAAACTTACAAACTCTTCCGCTTTAAAATATTCATTTAAAATATCAATACATATATAGATTACTCACTAGCTATGCCCGCGACATCGTCCGCCTAAATTTTTCACTGTTATGTTTCTATTGGTCTTATCGTGATGATATATAGCCTATTTCCTAGATAAATGGGCTTTCGAACACTGAAAGAAAATTTTTCAACTAATACTATTAGTTCCTGTGATAAACGCGTTTAAGCAAACAAACACACTCGTAGATATACATAAAACGCGCATAAATAAAACAACGCATTTGCAACCGTTTCCTGGCAAATACTGGAAATTACGATATCCGGACGTTTGATTGATGACCATGGAAAAGGTGGACGCAAGAATGACAAATAAATATTATGCTATATTTTGTGAAATGTTCTTAAGCCTATGTTAAGATAAATACCTCTGTGATGCAGTGGTTTAGAGCCTAGCTCTTTCCTGTCGTAGGACCGATCCCTGTGGAACCACAAACAGGTTGTTTAGTCTGGTTAGGACAATGTAGGCTAACTTGATTGTCTGACAAGAAAGATGATGCGTGGGATGGCCATATAAAAGTAGGTCCTGTGCCTGATCTCTGTGTCGGTCATGCGTGCCACTGGTTTACGAGAGTAAACGAAGATTGAGTACTGTTAACTGTAGTCCAAGCAGGGACATTTTCCGGAATAAAGTTCCGTAAAGTAAAGTAATCGATTGTCAATTGTATTGACTTATTTTATTTGACGCTGCCATGCTTTTTATATAATTAACGTCAACGTCACTTTGCGGAACTTTCAAATGTTCCTGATTGGCCTAATGTTGTGTAAAAATAAAATAACTCCTAGCTGGTCTGGTTTTAATGAAACCGGCACGGTTTAATGAAACAGCAACCGGCCAAAAAAAAGTATTGAGGTAAAAACTTATTAGGTAAACTCTTACGTTGTTGGAATTATTTAATTAAAAGTACCCAATTAGGTATAATCTCCTAATTTACAGTCACTTTACGTAAAGTCCCATTAATCCCGAAAATGGAATTCCTTTCTTCCATGCAGTCTGATATTGAGACTTGACGACGTGATTTTGTAATCTGGGTCCTGCTTTAAGATGCCATCGCTGTTATCACTTACGAAGTTCGAAAACAAAATGTACGGGATTCGACACAAGCTTCAATTAATGACGTACGAATTCGCTTGTCATTTAGCGAAGCTTATGTCAAATTTCATAAATTTTATTTTCGAACGTCGTAACTCGTAATTGATAATAGTCATGGTATCTTGAATAAGGTCCCTGTACTCGACTTTATCACGGCATTAATCCTGCTCTTGACTATGCGTGTATCATATGTCTACGTGAGCGTATACTGCATATGTCTCGTGTCGCGCCCCGTATCTCGTCCAGCTAATGTAGGTCACTTCAGTAACTACGCGTTTGACGCCAGCTTTCCCTTTCTCTACGTCGCTGAAGCATCCTCCACAGTCTCGACACTGCACAACTTGACTCCACAAAGGGCGACCTAGCGCAGACATAAACAATTATTTTCTATTAATTACGTCGGCCGTCGCTTTAGACGACTTTTTTAAATCAATATGCTCTAAGTATTCATAAGGCTACAAATACACATGTTTTGGAAAAGCAAAGGCAATTTATCATCTTCTTTTTGATCTGTGACGAGAGTGTTATTAACGGTAAGGAATAAAGGCATTAATGCATTATGTGCTTGACAAGTTAGCGTGCGGCCTGACAGATTACCTATGGGCGCGTAGTGTTAAATGTCATTGTACTTCATAGCAAAAAATACCCTACGCGTTGACCATAAGAGACTTTATTATTCTCAAGTAAGTATTTGCCCTTCAACGAAGAAAGCATCGACATGTCCAGATGGTCTCGCTACTAATTGGCAAACGAATAATTAATACAAGAAATTAATGGAGTTCATTAATCGTTCATTCGAATGTCATTTTATTTCGATACGTCGAATACCGACAAAAAAATTAATACATGTGACAGTATTGTATTCTTAAGTACAATACAGTTTATGTAATTACAATAATACGGTAAGTATCAGTAGAAAAACGGTAACTATTAATATCGTGTACCTTTCAAATTAGTATTTTGTTATAATATTAGAACAGGGCATAATATTGTCCGGTATCTCCCCGCCCAGAAAATTCAGAGTATTGAAAATATTACTGTACGTCTACGCTATTACAATAGAGTATTTTCGCAGTTCTTTGAAAGGTACATTATACTTCAATAATTTTACTCTAGATAGAGCTTACTAACTACTAATAGTAGTTAGCACTCGCAAAGTCCTATAGTAACTAACAATACTGCACTGTTTACATGATTATAATTTGAACTGTGACTTAGTTGTCGGAACTGTAAGCAGTTTGTCCGATAAAGCAACATAGGAGCCCTTGTTTACTTTTACCATAACAAAGATGGATCAGGAGCCGACTCTATGCCTCGTTCACTAACATTGTTATCAAAAGGGCTGCATTATTGTTTTATAGTGCAATATACATTCGTGTATTATCAATTTGTTAAGTACAAAACTCTTATTATTTCGGAAAAATTCATTAATCAAAATTATTATTATTGATTTGATTATGATAATTTAATATACTACTTTTTATTTTATTTATTTAAACATCATGCACATTTTTTACATAGGAGAACCGAGTAATAACTTTATAAATTAATTATGAGAAAATTTATTTACTTTATCTTCTTAGAATTATTTACCAGTTTTGAATTACATTTTTATCCCGACGTATTTAATCAGAAGACAAGAATTGATATCGAACGGTTAGAATTTAGTTAACAAATTATGTATAAAATTGCGCTATGAACATGATTTTTGCTGTTTTCAAAGATGGTGACGGAATCCTCTTACGCGATTCAGACAGGTACTTGGCCGTTTTAAAAGCAATAGTCAGCAGGGTTTGAACCTGAATTCGATCTTTTCCGCCATTACCAATCTATAGGATACGGTTGTCACTTGTCATGGTAACAAAATTGTTTGCAAATGGAAAATAAAAATTGTGAAATGCTATAAATACCGCATTTATATAAGTTTAAACTATTTGGATTAATATTTTGTATTCCAAATCGATAAATAAAAAAAAATGAATTCGCGTTGCTGGTTCAGGGTTGTGGGTTACACGTTGAGGGTTCAGGATTGTGTAAAACTATATAAATGCTTAACGAATTGAGTACAGGTCAGCTATATATAATATTTCGCGAGATTAAAAATCGCAAAATGTTTTACCAGGTTTTCTACCTATAAAATATAAAGTATAGGAAACTTTAGCCAAGTTTACGTAAGCCCTTAAAAAGGAACTTCTTATGTGAAGGCTTAACACTCAATAACAACATAATGTTCTGATCGAACCCGAAGATTGCCGGCTTCGGAGCCGTCGTATTATCATATTTTACCATAAATCTTGTAAATTTTTAATTTATGATCGTACGAGAGCATGCATCATATAAGGCTTCTGTTCGATTTTATTTGCAAGGACTTGAAAAAGGTTACAAGGGCCTAAAATAATTAAGGTAATTTATATCCGACTATAAAGGAAGTGTTTTTTGGCTTTTTGTCACTAAGGGCCGATTTTTCAATCGTCAGATGACTTTTATCTGTTGAATAAACATGTGACTTTGACATTTGTTCCATACAAAATCTGTCAAAGTCACATATTTATTCCTTAGGTAAAAGTTATCTGACGATTAAAAAAATCGGCCCTTAGTGACAAAAAGCCAAAAAATACTTCCTAAGACAAATGCTGCAAGTTAATTACATAACATTCGAAAATGACGAAGCAAAGCTTAATCAAAACCGAATTAAATACAAAATCAATAGAATACAAGAATACAGTACATAAATGTTTTTCGAAAATTGCTTTTTAATAGTTATTAAAACTTAATTTTTCATTTTGGAATCGGTGGAAATTGAGAAATTGTATTTTGTACTTGCTTTAGTTGCTTCATCCGGGTGCTCGTTTCGATATGCTTACCTATTCGTCTCTTTACCTTCTCAACCTTGTATCAAAAAAATCAGTTTTCTCTAGATTGTATTAACCTAATAGTCAGGGTTCCCCCATACATGGTTTTCACTTGATTAGTATCAAGCTAATTTTTCGTGAGTACCTTCATTTCTTGGACGGAACTTTTGTCTGTGGTAGCTAACAGAGATAGGAAGAATAAAGTTTGCGGAATTGGTGATTTTAAAATATCTATTTTTTTTTTATAAATGTCAAGATAGTGATCTAAAGTATTCGAAAAAATATTTGTCCTTCAAAATCTATGGTTTGATCAAAGAGTTCCAACTCTTGCCAACTTGTATCGATAATAAGGTCATCTTAAATTATTAGTAACCAGCTGATTTTGTTTTTATTACTTAGTTAATATTAATGCAATTCAACAGACATAATTGTCCTACAAATTGCACGTTATCCCGGTCCTACGCTCGAAAGTTGAGCATTTTTTTTATCCTTGCTAACTCTGTTAGCTACCACAATCGAGAGTTCCGTCCAAGAAATTCTTGGGCGACTCATCAAAATGAAGCTACTCAAGAAAAATTAGCTTGATACTAATCAAGTGAAAATTATGTATGGGGGAACTGACTATAAAGTAAGCATAGCTAGATATTATAATACTTAACTGAACCTGATTGAAATAAAAATCCAAATAATATTAAAATTTTTACTCTACTGAAAAGTTGTAGTTTTATAGATACGAGGTTGTGAAGGTAATGCGATGTTTAATATTTTATACGAGATCAGCAGGCCAATCGCGCTATTGTACAACGTTTCATTTGAGGTTAAACTTAGTTTCGTTTGTGTTTCAGCTGCGTTTCGTTTCCAATCCAGCTGAACATTTTTGGTCCTTTATACAATTTAGATTCAAAAACTTAACTTATATACGATCACTTTGTTCCAAACGTTCGAGCTGCGTGCGAGTTAAACTAGCTCCTTATGAACTTTTTGTTTGACAGCGTTTGAGTTACAACTACGGTCCAGCTTCGTCTCACCTAGCTGTCAAAAGGATAGCGCGATATCGAATACGTTAAGAAGTCGAGTAACGTTCACGTTTCGGTTGCGTTTCAGCTAAAGTTTTTTAGCGCGATTGCCCTGCTGTTATATCAAAATTACTTTTTAACATAAGATGTAACTATAATAATATATTTTTTTAACTTATTATAAATTACGCTAATAAATGACTTGATCCTGGTAATAGAGTGCATAGAGTTGAGACAAAGATATACAAACAATAACACATTACACTATACTGAATCTTCGTGTGCGCAACCGTCAACAGATCACTGTACTGGTGAATGTCAATATCTTATTATAGCTAAATTGAATCGAATTTGGCTAGAAATAAAACTGAAAGTCACTCGCCTCGTTCAAACACGATCGACGATTAAAAATAGATAGTCTATAGATATTAGTTACATATCAGTGGAATGTTATATGCATACCCGGCGACATTGCAGCCAAGATCGTATTTATAGTGATTGACTTATGATAATTTGACGTTATAGGAAACGACATTCATAATTACAATCAGAGTATAGTTTGCTACAAGTCTGTGACTAAAATATTATAAAGGTCTGTTTCTTTTTCGTTTCGTTTCGTTTCGTCGTTCTCAATTTTTTATAGAGTAATAGCTTATTCGGGAGCTCAACTATATATCGAGAGAAAGAAACACAACTTACAAGCTCTGTCTTAATCTGACCCTTGTGTCAGAAAACGTGCCTAATGCTCATAATTCACCTACTAGTTCTTAAATAGATCTATAGGTTTATTATCTTCTTTGTGATAGAGCTGAGAGATTATGATACACTGAAATATATAACTAACTAGCGCACTATTATTATATGGTATGCAGGAAACTGTAGAGTGTACTCGTGAGGTGCTGTATTTACGCGGGCGGAGACGCGGGGAGAAGCTAATACTATATTAAAATTGGCATCAAATCATTTTCCTTCCTGGTCTAACAGACATCTTAGAATTTAGATGGAAAGTGGAACCGGGTTAAACTAAAGCTCACCAAGACGAAGCCGCGGGCAAGTTGTAGTCAAAATAAAAGTGTAATGAAACGTATACTTAGTCTAGATACTTGCTATCGCATAAAGGTCCTAGCACATCGCCGGGCCGAGCGTCGCCCTCCAGCCAGCTCATTAAAACAAGAGATTCTCCCGCCATTGGCACAATTACTCTCAGCCCTAGCTCCAGCGAGTGCCGCATTGAAATCTTATATTCAAAACGTGTTCTTATAATATGAAATAAATTACCCGTGCAATTTTTCGTAACTAATTTTAGGTTCGACTCTACGTGCCGAATTAAATTCGCCGTGTAGAGCTTTTCGGGGCATATTTACGACGTGGGATGTGTGTTTGGTTTCTCTACCCATAACTCAGCTCCGCAATTAGGCTCGTAAAGCAGCGATTACGGTAAACACCCTTAATAAACTGAGGCAGCAACTAATGATGTGATCGCTTGTATAATTTATGACGTCGCTCGATCCGCTAAATTATATGTCTGCGGTAAAGGGATCGGCCGTCAGCGAGCGTCCGCGTTCAGGTGTCAATTTATGGTCCACGCATGACTCAAGCTTTTGTTTTGATTCGCGAGCGAATTAAATGTTTCACAAATTATCCGTGGGCTGTCACGTAGGGCGTAGGTATTATTATATCTCGTGCGTGTGTGGTGTACATCAATCGGTACAAGGAAAGTTCAAGTTTACATGATGGAAGTTCTAAATTGTCCAGTTAGGTCGGCGTCGTAACATAAAACTTAGTATTATCATGGCCTACCATTCCATACAATCTATCTTTAATACAAAAAATTTTGCAATAGATGTCACTACTATTAACGTTTGTAAATTTTATAATGTAAATATTATGCCGAATTAAGTACACATTAAGTTAAATTAAGTACAAATATTGACATTAAAATAAAGATAAGCATATTTTTTAAGCATAACATCACATTAAGCTAAATTCAACTCCTTAATTAAGAAGAAGATACGAAACGAAATTAGTAATTAGTATTTTCCAATATTGGCGCTAGATGGCGGTTTCCGGAATTTCTAACACTTCGCCCTTTGCCAGTCGCATTGCCAGTCTTTGAGTGATATCATTTTCTAGTACTAGGTCGTGTCTCTGTTATATAAATACTTTGTCTTATTTGTATGTAAGAGGGTGGCCACTGGCCACTTGTGAGTTAATAATAGTAAGCTTTATTAGGCAATATGAATAAACTAATTAATGAGAATACTCAATAGTGCACTAACGAGTAAGAACATTGTCATCGTTCCTCATTACTGATTAATTGTTTATTTTGCTTGTTAATTAAGCGCCAAAAGTAACAAGTTAATATAATTATCTACACCTGGTAATGAATATTTATATTCATTATTCATAAGTTTTTTAGGCCTTGCTAACATTTTTTACTTTCCGGCTCTTGGTCTATGTACGAATGAAACATAAAATAAAAAAACGGCTCATATATTTAAATTAGATAAGAATGTACTTTTTTGCAGATAATTTATCTGTATCATTTAATTTTTACAGTTCCGTAATACATAAGGAACATTAATAGTTATATTTTCGCTATGTCCCTCCGTCTGTCTCTCTGTCTATATTATTTGGTTACTATAATTATTTTTCGTATATCAATCAGTACAAAATCTAAGATGTTAGTCTGATACTGATGATCGACATACTATGATTTTTTTACATGGCGATGAGTGATTACTTTCTTTACATAACCATTCCGACCGAACGTCAAATTACATTTATCACTTTGAATATGGACACAGATTTTTATATTAATATGCTTAAATCACAAATCAGATAATTAAAAAATAATTTAAGATTGGTACATCAATACAACACTTTAATAATATAATAAAATACCTACATATTATTATTAACACCTACCTCAGGTTTACTTAGGTTAAGTACCTATAAAGTAATTGGTTCACAAAAGTATTGTGTACTATTATTATGTATTCTATGGTAGTGTAGAAAAATAAGTTCCGCGTTGTGGGTTCCGCGTTGCAGAAGTTACGTTACGTTAAGCTCGACATAGAGGATAGGAGTCAGCTAGTATTTTGTACAATACACCGAGTTTTAGGCTGGTTTTCACCAAGCAATGTTAAAGTTAATCCTTTGTTAAATATCATGTTATTCCTCTCGTAATTCCTATCAATTAATGAGATGGCATGGTATTTTAACAAGCCGTTAACACTAACATGCGTTGGTGAAATCGGGACTTAAAATATTACTGACATAATAATGCCCTTAAAACGAATAGCAACAATTGTTATTCATTTAGTGCATTAAGCTAATTAATACAGTAATAACTGGTTAAAATAAATAAACTTATCTCGAGGTCTCAGGTCCAGGTTAAATGGTGTACGATAAAATAATTCTTTAACTTGTTGCAAGTGTGACGTCAGACGCGGTTTGGGATTAACAATGTGATATAATCTGTAGATCTCAGAACAAAGAAACCTATGGAACTGGCGTAAGCATGTACTTTGCCTGCATACCTAAATAAACAAACCCGTCGACAAACATGGCGGATTAGGGATGCTCACTTTATTTTTTTTGAGAATATTGCGTATTTTATACTTCAACTGAGCTAACTCAAAGTAATAAATTTTTAAACACTTTATATCAAATAAAGTAAATCATATAAAAAATATAATAAAAAATAGACAACAATTTAAATAAATGTTATATACTTACCGGTGATTTTGCATAAACCACAACTTACTACAGAGCACTTCATGGTACCTATTATAATGAATTCAGAATTATATTTTACAGTTTTGCACAGTAATTAAATCGAAAATCACATGAAAACCATAAAAATCTCACAATGACAACGTTTGACATGTAAATAAAGCGGTAGAGTAAAATGGCGTCCGTGACAGCAGAAGTATATCATAGCCAATGAAGGGGGCGCTGATAAAAAGAGTGTAGATACTTATTTATTACCTAAACCTATACCTTGAAATTGAACAGTTACTTTGTTTGTTCAGTACAGTTGATTTTCATTTAGTACAGTTCCATAGATTTCTTTGTTCTGAGCTGTAGATAAGCGGTATGTATGGCTACGTTCATTTATTAAAATCTAGTCGCTTATGAATGTGTTGTAAATAAAGGACAATTAAAAAAAATACAATTTACGTTTCATAGTCAGTCTATGTAAATTAAATGTATAGCACAATATGTTACCCGAGCTAATATTACAATTCAGTTTAGTCGTTACGGTGAAACATACATACATATACTGCCAAAATCATTACCCTGCTTCATAGTAGTCGGACAAAAATATTTAGGCTATATAGTATAGTACACTAAATACTTGCACTTTTTTCCCACTTTATTAGTTACTTTACAAATTTTTTCTTAAAATACACGAGCGGTTTCGACATAGTCATCATCGTCTATGTCGAAACCGGTCGTGTATTTTAAGAAATAATTTGTAAAATAACTAATAAAGTGCAAGTACTTATTTAGTGTATTATTACTTTATAATATGTATTTGATATTTCCATCAAGAACCTACGGTACATTCAATAACATATTTAGGCTAGTTTAAAACTAGTGTCGTAACCTGCAGGCTTACTACCGACACAATCGAGAATCGAATCAGTTCGATCTCAATGAGTTTTGGTATTTTATTTGGTGGATTACATTGAAACTAATCAGGATAAAGAAAATTGTTAGACCGTAACTTTTTGTACTCCGACCAAATCAATCGACTGAGAATGAATATAAATAAAAGTCAATTTATTCAGGAGTAGGTACGTGGCCCGATCGTATCTGAATCAAAATTAAATCAGTTTAGAGAGTAAGGCCTCTGAACTGAAAACTAACCGTGCACAGTTACAGCACTACCTACGTCATGAATGTGCTAAGCTATTCCCAGGGCTGATTTCCGGAAACAGAAGACATAGTACACAACGTGGACAAACAGTATTACCTACTTAATCGCGAAGTCACGACGACACGGCGAGAACGATGCAAAATATACACGCGACGCTTCCTTACACCCACATGTGTGACCTTTTTGAACTTTACCATAATATTTAAGTGGTTTCTAGTGCGTTTATGTTTTTTTTCGCCATTTTGAATTTCACTTTGCAATGGTGTTGCCTTGATATGTTGCAGCAAATGATGTTATTTGAATGCAAGCGAATTTTTATTTATTTTTTTATTTTCCTTTACGACAGTGACCGACACGTTGGGGTTATCAGAAACAGTTGACAACGTATACGTAACGTTATCGAATGAAAATGATGTCAGCACCCGTACGATCGACAGCTGATACTGTTACGAATACGTTGTACCTTGTACATAATACGAGCGATTTTCCTTTACGCCAGAAACCGAATAGCGGGGTTAGCAGGAACAATTGACAACGTATAAGTAACGTTATCGAATGAAAATAATGACAATGCCCAAGTAATTGTCATTCGATAAAGGCAGGTTTAGTCCCGATTTCACCAACGCTTGTTAGTGTTAACGGCTTGGCTACCATGCCTTCTCGTTCATTGGCAGTAAATACGAGAGGGATAACATGATATGTAATGAAGGGTTAACTTTAACATGTGTTGTTGAAATTTACACTTAGTTTTAGACAGTACGTGCCATGCTTACTGACTTTAAAATATTCGAGTCCGAATTGACAAGTCAGCGCTGACTGCACGGCGCTGTATACTTCGATTAATTTACACTGTGTCTTTGGCGAGTAAGTTCTGACTTGACTCGAATTCGGAATCAGTCACCGTGTCTAAACCTGTCTTTTACGAATAGGTAGATGCAAATTGTTCCTGAATCCTATCAACGCTACTGTTAACATGCGCGTCTGTTTGCAGCACAGTGGGTGGTGCGGCAGTGGCAGTTGCAGCTGCCCCTGTACACGCTGATGGAGATGCAGGCCCGCAAGCGGTCGTACAGCATGTGCTGTTCTCCCCGGTACCTGTTCGCACAGGAGTACCCGCACGATTACCTCCTGCCGCTGTCATATTCTGCGCGCCTCTCGCCGCCGCCTGCGCACTTGTAGCGTCGCGTTGTTGCGCCGCAACAGGTACATCTTTCTGTTTCATTAAAAAATTGCAAGTCTGAAACTATTGAAATACAATAGACGTTGATTCATTGGGCAATCACTCAATGTTAATGACCCTGCTGTTCGTGGAGTTTCACTGCAGATGTGGTAGAGGTGGATTGATGGCGTTTTTCCGTGAAAAACGACCGCGATCAACATATTTATAGATACCGAAAGTAAAAAGGGTGAAAATTAATATTTACTGAGTACGGGTATTTTATTTACAGACTATTCCTACAAATACTTAAATACTGACCTATGGAAGATTGACTGCATGTACAGTTAGTTGTATGTAGGTACTGTAATGTAGGTAGTTTTCTACGTGCTCACTACAAACGTAGTTTTAAAGATTTAAGCTTATATTCGAGCTGGTACAGCCCTTTCCATGAAAGAAGTCCCGCGTAGTAAAAACTACGCGTGACTTCTTTCATGGAGTTTCTTCTCTTCGTTCGTGTAGTAAAAACTACGCGTGACTTCTTTCATGGAGTTTCTTCACTTCCTTCGTGTAGTAAAAACTACGCGTGACTTCTTTCATGGAGTTTCTTCACTTCCTTCGTGTAGTAAAAACTACGCGTGACTTCTTTCATGGAGTTTCTTCACTTCCTTCGTGTAGTAAAAACTGCGCGTGACTTCTTTCATGGAGTTTCTTCACTTCCTTCGTGTGTAAAAACTACGCGTGACTTCTTTCATGGAGTTTCTTCACTTCGTTCGTGTAGTAAAAACTACGCGTGACTTCTTTCATGGAGTTTCTTCACTTCCTTCGTGTAGTAAAAACGACGCGTGACTTCTTTCATGGAGTTTCTTCTCTTCGTTCGTGTAGTAAAAACTACGCGTGACTTCTTTCATGGAGTTTCTTCACTTCCTTCGTGTAGTAAAAACTACGCGTGACTTCTTTCATGGAGTTTCTTCACTTCCTTCGTGTAGTAAAAACTACGCGTGACTTCTTTCATGGAGTTTCTTTTCTTCGTTCGTGTAGTAAAAACTACGCGTGACTTCTTTCATGGAGTTTCTTCTCTTCGTTCGTGTAGTAAAAACTACGCGTGACTTCTTTCATAGAGTTTCTTCACTTTCTTCGTGTAGTAAAAACTGCGCGTGACTTGTTTCATGGAAAGGGAGTCCTTTGGTAGAGTTATCAGTTCCACAATTTGGCCGTGACCTCTACGAACGGCAGGTCTAAAATAGCTACGTAGAGTAAATAGTGATATAAACCATTTTCAATTGAATTTCAATAACTTTGGACATGCAGGTGTGTATAATGTTAACGTGAATTGACTGCATAATATAGAATAATCTAGAATGTACAACGTAAAATTTTTATCATTTACTTCTAGTAAGTGATAAAAATTTACTGCACAATAATTATCGAGCTATGTTTTATCCGAAAAGTAGTAGAATATATTTGTATAACAAAATTTTGGAGAATAGCGAAACTGAAATATTGCAAAAAAAATTTATGGCCTGTCGATTAAGTTAAAGCGTGTGTCATCCTTAAATAAAGATTAAATAAAAAAAACATTAAATTTTCACCTGAAATCGAACTGTCCTTTATTTGTTGTCAATAGAGGACATACAATATTCTATAAGGTCATATAATATTGTATAAGGACATAATTTTTTTTTTTAATTTAAACAAATTATATTCAAATTCAATAAATTATATTCAAGCATATTTGCTTTTACAAGTCATGACGAGTTTTGTAGGAGTTAAATATATTATCTACAATACAATTAACCTTTACGTTTGTAGATACGAGATATACATTTTTAAAAACAGTTGAAATACATCACCTATCGCTTTTATCGACGTATCTAAGGCTCAACTCACATTGGTGCAGAGCAATAGCCATAATATTCATCTCTTAAAAGTAAGCCTTTGCATCCGTTATTGGATGATTTATATAGTACTAGCTGACCTGTGCCCACTTCGTTGAGCATATAAACAGTTTTAGTTGAATTTCAGTTGGCGGCGGCGTTGTCCAATTTCAGAGAACGCCGCCGCCACCGAGGATTAAACTCGAGGCGAATGGTTCTAATTGCGTTTTTTCCTATGAAAATGTTCACAATTACTACTACCAGCTCGCCAATGACCGTGTATTATTTCTATTACGCGGAACGGGACTACTTCTTAGTACGCTTACATACACGCCAAAGATCTCGTGGTGTCGCTACTCGCTGCATTAAGATTTTTATGGATTTTCCGCCGCAGCGCCCGCAGACGATGATTATTTCCACGCCGGCACGGCACTACAGCGCTAACCATGATCTATCGGCGCGCCGCCGCCGGAAAATTTTGCTCGGCGCCCATGTCTACCTGAAACCCGCAACGCAAAACCTGCAACCCGCACGTTGTAACTCGCAAACCCGCAGGCTGATTATGTATCTCGCAACAGCAATTCGACAGGCGTGAATTGTACAAATGTATACAATATCGCTCTCAAGTGTATACATTTTACAGCGATATTGTAAACAATTGCACAATTCCAGGCTGATTATGTATCTCGCAACAGCAATTCGACAGGCGTGAATTGTACAATTGTATACAATATCGCTCTCAAGTGTATACATTTAACAGCGATATTGTAAACAATTGTAGGTACAATTCACGCCTGTCGAATTGCTGTTGCGAGATACATAATCAGCCTGCCGTATACTGGAACCCGCCACGCAGAACCTTAACGAATAATAGTTGTATGAAAGCGTTAACGAATAAACAACATCGCCGCCACAAGTTTCATTCATCGTTTGCAATGTAAGCGCAAAAAATGTGTTTATTACGACATCACATTAGAAACTTGTAAATTCATCAGAGTTTCTCTATAATATTATGCATGTATGATACATATTAAACCTTCCTCTATCTATTGAAAACAGCGCTTTAAAATCCGTTGCGTAGTTTTGTCGATTTAAGCTTATCGGACAGATAGCAACAGAAAATTTGTTTTATACTGTGTAGTGATGATGATGATGATGTAGTGATAGTGATTTTTCGAGTGAATTAACCATTAAAATACTGTAGTGCCTGGGAAGGCGGTTTTGAATGTCGCATGTTTTTCCAGCACATACGGCGTTCTCGCATCATAGTCGGCCTAGTCCGTAAGATCAATGAATACGTCTGACCAACCATGCTGTACTTCAACCAACAGTAGAGAAACAATCATAATATTGCTATAGGCGAAAATTTTTAGTTGTCAATGTGAGTCGATCCTAACTGTAAAATATGTAAGTAATTCTTACATGCCCGTTGCAAGAACACACGCAACATTTTTAAATGTTAAAAGTTGTAGCTATATATTATTTCAATAGACAAGATAATTTAGTTTTATATCGGTATTAAACTTTTTTGGAGTTTCATGGACAAAAAACCCTTAAGCCGATATTGTGCTTGAACTGGCATAACCAGCAAGCAAAACAGATTAATTAACAATGGTTGTCACATACAGGCTAGGTTTGGTTTAATATTTTTGATTTATTCATATTATTATGATTATAAAATTAAGAAGCTCGTGTCGATGCGCGTCTACGTCCATTGTGTTTTTCTGGTAAAGTGCGGCTTACGGCGACGATGCGTTTGTTATTAAAAAAAGATGCGTCGCGACGCTTCTACTCTGCGCCAATGTGAATTGAGCATAAAATGTGGTAATTTTAGGCTTAACGTTAAGATAACTGATTGAATATACTGTTGGTTCTTGATGGAAATGCATGTTCACAATAATAACACACAACTTTTTATTTACACTTTTCCACTTTTATTACGTTTTTATAAGTCGGTAGTGTTAATTTGTAAAAACTTATTGTTAACATCAAGAAGTGACCCGTCACGCACTTTTCTAGATAGCGATTTAAAATTGAACTTTATTCTATACACGATTATAGGTATGTACATTGCGAAAGTTAAGTTGCGCCAATCTTGCAATGAAACGTATCTTACTTTTGTGTAGTGGCTAATGAACAAAGTTCAATTATATTTTTTATTAGCTATCTTAAAGTGGTGTGGTAAAGTTGGTATTGTGTTTTATAATATTAGTTCATTATTTTGCACTACACTTTGGTATTCAAAGTACAGCTAGGGCGACTGTATTATGACACCTTCTGTCCGTTTCATAATATATCTTATAACTCTATAATTGAACGATTACCAACAGACTCAAAGAGGTAACCTTAGTAATTTTGCCGTCCATAATTGCATTAGGACCACTATTTATAGTTCACCTGTTGGCTGATAGCCGTGCAAATATTTATTTATTACAGTATGTCCCATTATAATAAATAGCTAAATTTAAAGATATATATAAAATATAAAATAACAATTTTCCATCTTTTTGCTAAAATACGGCCAGTACTAGTTTCTAACTCCAGTTCTTTTCGGTGGGTTTAGGGTTGAACCGATGGTAGACTTTTGAAAACATGTAAATAGTGTCCAGTTATGTATTCGTCTTTTAAATGTTGTTTTAATCACTGTTTGTTTTACGAATAAAAAAAACAAAAAAAAAATTACTTGAGCCGACTCTACCCGATAGAGCGTTACGAGCTTATGGTTGAGTCTGATTCAGACTTCAGTGCCTAGAAAATAGTGCACACTGCACAGTGCAAAAACTAAAGAACTTTTCACTTTCAAAATTTAATAATATAGATAATATTGTTTACATTAAATACCTACCGGTAATGTGTACTCCGTCACTACAGACGAGTATATTTTTAACTGTTATCAACAATTTAATTACAAAATACAGTACGAACAAATGATGTATTTGTAATAAGTAATGCCTATTACTAGATAAGTGCTGCCTCCCAGGCGTTTGTTTATTATTTCAATGCTGCTACTTTTGTGCTGTTTTTCAATCGTTAGATAACCTAAGTCCCAATTTCACCAACGCATGTTAGTGTTAACGGCTTGTTAAAATACCATGCCTTCTCATTCATTAATAGCAATAAATATATTCTATTCTATTCTCTTCTATTATATTCTATTATATTCTATTCTATTCTATTCTATTCTACGAGAGGAACAGCATAACGAAGAATTATCTTTAACATTGCTTGGTGAAACACGCCCTTAACCTTCTCAGGTTAAAGTCGTGTTTTGTTATTTATTCTTCAAATCTGTAACTTTAGCAGATTTTGTATGAAATAAATGTCAAGTCAAAGTTATCTGTCGATTGAAAAATTAGCCCTAAAGTGCAAGTCACTAGGCGATATAACGGTAGAATTAAAGGTTCATGCCGGGGCTACATTAGCGGGCTATGGCGAATATTCGTGTTAACGTGACGTCCGGTAGATCGTTGTAACGCGTAGTGTTCTTGCGAAGTCAATGTTGATACATTGTCTTCGATTCTTCAGATGATTCTAAGCAATGTCTTTTCAAAGAAGATTGGTCGTGACACGAATATTACCCCGCCAATTAGTCTTATTAATGTTTTTAATTGATTTTATTATAGTCCCCTGGTAACAAATAATGTTAAGCTAAATAATTATGTACATCGTATTAAAAATAATGAAGACAATAAACTTTTAAATACAATGGGTGAAGGAAAACGGAACAACCGATTGTGACGTCACGTTGTTACCTAACCCTACTATAGAACCCCAACCTTTCTTCGCAAAACGATGTTTGTTGCTTACAAAACAAAACTTATAAAAAAAGATAACTAGATCATTTTATCTAATTGCCTTAAATGTAACCTTATCCTTATTTAGATTTTGCTAATCTTTTGGTTTTCTGCGTAATGAGTCTAAGAGTAAATAAAATATTATATTCATTCAATAACCCAATTGTAGCTAAAAAGTAAGAACATCGCGTTAGCACTTAGCCCGTACACGACGTTTTTGGAGCGCCAACGCGACACAAATCTTAGCCATCTAATGTAGCCCCAGCATAAGTGGAGCTCAAGTCACATGCTGTCCATGTCATTATCTCAGACAGTGATAGTGACAGCCGGTGAATAAGCCTAATTTTAAGTAGCGTTTCAACTGAACCCCAATTCTCGTTATTAAAATTATAAAAAAGTTTTAAGAAATATATTATATTAAAAAGTTTGCAAAACGCCTGCGTGCTACATCTACGTAGGCACATGCACCATTTGCGTGCATTCGTGTGACGACAGGTGCTATCGCTGGAGACGTAAAAGAAGTCCCCTAGACGCAGTGGGACGCGTGACGTAATGTTAAAGTAACCTATCGTAACAGTATATTGTCATGTCCTAACTCAGAATCTGCCAATCATTTATATAAAATTGTCAAATTATGTATACGTCTTAGGAATATAGATAGTCTGTAAGTTAAAATAATGTTACATGGGTGTCATTTTCTACCTAGATAAAATCCTATCTGAAAATAAAGATATAAAAAAAAAAGTAACCTATCGTAAGAGACACCCACAATATGGGTAAAAGCTACTGAGACCGATATTTTATTTACAGTTTATTCATAGAAATAGTGAAATACTGACCTCCAATATTATCTCGATAAGATTTAGTGCCACTAATTAGTAATTAAACAACGTCTACGAGAATTGCCTCCCTTTAATTGGGCATGTACCGTACTGACTGAATATCAGTAAAATAGTTGACTTATTATATGAAACGATTCTATTTTTAAATCTGTTTAAATATCGAATCAAATGAGCCTCATTTACAATCAAATAATCGTGGCCGACGATAAACTCGGTTCGTTTATTTCATGATATTGGACGTAAAGTGTGCGCTTTACATAATATTGTCTTTTAAACAAGGTTCCCGGCTACTACCGCATCGTTCGCAATGCAAGTAATAAAACTACCGGTGCAATATATATGGCTATCTCACATTTTCACACTCGTAAAGCAACGCTAGAAAGAGAAGGAAGTTTTATGACCCGCCGCTTTTCGCTACAAAAACTTTTATTGCGAGCCACTCGTAAATTATACGCAGTTTTAGCGCCGCGCTGGGGGAAATTTTAAAACCCCCCATTTTATGCATTAAGTTTTCTTTTAGAACCAGCTAGGTTTATAATGACTTACCCCCACGGGTTCTAACTTCTTCCGTTTCCTAGTTGGCTTTTCAGTAGACCAAGCAGGAACATTTGAAAGCTACGTAAAAATAACGTTGTAGAATGTCAATTGTATTTTCATACAATTACTTAGCTGACCCGTGCCCACTTCGTTAAGCATAAAAACAGTTTGTGATGAACCGTTTAAACCTTCCCGGGACTTCAACGAATATTTTAAAATTATTATTCTAAATTTCGCCATTGGAAGGAAATGCAATAATAGCCTAGAGTTCTATTTGCAGTGATCTAAATTTCCTAGTAACGGGCTCTCCGTTCAGGAAAATAATCTAAATTTCCTAGTAACGGGCTCTCCGTTCAGGAAAATAATAATATAGTCCGAGTCTTATGCAGGATGATTCATGGTTCATATTATATTAAGCCGAATATAGTGTGAAGAGAATGACGAATACAGCACTTTTTTGTTTGGCACCTCATATAAATGACTAAATAAATAAAAAAAGATTAAAAAACTATAACCCGACTTCGCAAAAAATGGGTCTAAAAAGTCTGAAACAAGAAAATAATTCAATTTGAAATCCAGATATGCGTAGGTACAAAAATGGTCAAGGTAGAGCCGTGGTCGCACCCGCTATTGGCATCGAGCCTTGAATTTTTTTTCTACTGTATTTCGGTGTGAACTAATGCTTAGATTTTATTAGCGGGTACGACCACGGCTCTACCTTGACCATTTTTGTATTTTTTGTGAATTATTTTCTTGTTTCAGACTTTTTAGACCCATTTTTTGCGAAGTCGGGTTATAGTTTTTAATCTTTTTTTTTATTTAATATTTTTCTGTTTTCACATCAAATATAATAATTATTATATTTTTATTTAATTGTCCATTACATAGAAAGTATCAATTCCCAGATACTACTTGTACGTCCGCATTTTAAACCTTTATTTTGAATTTAACAATAAAATATAATAATAAATAAAAAATATAAATACATATTCGTAATGTGCTTGCCAAGACCTATCTTTTGATACCAAACACGAGACAAATATCTTAATTTAATTTTTTTTGGAGATAGTTTTTGAGGTATAATTTTCAAAGTTCAAAATTTTGTAAAAAATTATATAGCGGCATTAATACGAATCGATTGACACCTCATTTATCAAAATCGGACCAGTAGTTTAACCGCTACGAGGGAACATACATACATACATTTCCTTTTGGCTTCGCCGAAGTCGGGTAAAAAATAAAAAATCAAACGTCTAAAATGACCACCAGGTGGAGTGTAGTCACAGAGTGTATTTAAAGTGGCGGTTTTAGTTATTACTTATGAGAGTAAATACACAAATGGTAATAAATTAGTTTAACTACCTATTTACTTAAAGTTTGAACCGATTACTTTTTTTAATAAGATCTTTGTGTCGTTGTAAAATTTATTTTAAAAAGAGTGGCGCTAGTTGCGGTTATTCCTCGCCTTAATGTTTATCGTTTAAAAACAATTATGGGTCGTATTATGTATATAATTACTGAGCACGCAACTCGAGAATTAGGGCTTGACTTATTGAAATTAAAAGCTTGTAATCATTAATGGCTACCAAGTACCAACGTGGTAGAGTTACATGAGTTCTTGTATCATTTATAACTTAATCACAATTTTTACAAATACATAATTTTCAAAAACCGGTGGAATACAAAGTTATAATATGCCATAATATTTTGTAAACATTATCATAATAATTTTTGTTCCCTGTATAATTATAATAGAGGTGAAACCTATAAGTACTTCAGATAGAGAAACAAGATAACAACTTAACGTGCAAGATTTCATTACACACACGGGGACATGTGAAAGTAAATAAAAGCTTGACGCTTGTAAAAATATCAGAGCCCATGGCGGATATTGATTTTTACTATGAGGTAGGTAAGTAATCCAATGACCTACCACAAGTAAAGAGTAAAGAACTAAAGACCCATTTAAAAATGGAATTCGGGTACGAGACGCTCGTAAAATGCTCTGAAGGGATGTCTACTTGAATTCTCCTGATATCGAAAATTAAATTCCAATTCAGGAAATTCGTAATTCGACGACAGGTTTTATTATATTTTTTACTTTATGAGTGAACAAAAAATATGAGTGTTTTTAAATTAAAAACGTTATCACATTATGCGATACACCGAAACGCTCATGACGCCATAAGGGAGTTTTCCCATTGTGCAGTCCCATAACAGGTATCGAGCCCATTTTGACAAAGGCATTATCCCATAATGATAAAATATCATTTCATTACCCCAAACATCACCAGATACAACAGTTATTCATAATACTCACAATTTATTTTATAAAATTTACTATTTACTTCATATAGGTAGTAAACTATTTTGCAAATCACAATTACTCTATTACTATCATTGTTAATAATAATAATAATTTATTATTATTAACTTATTGTTTTATAAATTGCTAATACTTTTGATGGTTATGACTTTCTAGCCTTTGTACATAAAACTTAAACATAAATCATTTTTACATCGATGTCGGCAACTAGGAAAGCACATCACTATTTATTTGATGCGTCTGCTGCTCGTAAAACTTTTCGCGCGTAAATGTCACTAGTCGGCAACTCAGCAGCTGCGGCGCTGCGTGAAGCGCTTTGTGCTATAACGTCTAGAACTAATTTTCCCTTGTTGCTTTATTTTATTGTGTGCAAAGACACTGCCTTTATATCATAAGTATCTTTCTTCCACCGGTTATTACCTCCTTTACGCGTACTTGACACCGTCCGTAAACTCTAGCTCTCCGCCGACAGGAACAACTTTAAATATTACCTGTTCTCATTCTGAAAAGCATTTAAAATTGTTTAAGTGTGATAAATCTAAAAACAAAAGTTCGATTTTAATCGTTATTTTTAGATATTTTTTTATTTATATTGTACACACAAACAATTAAGAGATTAATCAGAAAGAAATACGACACGAAAGGACTGCTTATCTCTAAAAGAAATTTCTTCCAGCAATAGATAATGTTGCAAATAGTAAATTTAAATTGTTTGATTTTAATGATATTCATATTATCTATCTATAGAATTGCGGTAAACCAATTTTTATATTTTTAGAGTATATTATTTTATTTGTTACTAATTCGTGGACAGGAATTTAAAATAAATTATACACATTAACTAATAAACAATAACTATTAACCTCTGCCATAAAAAACCTTGCTAAATAATTGTTGTGACCTATAGATAGTATAGATACATTTGCTGTCGCTTATGCCTCTTTTCTATTTTCCAGGTGATTATTTGCAATCAGGAAAATTCTTTACATCGTTCTGTTTTATTTTAAAGGATATTTTTATAAATTTATAGGCGTTTCCAAGCACTAGTGTCATAAATGTAGCGTATAAAGTGAATTTATGTGGTGCATCCTTGTTCGCGAGTGTCGACGTTCTTAGTTTTATGTCGGAGCGAGGTAGTAGCACCTTCGCCCGGACATGAAAACTTTAATTATCCACTAAAATACACGAGTTGGTGACATGACGTCATCGCTGGGAATATTCACGAAATCTCTTTCGTCTCGTACGTGCTATGAATAGAGAGTATTTTTTGCATATTCTGTTTGTCTACGATGACGCAATATCGGTATTGTGTGATTTGGGAGAAATTATGTTTCCTTTTGAATATCATTGAACAATAGAAGACATGAATGGATGAAGGTGATATGTAGCATAATTGTGATTTCGAGAAAATTTAGTTCCAACTGTCAAAACATTTTAGAATACGACGTAAACTATTAAGTACATTAATCTAAAAATCCGTCTCTAGAATCCATGTTTTTGATACGTTACTAGACATCCAAAAATGTATAAGTGACAGTTTAAACTCATTTTCCTGGGTATTTTTTTTGTGACATATCACCTACAGGCTTTATCCATTCATGTCTTCAATTATCACTTAGACTACCTATATAGTTTTAGCTTAGAATGGTGAAACTAATGATACAAATCTGATTATTCTCCGTTTGGTTTTTTTTTTTTTTTTTAATTTCATTTTAATACTTCTACAAAATATTACATCTCGCTATAATGAAACCGTCATCATAATATATCCTATTGTGCGGTGACTTTTTTTAAAATTGGCTACTTGTTTTTCTATTCATTTTGTATTAGATATTGACTTTTATTATTTGTAATGTTGGCTTACTCTGAAACAGATTTAGCTGTACCTACTTCGGTATCATTATTTTAGAATTCATTCATTAATTACTACGTTCATTATATCTCAGCTTGAGATGCTCAACGTTATGAGTCGTTGGACTTTTCCATAATGAGGTTGAGTAATAAAATACAATATATATAATACAATAAAAAATACAATAAAATACCTAACTTAGGTACATATAAATAACGAATATAATGAGAAGAGAGAGTTAACAATAATAATGAGAAGAAAATCTAATCCCATCAAAAACATAACTTGCAAAAAGTGCCAAGTCTCGCTACTTAGTTCTTCTACCGTAAAAAGTTGTGAGATACATGTCATGCTAGGGAAGGGATTAGTCGGTCGGTCTAACAACATCTTATAGTGATCATAATCAATAATATTAATAATCTTTCATGTTTTAAATAAATAAGTAGATTGACTTGGCAATCGCATGAAAAGAAAATAATATTTTTCTCTCAAGTGATATACAGTGTGTAAAAAGAGCAGTCACTATAACTTTGAGATACGATTATACTAAGTACCTTTCCTCATTTTGGAAATGTATTTTTTTAAATATTTTTTGGCAAATATTTAAAAAAAATTTTTTACTTTTCACCATTTTCTATTTTTTTGTCGCAAAAATAACAATAAAGCAAAAAACATTTTTTTTTAATTTTGTAAAAATAAAGAAAAAAAATACATTTCAAGAATGAGAAAAGGTCATATCCCAAAGTTATAGTGACTGCTCTTTTTACACCCGTTATATTAAATCAGATCGCTTAGTGCATCCACGAACGATAATCGGAAACCGACTTTTTGTAGGTAACAAATAGAACATAGAGATTGCAATAGTGCAACGTACACGTCCTAGAAAAATTTTGTCAGAAATAATATTAAGGAAAAATCTACACGATTATCGGTCCTACAAAGAGTAGGCCGTGGATATTTTTTTTTACTTGAGATAACTCAATTCGTTTAAATTACTTGTAGTTAATCACTGTAGTCAACGAAAGAAAGGTCGCTGAACTAGGGGCAAATTATTAGTAACCAATTCAATGCCATACAAATCAAAAGCTCGCACACAGCACACTGAATATCCAGTTATATTTTCAGATTATATAGAATTTTAACCTACATATATCATTTACTAGCTGTGCCCGCGACTTCGTTCGCGTGGTTTTTGAGTGACTTAAACCGTTTATGCAGCGCACGCAACGAAAGTCCTCAAATGTGAATAATTTTTCCCGTTTTTGCAACATTTCTCAATGACTCTTCGCTTCTATTAGTCGCAGCGTAATGATATATAGCCTAAAGCCTTCCTCTATAACCCCTAACTTTGAACTATCCAACAAAAAAAGATTTTTTCAAATCGGACCAGTAGTTCCTGAGATTAGCGCGTTTAAACAAACAAACAAACTCTACCGCTTTATAATATTAGTATAGATGAAAATTACCACCCAGGTCACAACAGTACAAAACGATTTAGGAAATATTTACAGTATTTAATAGGATAATGGTAAGTCATAGGCCACTCGTGTTGTTAGTTGTTACAACACTTACTACACGCCTGTCACTCAAACCTGTCGATTTCCTCACTTCACCATCGACCACAATAACGAAATCCTTTTATAGTTTCTCAGCTAATTCCATAACAGATTTCAGTTTTATTTTTCCTGTCTGTTCAGGGTTGTCACACTTACAAATAAAGGACGAATAGTCATAAACTACAATTCACTAGTGTCTGTTCATACTATTTGAAAGTACAATCTATTATCTGATTGGAAGAAGTATTGTCTGTTGATGAAATGAAAATCAAGTAAATATGAATGATATTTATATTTACTTGATATGATGGACCTTTATTGACTTAGATATTAAAATCACAGTTCAGTACAAACAACACACTAAAATATATGCATTTGTTTGGATATATACTTATTACTTGGATAATTAAGTAAATGTCGCATGCTCCATTTTCAAAAGCTAGGTAATATATAATTCTGTTCCCATTTTAATACTATGAATTAATAAATTAATTCAAAAACGTTTTCAACTTACTTAAATACAAAAAAATATACATTTATACAAAATATGTTTGTCAACCCTATAAGTGTTAAACGTGCTGCGGAGTCCTCGGCGTAACGGTTGTTAATACTCTATTAAAAATACTCGTAAAAATCTCATACAAAGTTCTCTTTCAATACTTTTTAGACCTTCGAAGTATCTAGGAATGATATTTTATGTTCGTCACCTTTAATATTATACTGTGTTTCACAAAAGACACAATAGTGCTTGAAGATTATTACTTTGTGACATGAAGATTTATAAAAGACGTATTAAGAGTAGCATTCATCTGTTTATTGATCTGTTGACAAAATGTGTTTATGACTGGACGGATGACAAATCTAATATTTTTTATTTATTTATACGGCAAGAACCAGTGTCCAGTAGGTACCTTCAAATATTTTTTTACTGCCGTACCAAAGTTTATTTGACAGGTCTGTAGGCCAAGCAGGAACATTTGAGAGCTCTGTAAAGTGACGTAAACGAATAATAATTGTATGAAAAGCATGACAGCGTCAATCGATTACTTTACTTTACGAAACTTGGGCTACTGGAGCTAATATCAACGAAATCCTTCAAACAGAATCGTTGATTAAATATTATAATGTTTAGGCCGTGTTTCACCAAGCAATGTTAAAGTTAACGCCATTTTAAAATACTATGCCATCTCATTCATTGACAGGAAACACGAGAGGGATAACATGATATTTAACATGGCGTTAACTTTAACATTGCTTGGTGAAACACGCCCTTAATGTTAACATTTAATCTTTAGTGTTAACACTAAAGATTAAACGTATTAAAGACAGGGAAGGCATGATATAGACAGATAATTAACAATAAAATACGTTGGTAAAAATTGTACTTTTTTATCTTTATTTTATACATTTTTATCATATAGGTTAAGGGCATGTTTCAGCAAGCAATGTTAAAGTTAATCCTTCGTTATATAACATGTTGTTCTTCTCATGGTATTTTAACATGCCGTTAACATTAACATGCGTTGGTGAAATCAAGACTAGTCAGCCTAACTTTGGAGTTACAATTCATTTTCTAAATCAAGTAAAAAAATGTACTTTATCTTTAAAAAAACTGTATGATCTAAAAGTGTTTTTTCAATCGCAAGTAGAACCATTACGTACGCTTTCGCTCGTCGACTTGGGTAAATACTGAATAATTAATTCGTGAACCATAATTTAAGAAGCCAATTGTTGTTTTCAAATCAACGGCAAGAATTTGACAAGCCTTTTGAAGTCTCACCGGTACCAACGATAATAAGGGGGTACCCCTTATTATCGTTTCAACTTGGAGCCACCATCAAAAGATTCCATAATTACCATCAATACATGGGTTTGTGTATAGAAAAGGACCTGTATTGTGGTTTACGTGAAATACCCAACAATATAAATTCTGATAGCATCTTAACTTGTATAGAGTATTGATGAACTATAATTATTATTGTCTCAAAATTAATTGGTTTAAAAAGTACAATAATAATTGTAAATATAGAGAAAATAGAGCGACTCCTATCTGGTTTAATTTCATTTAAATTTAATTTGTTTTCAACTCATTGCATATTTTAATATTTCATGGTATTGGGTAAAATATAATAAAATGAAAAATTGGCCATATTACCTATATATTTTTACTTCTTTATTTCAACTATGTGCGAGTACACAGCAGTGTGCGAGTTTTTGTTTCAACAATTAAAATAAAAGTAAATACTACAATTTGTATGGCGTCGAAACGCTCCTTGTGTTAAATTTTTTACTTCAAATAGTGATGAAAACTCACACTGACCACACTGATAAAATTTTCAGTATCTAGTTTCAGCTTTAAACCAAATCATTCCGTATCTTTCTATGCCATAGTTTCACACAGAAGTTGTTCCATTCATTCGTTCATTCATGCATAATATTAATAACTCAGTAACTTGTATTCACATTTAACATCTAGAAGTACACTATACTTATTAAACAATCCGTTAACGTAATCGTGTAAGCATTCATTTTACATATTTATGTTTCAGCGAACCGATGTATAAAATCTAGAATAAGCAGCTACATCTTATTTCTTTAAATTAATGCTGTTTAGTATGGTTATATTTTAGATTTAAAAAATCTTATAATATTTTTTTTATTATCTTATTAGGTTTTCATTCATAACTCAGAGCTGTGCTCTTGTCACATAATATCAAGAACAAAATGTATGGCTGAAAGCTGAAGGAGTAATACAAAATTAAATAGATAATTTTGCCCCATTGTAGTTCTGAAAATTACTTGATACGTGTAACGTATCGCCATTTAAAATTTAATGTGACATGTGAATTTACATGCGAGTTCAATATTCTGTAAAACTTATCAACTTACATTATATTTAATTATAAAAACTGTATATTTTTACATAAATGTTAACAAACCAAGGGTTTACAAAAATAGGGCTCATAAATAAAAAAATAAATTAACGTTAAGAGCGAAGGTAAAAAATTCAACAAAAATATAATAATGAAAAAAAATGTATATGTAGTTAATTAAAATAAAACGA
Organism: Celastrina argiolus; assembly: GCA_905187575.2. Classification (NCBI taxonomy): domain Eukaryota; kingdom Metazoa; phylum Arthropoda; class Insecta; order Lepidoptera; family Lycaenidae; genus Celastrina; species Celastrina argiolus. Next base: position 14,757,032 of record LR994580.1, on the reverse strand, counting down.
AGCCGACATTTTTTGTTTTAGAGATTCTAGATTTACACATCGATGGCGTAAAACCACTTCTATCAATTCCTCGGCCTGTGCGCTACGCGTAATTAAGTTACAACTGGAACACCGCGCCATTGTGCGTGATTTACGGCCCGGGGACAACATGTTAATACGTCCCCTTCGTCCCCCGGCCCTCGTCCCCCGGCCGTCCCCTGCCCCACGTGTGTCCGGTCGTAAATGCCCCGCTCGTAATAAATTCCAAATATTGTGTCAAACATAAATATGACTTATGCTACCTCACTCGACTTCTTTGTTAATTTCTTTTTCATCACCTTTGTTGTTGTTTACCGAAGACCACCCAACTCTTATAAAGTAGAGTATCATGCAGCGTCTAAATAATATTGGTTTCATTAGGCTATTCTCTTATACTATAAGCATAAGACTTGACCAGTCCCAACAAGCACCACTCAGGGTTAAAATAAAACCCAGAGCTAGGCCCCTTAATTTTTATAAACACACTTTGCACAAGTGGAGATAAGACATTTGGATGTGTAGAAACAAAACTGTGTACATAGTATTCTCACCCTACGGTGAACTGATAAGCCTTCAGCAAAGTCAACAGTTTATTATTTGTACGCTCTACTGCTCCTCATACTCTGAGGCCCGTCGGCCCGTGGCGTGACACCATTTAGGGTTAAAATTAAAAACCCAGAGTTAGCCCCTATTCTGAAGTTAAGAGTTGATCATGTCAGATATAAGCCTCTACAAATTATTTTATCGGGGGGTTACTGCTTATACTTGCTACGCTTGGTAGACGGGTTGGCGGCCGCGATGTTAAAATAATAACAAAGTCCCCTGAAACCCTGCTGCCAACTTCCGGATATGTTCCCTCTGTTGCCTTTTACGACATCCACGGGATATTCGATGGGAGGAGCTACTCTTTCTTCGGATAAGTTAGAGATAAGTTTGATGTTAGGTACTTTAACCTAAAGATGTTTGGCGCATGTGGACTCAGGTTAAATAGAGAAATATGATAAAGCTAACTCTATGTAGACCTTTCTTTTTCATCTCTGTAGTTTCGTGCCTCCCAACTTCTGTTTTACCGTCTTGGTTCTCGTCACCAAAGGTCATGTGTTCTGTTATTATAGAACCCTGTGTTTAAACAACAACATTTTTTGTTTTTCAAGGGTGTTAGAAGTTAGTACAATGTTGATTACCTACTTGTCTGAGGAAGGATCCATTCGTCGAATGGAAAATGAAATAAAAAATCTATTATTTCCAAATAGGTTAGAAACTAACAGTTTTATAATTGTCCGACATGATGACCTACCACAGGTTCGGAGACTAACCCGGCGAGAAGAACCGGCGTAAGAAACTCGCGCGGGACCTTTTGGCAAAAAGATGGGAAAATTGTTCTTTTAAAAAAATTTAAAATAAAATGACTTAACATAAATTACAATTTACCTACTTGGTCTGGTTTCAATAAAACCGGCTATCGACATCAAAATCTGGGAGTAATTATGCTCAGGCTAATAAAAATAAATCGTAAAATATGAATGGATAATTTGATTTAGCATTAATTTGTAGAGCAATTATAATATTGTATATGTAATGTCAAATGTGTATGGAATATGGGTTACATTGAAATTCACATAAATTTAGTATATCAGTCACTCCCCGGATGTGGACTAGCAAACATGAATTTAAATCACAACGAACGATTTCAGGCGAATATAAAGACGTGTTTACATGTGCAGAATTATTTAACGACTGAAAATATTCCACTACTTATAAAGGTGATAATATTTGGTAGGTAAATTAGATTACATAGAAAACCTACACTCTACAACTAAATTAAGTATTCACGCAAGTCATATGAATATAAGATATAATTACTATATACGATAATAGTAATCAAATAAAATAATCAATTAAGCGCCTCCGTGGTCTAGTGGTTCAGAGCTTCGCTCTCGACCCGGAGGTCGTGGGTTCTATTCTCGCGTTGGAACAACAAAAAATGTTGTTTTCAAGTTTGGTTAGGACAATGCAGGCTGATCACCTGATTGTCTGACAAGAAAGATGATCCATGCGTCGGATGGGCATGTAAAAAGTCGGTCCTGCGCCTGTTCTCTCGCCAGTCGTGTCGGTTCACCGTCCCACGGGTTATGAGAGTAAAAGGAAGAGAGAGCGTCTTTGTGTATTGCGCACACGCTTGGGCACTATAAAATAACTCCTGCGTAGCTGGCCTTGTTTCAAACTTTCAATGAAATCGCCACCGACACCGAAATCGGTGAGGAGAGCTAGTAATCAATGTTGCTATAAGTTTTTAAATATTACTTTATAAAACATAGACTCGTTAATCAATTTTGCTAATACTGTTTGCGACTTTTCTATAGTATCAGACAAACACAGCAACATTTATCGTATTCGTTACATAATGAGTTTTATTAATAAGAGAGGTAAGGCATATTTAAGCTTTTAACGCTGTAAAACGCCATTACATAGTTTTTACATATATTAGCAACTCCATTAAGCGTGAGTTATCTGTTTTAGGATTCCTTTGTTACTATAAGAAACGCTGATAGTTTCGCTCCGTCCAGACGTCTGTATGTGTGTCCGTTCTTGTCCTGTTATGTAAATAAAATGACATAATTTAGTACAGATATAGATTGCGAGAGTTTTCTGGAGTTTCTAAACCATTATCTTTAAAGGATACTTAAACCTTTTCATGCTGATAGCTCCTGTTAAATAGACCCCGGGATGTTTATTTAGACATCGCGAGATAGCATGACGGAATTAGATTATTTGTTGAACCTCATTTGAAAGGCACATTGGACCCCACCTAAATCAACCGCTGGCTTATTCCGGAGGTGGTTGGAGAATTCTCGATTGTTTTGGAAATAAAACGCGTCGGTGGTCACGCGTGCGTGATCGTAACGTAAACACTGCGCCCGTGTGCACCCGCCCTTACGAACAAAGAGACCGTTTGTCACTTCGGAAAGGTGATAAAACCAAGTGTGCGCGTTTAAAGGTCGAAGCGTGGAATATTTTTTGGCATAAATTCAATTTGGCGAATGAGAATTAATCTCAAGATATTTGAATGTAATAGCTCTACACTTATTGCGTTGTCGGTGGCCGATTTCGTAGAAACGCAGAAGTAATTTTGTAATGGTCAAGTGTGTGCGCAATACACAAGGACACTCTCTCCTTTTACTCTCATAACCTGTGACAGTCGACCGACATAGCTAGAGAGAGGCGAGAGAATAGGCACTGAACTGACTTTTTACATCCGACACATGGATCATTTTTCTTGTCAGACAATCAGGTAATCAGCCTGCATTGTCCTAACCAAACTTGAAATTTTTTGTTATTCCAACGTGGGAATAGAAACCTCGACCTCGTCGAGAGCGAAGCTCTGCACCGCTAGACCACGGAGGCGCTACCGTAAATTAGCAAGGTGTTAACTGCTGATGTTTTCATATTATATTGCTTTTAATGCGGATGAAGCTGATAGATAGATTTTTCACTGATGATAAATGAAAATTAGAAAATTTAAAACCGGTTAGTAACATAGTACCTAATACAATTTAAACAATTACAGATAGTAAATAATAATCTGTCATTATCAGCCATTTCTAACGGCGATTACTGATTGGCAACCTCACGATCAAATCACGTATCTAACGCAACTTGTGGTCTGTATTTTTCCCAATACTGTAGACCAAATACGAGTAGCTACAAGCTTCGCAATATGCATATTGTATAGTTTGGTGTTGTTAAATTTACAGCAGGTTATGATATGTAATATCATTGATAAAAATTTACAAACTTTTGAAAAACTTATGTATCAAAATTTCTTAAGCACAAGTTTACCAACCTCTAGTTATAGATAGATAGAACGGCAACGGGCCGTATAACATATTGTATTGTTAGGTGGGGGGAATAATGACTATATAAGAATAAATGTGGTTAGTTCAATACTAAAGGTTTGTTCCTCTGGAGCCACTCTAGTACCAGTAAGCTAATTATTAATGTTTTGAAGGAGTTGAACAGGTATAACGGGTGTAAAAAAACAGTCACTTTAACTTTGGGATGTATTAAAGTGACTGTTCTTTTCACACCCTATACATTAATTATGCGGGGTTCCAGAAAAATAGTAGCACCCCCCATCAACCGATTCTATCCCTTAGATGTCGTAAGAGGCGACAGAGGGAATAGAAATACACATAGTTTATTATGCGTAGGTAATACTCGTATAATATATCAGCTATCCACTACTGGACGCGTTGGCAAACGCAGTTTTCAGATCAGGGGGCCTGTTACAAGCTCCTAATTCCAGCCAGTTTACTCCATACAACATGGCTGCCTGGAATTTTCGATCACTTATTAACTGCATGATGACAGCTATTTAGCGGACACGTGACACTTGACTTGCTTCCGAATATCACTTTTAGACAGCTAATACTAGGGTGGATCCATTCAGATAACATGTCGCTGTAATATGAAAAAGAACAAGCCAGTTTAAGACCGTATTATTCAATTGCCTGGAACCAGGCTGGTATTATAAAATATCATAAAACGGCCCCTGAAAACTGCGTTTGCCAACCCGTCAGCCATTGGTGGCTCTCATGAAATACTTTGGATGATGACGTCGTTAAAGCTGATATAGCTATGTTATATCTCTACCTAAACACAATAAACTGTGTGTATTTCTTGCCACGTCTAACTTTATACTATTATTTTAATCTAATTTGACACTTGTCCTATTTACAAGTAATAGTTTTAAAATGGCTCATTCGTTCCAATTAATCATCTACATCTGGATACTGTTCAGGAATTAGGCGGTCACAATTATTTTCCTAGACTTATGTCGCATACCCTATAAACACTGAGTCACCTAAACATGCCTAAGTATTTATTTCGATCGTAAGAAGCCATTAACGACACATACAGTACATTTATGAGAACGATCCAAAATAGATTTCTTTGTCTCGTATAAAGCTATTCATATGTATATGACGGGATTGAGTGTTTTGCCAATGTATACAAATGTATTTTCATTTACTGATATTCTAGATCAAGATCTTACAGCTGGAGTATTTTCTACATTTCTAAATTGTTGCGGCCGCGTGGCACCTATACAGGGTATAAAACACCGTTTAATATAAACTACCTATTCTCGTTTTATAAATTATTTATTCCATTTTTTTTCTTTTCAATTTTTTTTACTGTTTACTTATTATTTTTTAGTTGCAAGAATATATTTTTTTACAATAATACATTTCTAGAATCATAAAAAATAATATAATAATATCCCAAAGTGAGCGTTGTTGTTTGCCCAAAGTTGTTATTTTAGAATATAGATTTGGGTTTCAGTTCTTATTTACCTACTACAAGTGTGGACCAGCGACAGAAAAGGTCGCAGAATGTTAAAATTATTTTTTAAATATAAATATGTTTTGATAACAGTTTTAGCATAATAAAGATAGGATTTTCACAAATGATCCTGATTTAAGTACCTACATAACATAATTATTATGAACCGACTTCGTAAACTAAATACCCTATGTAACCCGGGCTATTACTTAGTATGAATCCTAAACTGTTAATACGATTTTAATGAAATAGATGTCAATAATCTATTTCATTAAAATCGTATTAATAGTTTAGGCGGTTGAAGAAACATTCAAATACTGCTAAAATCAATACACTTTTGATGTCGACGTAGTCAGGTGAAAACTAGTCAGTATTACTTAAAGTTAAACGTTTCTACGAGGTACCGAAGGCTACTGAAAGAACAAATCGTATTGATCCATAAAAGTAGGGAATGGTCTTTTAAACGATCTGAAGACGTGGTTTATCGCAGGCACGGTCGGCTGGTCACTCGGAGCTCAAATAAAACGTGTTTCTCGCGCGTACTTTGAGTTTTAGCTTTAACAATATAAAAATAAGTGGAGTATGCATTAAACTTATTTTATAGTTCAACCCGGCCACTAGCGAGAATAAACATAATATAGTTTAACGGCCATTCTTATCTATCAGTAAATAGTTTAAGTGTTTTTATTTATTTAATATATTCTGATAAGTAGCAAATTGCCGTAAAATTGCTATTTATGGCAGATAGTCTTTTGATCTCTTGTTAACCGCAAATACAAAACATTGTTGGTTTTATTTTTCTTTGTGTACTAATCACTAGTTGACATAATTTGTTACTTCGAAGACAGACAGATTAATTAATACGATCCAATAAGAAGTATTAGTACATAAAATAGGTAAATATTAATAATATAATTTTTGTGATGAAGTTGGCACGATCATCCTGGCATTACTATAATACTTATAACAATTTTTGCTTAAAGTGCTAAACACTTAATAGGAAACACCACGGGTTAGAGTAATGTAATAAAATAGGTAAACGTCAAAATCGGAAATGGTAAATACTTTTTTTTTATTAATTAGGAGACCCCTGCAGGCTTACTCCCGACACAATCGACAATGAAATCAGTTCGATCTCAACGGCTTCTAGTATTTTATTTGGTGGATTGCTTTGAATCTAAGCAGGATAAAGAAAATCGTAAGATCGTAACTTTTTAACCAACTTTCAAAAAAGGAGAAGGTTTCTCAATTCGACCGTATATATGTTTTTTTAAGCTATTGCATAGCTTCTATCGCGGACCTTGAGCGTGGAGACCGAATCCAGAAATTCCGTAACGAAAATAACCTAACACCCCCCACTCCGACCGGATACTTTATATTGCCATCTATCGATGAATAGCAGAACTTTTAATTACTTTTTTTAAATATCACGCTTGTCTCTTTAGTTCAACAACTCGCCTCTAGGTGACATTGGTTGTATCGGATAAGTTGATATGCAATAAGTAATTAAGTATGCAATAGCTTTACCGCGGCAGTCCCCGAGTGCCACATGTCTTTTTTTATGTTTGTTCTTGTACTCCCGACAATATCAATCGACTGAGAATCAAAATAAACAAACGTCAATTTATTAGGAAGTACGCAGCACGATCGAATCTAAATCAAAATCGAATCAGTTTGGAGAGTAAGAGGTTTCTCCTCCAAATCTTAACCGATTTCGGTACTTTTATCATTGTAAACTAAACAAAGCTATGTTTCGATTTTATCATGAAATATGTATCTATTTTGATTCCTGAATAAATTAAACACAGCCGAAAGTGTGGCCATACTTTTTAGGTTTTTGAACGTATAGGTCTTTTTTAATAATTAATTTATGAAAAAAAGGAAAAAATAGGCATGTACTAATACTTTACATAGGTATGTAGGAAAGAAACTATGACTTAGTGGCACTATCCAGTAATATCCAGGGCGGGAACGGGTCGCGTAGACCCCTATTTCTGTATGGAAAAACAGCCGCTGTGTTTCCTCTTAACGTCCCATATCATAATTACACCTTTTCATTTATTTTGTAACAACATAGAACATCTGCTACAACATTAAAAGGGTTATTCATAACTTCAGGACTTTTAATAGGTTTTTGGAAATACAAATAAAACCTTTTTAGGTAATAACTTTTAGGTCTCAAGTCTGCGGTCGTAAAACCGTCCCGCTCGGTCCTAGCCCGACTTCATCATAAATTGGCATTACATGTCATATATTTCTTAGCTTATTTGATTATTTTAATGTTTTATTTTGATTACAATCTGTGTAACCGAACTACACAGACGTGATGGACTTAAGAGGAAACACTACGAAATTTTTTCCATACAGAAATAGGGGTCTACGGGATTCCTGTTTCCTCCCGGGATAATGCTGCTAGAGTAACCATTTTTTTTCCTGAATATTTATGAATATTGTTTGTACGTCCCTATTTTTTCCTTTTTTAAATAATTTTATTATTTAAAGAGATATGGACGTTCAAAAACCTAAAAAAAATGGCCAGACTCTCCGCTATACACCTAGGAAACAGATTTGGCTACAATAAACAACAAAATCAAAAAATAGGAACCTAGCTCAATCATTTTTGAGCTGATAAAGAAAAAATATTAACAGGTAATTTCAGTCCAAGTTGCAGTTGTCTCTATCGCGCTAGTGCTGGCTAGCACTGCGAGACAGCAATAGATTTTATAAATACCTATTTTGTATTTCTCTCAACCGTGTTGTTTCCTCTTAAGAGGAAACACAACGGCTGTTTTTCCATACAGAAACGCGACCCCTGTTTCCTCCCTGGATATAGCCGGTAGAGTAACAATTTTTTTCCTAAATACTATTAGTACGTCTTCATTTTTTCCTTTTTCTCATAAATTAATTATTAAAAGAGATATGGACGTTCAAAAATCTAAAAAATATGACTAGATTTTGTGCTATGTTCAAATAGGTTTTCCAACAAATTTTAGTACATTACTGATCTTTCCAGTCGTGTCGCTCATTCATCTCATTCAATGGTGAAGGGAAGGAACAGGTGAAGGCTGCGTATCCACCAGAGCTGTGCTGTGCTGTGTAGCGAGGAATGTGTTTTTCAGAACCAATAGAGACGCTTGTCAAGAGCCGCGCTGACCAATGCGTGATAAATGAACCGATTCTATTGGTGCCTAAAAACACATTCCTCGCTACACAGAACAGCACAGCTCTGCTGGATACGCAGCCTAAGGAAGACACAGCTCTTGGCTCTAATTGTACACACACACACTTGGGCACCATAAAATAACTCAGTATTGCGTGTTCAATTACACTAGACCTAGAGTTTCAATGAAACCGGCGTCGCCGTAATCGGTAGTATAGCTATTATTAATATAATTATTTTATTAATATTAATCTTATAAATAGTAGATATTAGTCAAATAAATTTGTTGCTTTGATATTTTTCCTTTAAAATCTGTCAAAGCTACACATTTTTTTCTTTAGGAAGTTATAAGACCATTGAAATATCTTAAATAGATAATATTTTATATTGTTAATATCTCGTTATTAAGTTGAAGTTCTAACTTCTAGCCCATTAAAATGAGGCGTTAAGGTGTTATGGGTGAATTTTAGAGGAAACACGAAGTAGACGTGGCTCGGAGTAATAAAAGTAAGTGGATACTGGGTATAGCGTTTATGTGTTATGAGCTAGTTTAGTGTTCCGCCATTTCCATACTACCCGTCTTAAATTCTAGTGTAAAGTGTCATATACATAAGTTATATTACATTTTACAACTGTGTGAAATAGTTAAATGAAAATTAACTAAATATAAAAGTGTTAGGTTAGGGTGACAATTATTGTGTCTTGTAAAAAAATATAATACATTATACAAATAATGTATTATATTTCTTTACAAAACACAACACGCGGCTGCACTAGCTGCCTGAAGTTTCTTTTGTTTAAGTATCATATTTTTATAATTTGTCAATCAATAAGAAAAACCCAGTTTTATAATGATATATAAGATGTTAAATCGATCCTTATTCCTAAGTAATTAAGTATGCCCCAACGTAATGATTAGAAATATAATTACTTACACTAATGTAGAGACAAATGATTAGTCTGAATATGGGGGTACCATACTAGCTGCTAATTGAATAACATAAAAAAAATTTTACTAAATACTTCAGACGAATTTCATTTATAAATACTACTACTTATGTAATATTACCTACATATTTTTTTTCTGATTACTGACATTAAATGATTACTCTATTCCAGTGAAAAAAGTGAAAATCCCTACTACAACACGGCAAATATATTGTTTTAAATAAAGTTGTTTAAGTAATTTTTTAAAATAAATTATTATTTCCATACGAATCACATTTTTTTTTTACTTTTTGAAATAAGAGCTGTAGGTACCTACTGTACAATACTAATGCTAAAATTATAAGAAGAACAAAAAATGTAAAGCCTCAAATAATAGATTGTGTTGTATTTTGAATGGATGATGTCTTCTGAAATAATGATCATAAGTGATAGTGATGACTATCATGTGCAGGTCGTGACTTCACTTTCTAGATAGTATAGTTGTATAAACCAATTTCAGTTCACTCTTAGTCATGCAATTTCTAATAATTTACACTAACCGACATTAAATTAAAGTAGTTTATTTCACGGTTTTTACGACCAACAGTATACTGATTGGCACTTTCTTGAATAAGTTTCTTTTACGATCGGCTTAACCTAAGCGAGCCGTAAAACTTCGGCAGTCATTTTTATACGGCATAATAATATAGTTTATAATTAAGCAGGTTTTCGCTTAACTAATTTTAATACCAACGTCTACGTCGGGACCCGTAAAAGATGATAATTATAGTCCGAGTCCTGACTGACTTCGGTTACGAAACCGGCTCGATGGGACTAACTATTTGCACAAGAGTGGTCATCCAGTTACTGCTAATGTCCATTAATGGCACTTGGAGGCACAACGAGCGCTAACATAATATTATCTCTTCCAAACTTAAGTTTACTCATCATATTAAATATTAATGTAGTTCACGTGTTTTTGTATACGCCAGTATTACAAAATTATCTTTTGACGGGACTTGATCACTGTTTTATATCTACATTTATATAATTAAGATTATTGTGTCTGTTGAATCCTAAACTATTTAGCTGATTTGGCACAGACATAGAGAAGACCACGAAAGGCCACATGGGCTACTATTTAACGCGTCAAAAATGTGATGGTTTTTGATTGGCGCCAGGTTTAAATACTGTAGCAACTAGCAAGTATGTAAAGTAAGATGGAGTGTTCTACATTATAACTCCCCACACCGATTTCGGTGTCCGAGGCCGATTTAGTAGAAACCAAACCAGATAGCTGTCATAACCCAGTGGGACGGTTATCTGATAGGACTGGCGAGAGGACCGACATTTTACATGCCCATCTTTCTTCATGGATCATCTTTCTTATCAGAAAATCAGGTGATCAGCCTGCATTGTCCTAATCAAACTTAGAAACAACTTTTTTTTGTTGTTCCGATGCGGACATCGAACCCACGATCTCCGATCCGGTCGAGAGCCAAGCTCTGAACAACTAGACCACGGAGGCGTTTTTTAGCTCTACATACTTATATACACTAAATCTGATATTTTAGAGAAAGGTTTCTTTATTTCTCCGTTTAAAATTAAAGTGTAGGTGTTATACCTAATTGTAATGGGATTTTTCGTGTAATCGCTAAGAAAAATAGCAGTTATTTTGTAACATACTTACGGGTACTCTACAATATAGCTCGTATGGGATTGAATGCTGTATTCATAGAACAAGCTGATTTTAGTTCTTTTGCCGGAACCAAAACCTGCTACCTCCGGCGTCAGCACCAGCACGCTCCCACCACTGACATAAATATTGACCCCTACTCCATGCAGCAAAGTAGGGTAAATAGATTCGTGCATGTCATTCATGTACGTTAGGGACATCTAGTATGGGACTGAAATGCCATTCCGAATTTACGAAGTTATGACTTATTTATGTGTGTGGAGTGTGGAACGAAATACTCGTACTGATATTTGCCTCGATTTTTGCCCGTGATTTCGTCAGCGTTAGTCTTGATTGTAGTTAGGCCCATTTTCTTAAAACAATAAACCTAGAGATAGCCCCTGAATATAAAGAAGCTAACTCTAGGTATATTAATAAACCCCGACTAGCATAAGACTACCTACACTAGCTAGTACATAACTTGGGCTATCAATCCAGGTTAGAGATTACAAATCTAATACAAGAAAATCAACAAAGATGCTTAAATCAAAACATTTTATTCAAAATAAATTTTTGCAAAATGTTTTTTTTAACGTTGTGTCTATGTTGTGCCTACTACCGGTTCGGGAAAGAGCAGCCCAGGGAGAAGATGCGTAAGAAACTCTACAAATACAAAATGGACTATATTTTGTATTTGAAGAGTTTCTTATCGATTTCTATAACGGCTACCCCGGATATTAGTGATTCGGTATTTCTAGTATGAGCCCTTATATGACTTGCCAGAACAAATTTGTTCTTCAATGTCCTGTCACACTTGCAAATAATACTACATCATATTTCATGCATCATCATCATAAGTGCATGAAGTTTGCTAACACAGTAGGTACTTGAGGACTAGAAATACTGGAATGTACTTATACTTATTAGTAGTTTATTTTACCACAATTGATACTTAAATCATGGTTGATGTTATCGCTATTAGCTACAGTTGGCTCATCCAAACTAGCATGCAAATTACATATTTTGTAATCAGTTAATCACTTTAAAGTATGACATAAAGTCTGTTTTATTGACTATTGCATTCTCTGGACTAGACATCTTTACAATATTTGAACAGAAACAGTAAATATCGTACCGCATTACATTAATATTATTAAACATAAGACACGAATTATTTGAGAAACATCGTCTAATGTTACTAGGACAGTCGCTATTGTGGTAACAATAATGTTATTGAAAATTGGAAACGTTTCAACAATGGAGAGAATTGCAGATTGTTACATTAAAAGCTGCTTTCAAATACCTAGTCAAAAACTTTTTTACAGCGTTCAGATATTTCTAACAGATGACAGAAAAAAGAGGATAAAAGTTACATAATAACCAAACAAAAATAATAAATAAACCAAGCTAACCTAACAATAAATATGAAAATACCAAGTCCCGATTTCACCAGCGCATGTTAGTGTTAACGGCTTGGTAAAAAAACCATGCCTTCTCATTCATTGATAGGAATTACGAGAGGAACAACATGATATTTAACGAAGGATTAACATTAACATTGCTTGGTAAAACACGACCCTAATATGTTAAAAATGTTAATTATGCTGACGATACATACATTCAAATATATCTTACGTAATCACGTATTGAGCCAATTAATATCTAGTAAATTATATACAGGATTTTTATAAAACTGTAAATACTTATATTTGCTCATGTTGCTTATAATAACAAAACTCGGACAATTGTTATTAGAAAACGCTTCGAAAAAAACTGATAAACCCCACAGCGATTTTTATTTTGATTATCCCACTCTCACATTAAACACAATTCTAACGACATCTCTCAAGCAAGAGAGAGCATAACATGACAAACAATTATATATACATACAATATACATACTCTCGACAACCATGACCCTTCATCTGGAGCAGTCAGGTAAAAATATAGTACGACTGCTAAAAGGCTTTAGTGAGGCCACGGCCTAAGACAAATCTAGTGACTGATTCCATTTCGTTCGCTATTCATAAGTTTCTTAACTTTACAATCGAACATATAGAAATTAAAATGTGACAATGGGAACTGGTCTCATAAAATCGATGTTACATTACAGACGCAGTTAAATCCTCACATAAATCAATAAAACACACATTACGATACTTCGGTATCTTCGCACGGCAAAAAGAAAATCATTATTATATTTTATGCGTCCCTTTGTGCGGGGACGTTGAGTGCGAAAGTTTTAAGAGTCGGTTCTTTACAGCCACCGCAAATTATTATTGGTTATTCAATGAGTGTTTGTAAACCCATATCACTCAAAATACTTTATGGCTTACCCTCTGAACTTAAACGTAATTAAAATTATTGTACATTTGACATTAAGTGGACATCGATGTTCGTTTACACTTGTAAAGTTATTTAATTAAATTACACACTGAAGAAATCGACGCCTTAAGAAGTCTTTGCACAATATCACACTAATAATATGAAGGGGAAAATTTGTCGATGTGTGTGTGTGTTTGTTACTTCATCATGCGCAAACGACTGAAGAAAATTTTATAATATTTGGTATACTGAAAGTTGGCGCTATGAACAAGCCTATTTGTCTTTCCAAGGGTATAAACACTTTGGCTACTTTTTATCCCGAAGAAGGACAATGCCGCAAACAAAAGCTGGATATAAGATAAATCGTTTTGTCAGCAGGGCAGAAAAGTTATAAACATGGTTTTTAGGTTATTACACTTATTATACAGAAAATATGAAATCTTAGACAATATTCAACTATAGTTTACGAATTTAAATGCAAACAGTGTCAAACTCTAAACATTCCATAAAAATTATACCATCATTGTAATGGTTTGCAAACTCGATTCTTTAACCGGTGACTATTTTAATCGAACGGTTGTCATACACCTGTATGTAGCAGTTGCAACAGTGTTGCAGTACAGTTAGCTAGATTAATGCCTAGCCAGTTAGCCACCAGCTGTTCTGTAAAGGTAATTCGGTCATCGAAACTATAATGATGTTTTATACTAAAAATTATTGATATAATTATAGTTAATAACAAACATTTGAGGTCTTCTATGTTTTTCGAGTGTATTTTTTTTATCCAAAAATCAGTCCACAATAATTACCTATTTTACATATGTTTTTATTATAAAGTGAAAGATATTAGTTACCACCAACCTTAAAAGTGGCCACCCTCTGGGGTAGAAACTTTAATTAGCCCATGCTTATGATTTTAACGGACAATAGTTTTTCGTATTATTTAAAGTAATTTTATAAATTACGCGTTTGTAATTACGGAACTTTGGTTAGACATACCCTTACATTCTTTAGGCTTAAAGGTATTTACTGTCATTAAGACAACATCAGGCTTACTCCAAACTCAATTGAGAATCGAATCGATAAAAAAACATCAATCTATCGAATCTGAATCAAATACGAATCAGTTTGGAGAGTAAGGCCACTGTCATTTACATGGGAAACGTAAGTTTACAAAATGGTTTGTGAGCGACATTGCAATTAATAAAGGGAGATATTATCCACCGAATGTTTCTAAAGAAGTAATGTTATGTAGTTAATTTTTCATAACACATGCGGAATCCTTCAAATGGCACATGGCCATTTATAATAGAACTATGTGAACTTTAGGACGCGATGTCGTTGACCCTACTGATTAACCAGTTTACACGGCCACACCAGCCACATGTGTTGTAAAAAGGCGGGAGAGATTACGTTTTAATCTGCCATACAAATTGTCTTTTCTTACGGGCCCAGATAAAATATTTAGATTAGTAGAGCAGAAAAAACATCCCGCCAGGATCAAGTGTCCTGCGTAATGCTCCGCCAACCTGCGCAGCCACTTTGCCGAAATTAAGAGAACACAATGGCTTTAGCCAGGGCCAAACTCGCTCGATCGTGATGTTGTTCTTTAACACGCTTTTATGAGCTTAGGTTGGATCATGTAACGGAATCTTTAAGCATAATTTTCGCCAATTTCCAGAAGTCTGTAATTTTTTAATTTTGCATAGGTGTACAAAATTTAATAGAAAAGATATGTATCAAGGACCAATGATAATGTAATTAAGCGTGATTCATTTTTTTAATTTTTTATTTTGTTATTATAAACGTTTACATTTATACTTTCCTACAATCTATAATACCTATATATATGTAAAACTAAATAGCTATTATTAAAAGTATCATATTCGTTAGAAGAGCAAGTTAAAATCTAATATACCAGCTACATAATTTTTATTTATAACATTAAGCGCCACGAAACGATCTGTTTGATTCAAACGCGTACGCAGATTTTAGTTTCATTCAAACCATTTCTACACAAAAATAAAAAGTTGGTTAAACTTGTTCGTTGAAGTTACATATTTTTTGGTTTTAGCGCGTTCGAGTTTATACGCATATAGCACCAAACAATGAAACAACGCAATACCGTTTGATGAACCTTCAAACTTGCATCAAACGATTTCATCAAACAATGTACGATTTGAATCGAACCGTTTGATCGCCTTAGCGGTGGAATGTTATTAATAGATACTGTTAACAGCTTCACTTTTTAATTTATTACATTCTACGTGTATGTTATCAAAAGAAGTCATTTATATCTAGTATTAAAACAATTATAATTGTATTATTAGTTGAATTTCCTGATTGTATTTAAGTTAAGCAATGTCTTTGCCTTATTTTCCGAGTAACATAACCAGTTTAATACTTGTAATATCTTTGTCATAATCGATACAGCATTAAAATAAAGGATTTATTATAATTTACAAATCAAGTATAAAATACCAGTTTTAATATATCCCTCAGTAAATAGAACACTTTATTTGCTTATATTTTACTATCTTACTTTAATATATTCTAATATTATAAATAGGAAAGGTTTGTCTGTTTGTTTCGATGTTTTATTGTTTGTTAGTATTGAATAGGCTCCGAAACTTTGTAGAGATATAGAGCAGACCATAGGGAAAGACAGATTCTTTTTTACTACGGAAGAATGTACGGTCCCCGCGTGATTTTTTTTGTGTGCACGAAGTCACGGGCGACTTCTAGTATAGTAAATTGCTGATCTAGAAACTGAAGCTATGAATAATACTAAATAGGTACTTGGACTGGTACAGTATTTTGCGCAAATTTTACTATTATAATCTTACAAATTACGTATTTGAAATAATTATTACATAATTCAGTACGTTTATAGCTTGTTATAATATTTTATTATTACATTACAAACGTTTGCCCAACTAGTAAAATAATTTATTACAACAGTGTTTATTATAAATACACCGATAACCGTTTTGTATTTGGTAAACAAAGTTTTTGTGAATCATCTCTAATGTGTAAGACATATTTTATATTAATTAATTTAATTTGTATTATTATAATGGAAAGTTTATGTATAATAATGCAATGTTATGCAACGTATAAATTTATTTAATGTGTTTTGTCGATAGATATAAACAGTGACCGTTCATAAAATTTGCATTATATTTACTCCGAGTCCGGCCCACGCCGCAGTCAAGTTTGCAACAATGTTGCAGCTCGCACGAGTAATATTGTCTTATTGGTTTTTATTTTTTACTCACAGTCGGGGTATAGCACTGTCGTGCAATGGCTCATTAGCTACCGTTTTATAGCTTTTTGATACTGGATAATCAGTCTTAGTATCTTGATACGTAATCGTTTTACCCGTTACTAGAATTAAGTCTAGGCACTTATTTTTAAGTTTTAAATAACCTAAATATGACAATCAATCTTGTGGATAAAAGCATTATCTGTTTATTATAAAATTGTTGCATATTTAAGTTCCTAAGCAGGTTCAATAACATCAAAATAACAGTTGGTTAAAGTAAATAATATATGTTATAATTTGATAAAATAAAACTATGTAGGTACGGTAGCTCATGAGCAGCAACCACAGCTCGATAGAGATGATTTTAAAATTCTCATAATATTAATCTATAAAAAATAAAATAAAATAAAATAAAAAACGTTTTATTTCCAAATGAAACTTACAAAGTTATTTTCGGAAAGTCAACAAGAAAAACAAGCTACCACCGGTTCAACCCTAACCCGCCGAGAAGAACCGGCGTAAGAAACTCGGACGGGGCCAACTTTTAGCAAAAAGATGGAAAATTGATCTTTTTTAACAGTATATATTTTTTACAATAATAGTCTACACATATTAATATTATAAAAGTTAGGGTACATATAGTAAATAAATATAAGCAGCCATCATGGTTGGCCACCTTATTCCCAGGATGTGCAATCATTAACAAAATCAATTATCTTATAATAAGCTTTAGCACACAAACGTTCTTTGACTACTTTTTTAAATTTATTAATAGAAAAATTTTGAACGTTTTCTGGGATTTTATTGTATAGGCGTATACATTGCCCTTTAAAAGATTTACTTACTTTGCTAAGCCTGATCATAGGTAGGTCTATATATCAATAATATTAATCTATATATCTATATTGATTAATATTATTGATATATATATTAATATTATGAGAATTTTAAAATCATCTATATCACCGTATCAATATTAACCATCACCAACCAAATATTATAATTTAAATTAAAAAGAGGAGCATTATTCAACGAGAAATTTACACAATATTTTTCACGGTCCAATATCTGAGTCGCCCACTATACTGCGCTCGGTCGGCGCAACTAAATTCCGCATAAAAAGTGTTTTCCACTAAGAAATATTCGTAATCTGTACTTCTCTATATATACCTATATGTGTAGTAAATTTCATCCTTCTATAAGTCCAAACCTCTGTAACATAAACACATAAAACTACGTGTTTTTAACTATAACCATAAGGACATATATTATAAGTCCATATTTAATAAAGCTAGCTTAAACAGTTATAAAGATGTGTAGATCAAAAAGTCGTAAATTTTAGCACTGAGTGACTGACATAATAGTACCTAAACCTAACCTACTTCCAGATGACCTAGAAGGATGAAATATGGAATCCAGCTCAGTAATTGTGTGTAAGCGTAGGAAAAATCTAAAAATAAAAAAAGTCAAAAAAAAAGGGGGGTCCCCATACAATTTTGTTTTAATTGTAGCGCTGGAACCGTTACAACGTATTTGTCAGTAGTTATTGTCAGTAGACATAGATATAGTGTCAGTAGATATTTGAAACTATCCCAATATATTATATTATGATATTTGCTATATAACATAAATATGAAAATAAAGTAAAGTCAAAAATAAGTGGTGTCCCCATACAAAAAACTTGTGTGTTTAGAGGCAAAGCCCACAGGCAAGCATAATTTTTGTATTGAACTTGGCTCTCCTTTAATTACATTTATGTTTTTGATGGGATAGTACTTTTTACAATGTACCTATGTCATGGAAATAATTGTCTTAATTGGGCCTATAAAAATCCGCAATGGCATATTTCGATCTTTTATGGGTATCTTACCATACTTTAAAAAAATAAACATACTTTTAGAAGCTATAACCACTTATCAAATTACATGAGTCACTTCAAGCCTTTCATAAACATAATTACCCTTTATACTATACAGTTTTAATTAAAAATAATAATAATTATTATTTTGTTTTTTTAGTAACATAGAAAGGTACATACTTATTATTTATTAACCATATTTCTTGGCATTAGGATTTAAAAGATCGGCAGAGTCGTCAGAAGAATCGGTAACTCAAAATGTATAGAAAAAGAAACAAAGCTCATAGTATGTCATTCGTTCCATCAATGTGATTTATAATGATATTACCCTTGTCGATAAAGAATAATCTTATTTTTGAGATATAGTTAAGCAGTATACAAGTTCAATTTTATCCCACAAAATATACGTAAAAATATACGTAAAAATATACGTAAAAATCTCTTAAAGTACCCAAATGTACTTCATTTTTCGATATACTTACTAGTATTTTATTGTAATTAGTCCCGATTTCACCAACGCATGTTAGTGTTAACGGCTTGTTTAAATATTCCGCCTTCTCATTCATTAGTAGGAATTACGGGAGGAACATGACACATAACATTTAACAAAGGAATAACATTTAACAAAGGATTAACTTTAACATTGCTTGGTGAAACAATATAACTTTGCCCCTAAAATTTTAGACCAAACAACGGGATCTCGCGACCAATATTCTGTCGCTTATCAAACATTTGCGATCAGAGAAATTTGAAGCACGCCAGACACCAATTCATACTTTGTCAATGTCAAATTTTTACAGGACCGGTTTTCACTCTTAATGTACGGCCCAGTAGTAAAAACACACTGTTTGATTAAGGTCGCGTCCGCAAAATGTATTGTTCGACAGCAGCTTGTATGGACTGACATTTCTTTGGAA
Source organism: Celastrina argiolus (assembly GCA_905187575.2). Classification (NCBI taxonomy): domain Eukaryota; kingdom Metazoa; phylum Arthropoda; class Insecta; order Lepidoptera; family Lycaenidae; genus Celastrina; species Celastrina argiolus. Next base: position 14,737,544 of record LR994580.1, on the reverse strand, counting down.
ATGTTTAGTGTAAATTAAACTTAATGTCACGTTTTCGATTTACGATGCATCAGTACCTACTTACCTAAAACGCAAAAAATTAAATAATTTAAAGAAACTTTTTATATTTTTTCCAAGTCAGTGTTGTCAATATTTTACACGTGGAAGACACTACGAGATCGAAATGGATTTCTATAGTATTATAGAAAGTTTTAAATATTTTTGATCTCGTAGTATCTTCCACATGTGCTATCGCTCTCAAAAATATTAAAAACTTTGACTATACACAATATCAGTCTGAAGCGCCGATTGCTCGCAGGATGCGCGTTTTAGAAAGAGAAAGAGAGTAGTCCCTCTTAGATAACGTCTGGAGAGTGGAGACAGCCCAACTTTTATTTAATATTTATAGGTTTTTCTCTCACTATATACTAATGTGTACATTATCGTTTCCAGGTGGCGCACGACCCCACCGATGCCCCGTCGACTTCGGGGGAGGCCGGCCCCTAGCGGCCGGTGGGGCGGACCGTAGCCGTTAGATCTGTATACATGTATATAACTTACCTTATTGTTATACATAAGTACTGACACTGTAAAGTGTCGAAGAAGCCAGTCAAGGTCATCTGTCAGCTGATTGTTGGACAATGGACAACCTTTAAAATAATTTACTGATATCGAATCGAGCGTGACCAGTGGTAATGACTTTGTAAATATTTTGGTTTTATTTAAAAAAAGTTATCTCAAATATGGGGTAATTAAAATCCGCGTCGGGATTCGTTATTACTGAGCCAAGTTGACATCGCTAATCACAACGACGAAGTTCGAAAACAAAAATGTATAGAGTTGACGTAAACATTGTTTTGTGACATAGATATCCTTAGTATTTAAATATCACTTAGCGATGCTTATTGTCAAATCACATACATTTGGCGATGTCAACATGGCTCTGGGTCTTTTTCTAAGTGCGATCCACGAGACGGATCAAGACTATGGTAAAAGTTAGTAAAACAGAGTTAAGAATGTATACTGTAATCTACAATCAAACAAAATGTTTTTGTTGTTATTTTCCCAGGCTGTGTATGTGTGAGGACACATATTGTTTTCTAATTTTCTTGTTATTGTAAAAATAGTTTAGCTTTTAATATCAAACGAGTCTTTGTAAAAGTTTAGGTAGTTAAGTAGGTACTTATTAAGAATTTTGTTGTTTTTATTAATACATACTTCGTTTTTATTATCATTTTAAACTGGGTTCGTTTTTATTTTCATTACTTTACATTTTCACATCTCATAATGCTAGATGTCATATCCGTGCAATACATTATTAGAATACTGTAACTTTATGCCAGAAAGTGGCGAAATAATTAAATGAAGGACTGGCTGTATGTAGTATTCTGTTTACCAATAATTCTATAGGATAAAATGGTCTCACATTATAAAACAATAGGCTGATTGAGCATTTGGTGATGACTAAAATTACGTTCTATATACATTTGGGATTCATCGATGTCCATTGTGAAATTGTATTCGCTTTAAAATTTGCTTTAGTCGCTTCATCCAAGTACGATCTATCTGCCTATTGTTTTACAATCTGCGAACATGAATATTATAATAGTTTAATGTTGATTGATATGAGGGTGGTAGTTTAAGCACGCAGGCGTAAGGCGGAGCGAGTCCGCCCAGAGCCACGGAACTTCCGGCCCGACTGCCGAGGCTTAATATGTTATAATACAATATAATACTATTATGTCGTAGTGCCTATAATTGCAAAATTAGATATTCCGCGAAAACCCTAATTTTGCAATTATCCTACAACATATTCTCACATCGTTTCTTTTTATATCAATGGATTTGTTAAATACTAATGAAGGTTCTGCTTGATTATTCTTTTAACTGGTTATCTTAATTTTTATTAATAGGTTTCTACAGTGTGATAAATTTAACATCAGTAAATTAAGAACTTACTATAATATGACAGAAAAATATAACTATCTTTGCGAGATTTCTATTGAACCAGGAATGCTAAAAAATAGGATATTTTGAGCATATTATGATTTTCCATGTAAAGACGTTTAGGCAGAAAAGTAATCATAAATTTGGATATAATGAAAAATAAAATGCTGTTATTTACACGTCCCGAAATCAAAAATTTAATATTTAAAAGATTTGTAATATGAGGAGTATCTAAACTTTTGTAGATAGTACCTAGTGGTAATATTTCCATCCTTTATCGTAGTTTTCCAAAATAATACCTATCCGTCGATATTTAACCAATGAGTAATAATATTATAAATCGACTTTTTGATCTCAATTAGAAATTAAAATTTTATATACTTAATTATAAAACTTAAGCGATTCCACCCAAAAGAAAATTTATCTCAAACATTTATAATTTTTGGGGCACATGTTTTCTATATTAATTAAATGAAGGTAGTATTATATTATAGGGTTTTTACCCCCGATATTAACAAATTAAAAATTATAACTGTAATTAGGATTATCACGTGCAAAATTATTGTTTTTAAGCAGATTCTCAATAGCTTACATTGAGTACATACGAGTAGATACATTGAGTAAACTTTATAAGTATTTTGGTATTACAACAAACCAAATGAAGTCTAGGACTATAATTATTATCTAACCGTTTTAGAGTTGTAAGACATTCAAATTGAAATAATCTAAATTGTAACTTGTGAGTATGCTCTAAGGCCAATTCTCGTAATAAAAAATTCGTAGTACGGCTTCAAAGATCGTTTTTAATCACGCATGAAATCTTAAGTGAGAGAAAATTAATATCCTGAGACTTGAATAATATAGCAAACTTAACATTTTTATTACGAGAACAAGCTGGGAACCCTATGTATTAAAATTAAGTTCAAGTGTCCATTAATGATATATTTAAAAAAAGCTGATCGAAATTAATTATAAGGTTCCTAAATATCCAAAAGTGTGTAACATTTTAAATGATTTTTAAAATAATTTGTTAGTCAAAAGCTTCGATCACCAATGCCCTAAATCACGTGTCGCATACAAAAACAAGGCTAAAATATTATGTTTCTATTTCAATACAGCTACGCGACAATGACGAGTCCTCAACATTAAATAAAATAAAATTTAACAACATATGTTCGCGATGCTGGAAGTAATCACTAATCACATTATGTTGCTTGCAGTTTTGATATAGTATCTAACTAGAAAAATTACTATTCATTTCTTGTGGCATTATTTACACTCGTTTCTATAACAGCCTCTACATAATATTTAGACATTGGATTATTTACTATATTGATAAGGAAAAGCTCCTTATAAAACGTTTAAAATACCATCATAAAACAACGCTACAATAACAATCGGTTTATATTTTAGCACCTAGACTTTGGTGTTACCAGTTATAATATTTTCTGTACTTGTTTTTTAATTTTGGTAATCCACTAACCCATATTATTTCATAAATTTATAACAATCATTTATAAATGAGTTAGTAAACGAGTTGTTAAAAAAAATCAAGAATTAAATCGATGGTAGATCGCAGGTTTGGGTTTTCGACTTTGACAGATAATAAATAAAGTCGAAACATACGGTTTACCTCTTCTTCTAACTGCAGGGAAGTCAGAAGTCAGTCAACAATATAATTTGTAGTGTCATGCGTTACCCGCTCTTATAACACTAATCCTGTACTACGAACATCGGGATACGAGTAACTTCTATTTTAACCAGTCATTTACACTGTGGCCCACTTGCGCCAAATACTTCTGGGTTAAAGTGTTAAATATTTAACTTTAATTTAATACCAGCATATGGTTCTTAATTCAACCCTGACTGTTGAATACCATGTTTTTTTGTCCTAAGTATTGTATATAGTTTGTATATATTGTATAAGTTACTTTTAATGGAATTTAAAATATTGTATGACGTAATCTATATATTCTTATATTCATAAAAGCCCTGGATTTCAACATTAATATTAGGTTCAGTGATTGAGTTTTCAAAGTGTGGAACTGTTAACTTTATGAAACTTCAAATTACCTATTAGACGATGATGAATATGATTGACTTTATTATGATGTTAAACCAGGACAGACAGACCTTAAACCGTAGCTCAGCCCAGATCTAAATATAGATAGGCCCCGTGTCTCATTTATTTAATCTGTGGTTTAGCGTTGAACGTCGTGTTAATGCGTTTGACAAAATGGGTTCTTAGTCTCTGCCAAATCTGCCAAAAAAGTAGGGTCTAAAGTGGATTTTACCGGCCTCACGAAGCTAACCTAATATATAAATGAAATCCGAAAACCAAATATTGGGGTGGCCATATTATATGTAATAGTTATCCCACAAATGAAAAATAGCCCCTGGGACTCGACAGCCGCCATCGGGCAGCTGTGAATAAAATCAAGTCAGCCTCAGTAACAAAAAAGTAAAAGACTCACTTGCGTCAAATAACTCTGGGTTATAATGATATTTAAACTCAGTTAACTATTTTAAAAGTTAATATTTAACACACAATTCAACCCATACTGACGCAAGTAAACGTAAGTAGAGTTTAGTATTTTAACTTGTACGAATAGATGTTTTCAAATATTATATTATCTACCTACATATTTATGTTTACTATATGTAACTAAATAAAAATTATCATCCTAGCCTCCTACTAGATTTTAAAATTATATTAAGAAACCTACTGTGTAAACTGTAAATTGTACGCATCGTATACAAAATAATGTAACGTAGGTCGCAGCATGTGACTTTGAACAATCATTTAACTTGGACATTTTATAAAACTTTCAAAATAAAATATATAGTATTTAAGCCAACTTAAACTGTATAGGATATCTTCCACATTATAATCATCCATCCCAGTTGATAATATTAGTAAGTGTAGTTTTAATTGTAAATTGTGAATGGATCCTAGTAAGCGTAAGGTTAACATAAGTAGTGTAATGTTTAAATCTGTCTTTATTTATGATGTAACATCGGTGTTAGTTAAGGTTCAATTCTCCGCCCAGCGAACGAATATACATCACTATCTGTTGTGATACTTTGGTGTGTGTTATTTCAATAAAGTCCATTCCCCATACTTACCTGTTTTTTTTTAATGATTTAGGCTGATTTAGAGTCAGGCTGACCTCGAGGCTCGCCGATCGTCATTCGTCAGCGCCGATACTGAAATGTAAAAAATAAAACGCACTGATATTCAAACACGATTCCAAGAATTTCATGAATTTTGGCCTATTGAAGTTTGCTTTATAGTGGCTTTACATAAAATACAAATTTATTTATTTTTATTTATTTATTGACTCACCAACAGTCAAAGCAAAACAACATTTGGTGCGGAAATTCAAATTTATTCCATAGAATCATTCCGAACGCAGACAGAACAAAGTAGTAAGTACTCTAAAGGTTACATCAAAGAAGCGAATAGCGTACTTTTTGTGACCGACTTTTTATAAATGAAAAATAGGATATTATACTGATTTGCACTATTGAAACACGTCCTACATTTAGAACGTCACAAAATCGGTTACATTTGTATGGTGGAACAATCTGGAAAAATCACCCTGGCACCCTAAAAGCAACCGGCATATCTATGTCCATGGCTATAAATGGTTGGTGGTCACGACATCCTACATTGTCGACCTCTGTAGCGCAGTGGTGGAGCGCGTAGGTGCTTGAGCGAGAGGTCGCGGTTTCGAATCCCACCGAAGGAACATAAAGTTTTCTGTGTCTGGGTCATGGTTGTGTATTAAATTTTTGTATTAATATAAAAATCTTAAATATGTGTATAGTATAAAAATATAAAAATATTAAATATATTTCCGTTGTCTGGTACTTACCTGTAACACGAGTTCTTCGGATACTTAGCACATTTAGATTGACGTGGTGTAAAACGTCCATAGATATTATTATTATTAAATTAGCCACCCGGCTGGTTCTATAACTAGCCGAGTGGCTAATGTACGACACAACTAAATCGGCTTAAATGCGATTAGTAAGCACCCTTCCGAAAAATATTCATCCTACTATAATTTTACCGTGCCCTGATCGCCTTCCTGTGTTGGTTGGGATCGCCTTGATGGACACACATAATCGGTAAGTATGCGGCAACCAGTTCGACTCCCAAGTGCGTTTGCGTGTTTCTAGCCGCTGTTCGGCGAGAGTCTGGAAGCCGGAAGGGCTTAGCCCATATGATTATTCTAATCAAAGCATTGGTGGATAAGTATCATAATTGTCGATAAGAAGGTAACTAGATACAGGTACAGAAAACTTATATGCTGTATACCAAGCAGGATCATTTGAAAGCACCGTAAATAAACGGAGCAAGATTTCATACAACGAATATTAATTGTATGAAAAACATGACAGCGCCAATTAAATTTACAATCGATTTCTTTACTTTACGACTTAGGGCCGATTTTTCAATCGTCAGATAACTTTTATCTAAGGAAAAAAAGGACTATGGCAGATTTTGTATGGAACAAATGTCAAAGCTACATGTTTATTCAACAGATAAAAGTTATCTGACGATGGAAAAATCCGCTCTTAGTGGAATAATATTATAGAATGCTCCTACATCGGCTGCTGGCCGCTGAGTCACAAGGTAAAAGTAAAAGACACAATTTCAAAAGTATTTAAATAAAGTCTATACCTACGTTCTGTCTCGTGAGCAACTCATACGTCACTTTGAATAAGTACCTACCAACATGGTGTTACATAATAATAATATTTTTGAAATAATTCAAATTTATTTATTTCAAATCACATATTACATAATTTTCATTAGAGAGACAGATCATGTTGGGAGCTGTACTAGTATAAACTGTGACACAGCTCCCAGCATCCTCCACTCTGGTACATTACATTTGAACAATAATAATCTGTTTATTATTGTTCAAATATAATGATTAAGCTACTCCAAAATACATTATAATATAATATAAATACGTATGTTTAAGTAATAGTTACAGTATCAGTTTTTTCTACAATACCAGATTACCATGACACAAATTATATTATGATAATTTAGATTTAAGTACCTACATATAGCAAGTTTATTATTTGTTGGCACTCCCTAGCCCTACGACAGTGTCTTGGGATAAGTTACGATTAGCACTGCTAGGGAGGCAACTATGATAGACTGTGTTATATTAGATAGTGTAGGAGAGTACACTTTCTGTTTCTTTATAATTTAGATTCAGCAACCATTTCTGCAGTTCTTTTTTACACTTGTAGTTAGTCATAGAATTTTTAATATCATTAAACACTCGATTTAATTCTTTTTTATGATACGTACTTATATCGTAGTCAAACTTTTGCAAGTCATATCATAAGTTGTAACTAACTCTTCACACATCTACCATTTTTAATCAAGAAAACCAGACTGACTTAAATGGGACACTGATAATTTTATTGTGGTACCTACCTATTCTAGAAAACACTACATGGGTACCTAGCTACTCTAGAAGAAATATATGAAAAAGCTGGAAATAGATAATAATAATATTAGTTATACCTATTTAATAATAAATGAATTCTAAAATGACAAAAGGTAATAAAATCATTATTAATAATAAAATAATAATAATATAACAAGGTTATTATTATAGTGACTGTTCTTTTTACATTATGTGTGATTATGTGCAGTTTCGACTTTCGATGCATTTCACTACCACATGCTTTTGCTACCATTGCGCCATCTTCATTTCAATCTTATTAACTATGGAAGCGCTCGGCTATTTTCATTTCATACAAACAAGCATTGTATAAGCGCCATCTCTTGTATTGTACTGCCAATGATTACACTATTGTGAGTAAACGATTGTAGTAAAATGTAGGGATTTCGATATCACAAAGTAGATAATATAATATAAAGTAGATAATATAACAGAGACACGACCTAGTACAAGCAAATGGTAACGCCCTAAAACTGGCAATAGAACTTGTTATATTCTTTCCTTCTATTTTTCTATAGATGGCACCAGTGAGAACACGAATAAAATTGTCTATTGAACTAACGATTTTCTTTTCTTTCGTTTCCCAATAGATAGTAGCGAGTGAGCACGATAAAGTGCTGCCATCTAGTGACACGATAAGGATATGGCACAGGGTAGGTAGATGGCGTTATAATCACTTTCTGATAATACTCTTAATAGGTATTGTACTGAGTACTTGATTTGATGTTTATTATGTGTTGTAGCCAGTTCACAGTTATATTATTTAAACAAAGTTAAATGGACTATTCACTGCTCTGTAACATTGACATAATATAATAATATTCACACCACCCCGTCCTCGACTTTTAGAAACCGAAGTTACTTTATCAGGAAAGGGGTATTTATTAATGAATACCTATGAATTTAGTAAACAATCACCCTAAGATTATTACAATAACTGGCTTTAATAAGCTTTTTTGGATTTTAATTCTGAAAATTGGATTATTACCATTTAACATTTGAAAATGTGGGCAAGAGCGTGATGAAAACTCTATTACTAAAGTTATGCAAATAAACATTTCAATTTCAAGTCTCAGTAAATTATTATTAATATGGGACCAGATTTAATAAACTTTTATTGTATTCTATACTGTTAATGAAACTTTATACTACTTTACGATGGTGCAAACAAATCGCTATTAAAAAAAAATGACATCTGTCACTTGTGATATTTTGACAATTAATTGTCATTTCTATCTGTCATACTCATTTGTTAAAATTTCAATAAAATAAATCAATATAATCTAATAATTAAAATCCTTCGGGCCGCCTTTTCAACTTTCTTCCAGCGCTAATTTTGTAAACTATTTTTACAAAATAGAATAGACCATAATAGTTTTTTTTAATTATTTTGATATAGGTATGTAAGCTACTGAAATCATGTCAAAAGAAGTGGATATTATCAAAACCATTACAAAATATGAACACTACATAAACAATGTTCTGAAAGAAGATTTAAGAGTGCTGCAATTAAAATTGGATGCTGTTAATGCAGAACTGTCTGATCTAATACAACAAAAACATTCACTGAAAGTAATTACCGATAAGCAAACTCATCCATCAGGTTTCAAAACTCAAGTAAACTTAGGTTGTAATTTCTTTATGGAAGCTGAGGTATCTGATACCGAGAAATTGTTAATGAATATTGGTTTAAATCACTACCTGGAGTTGAATCTGGATGAAGCAAATAGATATTTGGATGCTAGAATAAAGGCATTTGAGTTAAAATCGGAAGAGCTTGTACAAAAGGCCGCAGAAACTAAAGCTCATATAAAACTAATGTTGTGTGGCATTGGTGAGTTACAAAATCAAGGAAAAGTTTATTAATAAATATTTAAACTGTTTGTGATATTATGGTATTTAAATATAAGTGTAAGTAATTTAAGTAAGTGTTATTTTTTATTACAATCTAATCAAAGAAAAAAGGCTATTTTATTATTTTATTTTGCTTATAGCTAGGTATTTTCAATTATTAAAAATGTGAATCTAATGATTTACCAAAAACATTACAGTTGTTCCTTTAGATAGAACCTCCTTGGATTTTGGAATTGGAGAAATACAACCCTGTACTACCAATTAATAAAAGTCAAATTTTTTTCTGAATGTCATTTCTATATGATGCCTACCACCGGTTCGGGAACTAGCACAGCGAGAAGAACCGGCGTAAGAAACTCGCATGGGGTCACCCTTTACCAAAAAGATGGAAAAAAAAAAATATATATAAAATAATATGGTTACATATAAAATAGTCAATACTATGACAATTAACAAAAAAAGTGCATTTTTACGCAATTAAATAAAAGAAAAAAAGCCTTGCATGGGGCTACTTTATTCCCATGGTGTGCTATCATTAATATAATCACAAACTTTATACCTAATATGCTTTTGCACACAAACAGTCTTTGACTACTTTCTTAAACTTATTATATATAAATTATAATAAAGTAACAACACAACTTTAAATAAGTAGGTAGTCAGTTGTAGTCATAACATATTAATATTATGTCTATGAATGTTTAAGATTTAACAATTCTTACTTGTCAGTTTTGATAAACCAAATTATAATAGGTAAACTGTTTATTAAAATGTTTATCTGTCACAATGATTAATGTCCCATTAATTTTTTCATTGTTTTATAACAATGTGCAAAATATATAATATTATAGTTAAGCCTTATATTTTTCTAATAAAGTACCTAATTATTATTTTCCATTAAAGATTTAACCCTCAACATCACAAATTAGTAGGAGTTGATACTTATTCGGGTGAATGTGCAATGTACAACAAACAAAAATTTAAATAATGCTGACTTGAATTTAAAAAGTGCTAATTATAAGTATATGTACATATTTGCTCATAAATTTAGGGGAGAAGGTAAAAGGCTTGCTGTATTGCACAAGAATTAGCCAATATTGAATATTTAATAAGCTCGCAAGGTGTTAGTTAGGGTTCCCAATTTATGGGTCTTCAAGGATGATTAGCATTATGATATTAGCATTAGCTCTCCAGACCTAACTTTAGGGAAAGAGTCAGTGAAGGAAACACCTATTGACTAGTAATTAAGGTACCTATAGTGCCCTCTTGTGAACATTTTGTAATAAACTGCAAAGGGTATTGTACATCTTAATTAACCACTTAAAGCGCCATCTAGCGGATTGTTTGTAAGACACGTAGCGTAGCGAACAGTTTGTGTAGATTTGTTTAGGCACCGACTCTGGTCAACCGGTTTAGTTGATAGTACACCGCTTACTTAATAGATGGCGCTTATAGCGCTCGAAAAATTATTTCTTATTTTCTACTAGTTCTTATTGCTTTATTACTTTGTACTATTATGCTATCTATTAAAGATGACGTAAAAGTTTGTGAGGATAGATGGACGATGTATTGTTCGTTTTTCACTATAAAACTACTGAACGGATTTTGATGAAATTTGGAATGTTAGCTGTGTTACTTTGGATTAACAGAAAGTCTATTTTAAAATCTGGTGATCCCACTTTTCGTAGAATACCTACCTACTGCATTTATGTGGGTATGATTGCCTGTTTTATAAGCATTAAGAGCTGAACTTGTTTAAACCAACTGGTCAAGTGCTAATCGGACTACTTAGCACTTTATTTTTTTACTTTAGATATAATATATGAATTTTTTTTTTACTTTACCCAAAGGGTAAAAACGGGGTTATCAAAACTTCGCATCTGTCTGTCCGTCTGTCTGTCACGAGGCTGTATCTTATAAATCAAGATAGCTTGACGAAATTTTAAGGTGGTACATTTTAAAACATAAAGGTGGGGCGAGGGGATCTCACACAGCAAACGTAACTTTGTAACTTTCGTACAAAACGGTTTTCTTGATTTCGCACCGATTTTTAAATAGCCTTAACATAATTATTAAATATATCAATCTATACATTGTCAGTATCTAATTATATAATATATTAGGGCGCGGAAAAAGTTTCTTTGCATTTTTTATAAAAAGTCAAAAGGTTTTTTTATAAAGTTTATTTACAATTGACTAAAGTATAGAGGTGCCATTTTGTTCCATAACTTTTTGCCATCTTCTTGGTAAGGACATAATCTTATCACTATAAAAATTTTGGGGCTTCTAATGAAAAAACTGCGACAAGTGGCAGCCCTCTTGTGAAATCAACCTGACACTGGCTAAGGAATTCTGCAGCGACCGAAACAGGTGGAAATATGAAGGTGAAAGGTCATGACTATACGGCGGATGCATTAACACCCCCAGCCAAACTCCCATTATTGTTGCTGAATGGCTAAAGATGTGTGAGATCTAGCGTTATCATGACGAAAAACCACACCCTTCTGTTGATTAATTCCGGCCGTTTTGTCTCAACTTCTTGCTTTAATCTCATCAGTGGTTCGCAGTACAGTTCAGAATCGATTCCTTTTTTCCTTTCAGAGGTCCTGCCTGGCGGTAACAGCTCATAATGAATAATGCCCTTCCAATCCCACCACACACACAGCATCACCTTGTTGCGAGTTAACCCGGGTTTTGCCAAGTCTGTGGAGCCTGACCGGCCTTTGACTACGATTTTTTTCGCACGTTCTTGTCCTACGTGATCCACTTTTCATCACCAGTTATCAAATTCTTAAAAAACTGGTTCGGTTTTATTACGTAATAAATAATCACAAATGAGTTCATTAGATTTCTTTCGGTGAGGCCCCAAATATCGAGCTTTTTTGTGTACCCAGCTTTTTTTTCAAATGCGTCAAAAGCGTTTTGTGGTCAATTCCCAGTTCGTAACTACTAATATACCGATCTTGCTCCACTTTTTCAAAAATGGCATCAGTTTGGTCCGTAACAGGGCGACCAGTGCGACGTGCATCTTTGATATCAAAATTTCCGGATTGAAAACGCTTAAACCAAATTTGCGCTACTCTCACAGATACCTACTGCATTAGGTCCATAAAATTCACAAATATTTACGCGGCTTGTGTTGCATTTTTACCTTTTTTGTTAAAATGTGTCGATTTTTTTCATTAGAATCACTCATTTTAACAATAAGAAAAACAAATGAAAATCTCACATTTACCTAATTTAAATTTGGAATTGTCTTCTGTAAAATTAAAAAAACATTTTAATGATACAAAAATCAGCCAGATACAATTGGTATAGCCCAAGAAATTTTATGACAAGTTCATACATACTATAATGCAATAAGACTTTTTTCCCAACATTCATATTATTATATTAAGCCGAATGGAGTGTGAAGAGAATGAGGCGTAAAGCATTATTTGTTTTGGCACCTCATATCGTGGTCAGGTCTTAGGTCAACGACCAGTGCGTTCGTGTGTATAGTCCTCGAGCCCCAAAATATATATAAAATTTGATTTACTGCTTGTGGTCATATATCTCAAAAAATAATTATTCAAAGGTATGAGGCGCAAAACAAAAAATGCTCTACGCGTCATTGAATACACTATATTCGGCTTAATATATTAAGCCGAATATACCACTATGACCCATGAATCATTCTGTTTAAACAGAATGTTCAAAAAGTTGTCTACAAATTATATAATTTTAATATATAATAAATAAACTAAATACTAGCTGACCCGTGCGCACTTCGTTGAGCATTAAAAAAATAAAAAAACCCGTTTAAACTTTCCCTGGACTTCCACGAATATTTCAAGACCAAAAGTAGCCGAATCGGCTCAGCCGTTCTCGAGTTGTAGCGAGACTAACGAACAGCGATTAATTTTTTATATAAGTACTAGCTGTGCCCGCGACTTCGTTCTATAACATTACGTTGCGACCAAAACCAGTCGGGCGTCGTCGTCGCCCGACGCCGCGAAGCCAACGCCCAAGGCGTCGACGCCGACGCCCGACGTCGCGACGCCAACGCCCGACGCCGCGACGCAAACGCCCGTCACCGCGACGCCAACGCCCTACATTGCGACACCGACGCCCGACGCCCGACGTCGCGACGCTGACGCCCGACGCCGCGACGCCAACGCCCGAAGCCGCGACGCCGACGCGAAAATCTTAAGAGATAGACATATATTGTCACGGACTTTTTTATTTATTTATTTAAACATCATGCACATTTTGTACATAGGCGGACTTAATGCCTCAAGGCATTTTCTACCAGTCAACCTTTTTTTTTATTATTAAAAAGGAATAATTCGTTCATACATATTTTTTGAGTAACTTAAACCGTTTATGCAGCGCACGAAACGAAAGTCCTCAAGTGTGAATAATTTTCCCCGTTTTTGCAACATTTCTCACTGGCGCTTCACTCCTATTGGTCGCAGCGTAATGTTATATAGCCTAAAGCCTTCCTCTATAAATGGACAGTCGCTATAACTTTGCGATACTATTATACTACCTTTCCTCATTTTCGAAATGTATTTTTTTATTTCTTTTTGTCAAAAACTTTTTTTTTTACTTTAAAACAAATCATATTTTTTAAAAAATAACGAAAAAGCATTTTTTTAAATTTTTTGTAAAAAAAATATTTAAATGAAATACATTTCTAAAATAAGAAAATGTAGTAAGTATAATCATATCCCAAAGTTATAGTGACTGTTATTTTTACACCCGATATATGATAAATATTATTGAAATATACTTTCATTAATATTTTGTAAACATGTATTAATATTATAATACCTATGGACGCTTCATACCACGTCAATCTGACCCCGTGCTAAGTATCCGAAGAACTTGTGTTACAGGTACCAGACAAGGGAAAAACTTTTATACTATACACATATTTAAGATTTTTATTATATAGTATACAAATTTAATACACATCCATGACCCAGGAACATTTGAAAAACTTTTTGTCCCCTCGGCGGGGTTCAAACCCGCGACCACTCGCTCGAGCACCAACGCGCTCAACCACTGCGCTATGGAAGTCGTCAAATGTATGTGTGTGTGTTGTAATAAAAAAAACTATTCTTATTTTGCAGCTTAATCAACTTTTGTACTAGAGGTCTACGTGCGTAGAACGTGCTACGTAGAATCTACGAAGCTACGCGGTGCGTAGGTGCTGCGTTCTTACTTGTATCAAATTTTGGTATACACACAGCGGTAAGTAAACAAAATTAAATATTATGTTTGTTACTGTGTGCACACAGTGGACAAACATATTTGTTTACACAGTACATTTATTGTAATCATTGTATTGTATTTAATTAAAAATTGCACGCCACACAAATGCAAAATAAGCATGTACTGGAAATGCATTGTAACACATTAATATTTTGAGCAAATAAATTATTATTATTAAATAAAAAAAAAATCAAAATCATTAAAATTTCTATCGCATGCGAGTTTCTTACGTCTATTTCCCACTCAAAGTTCTTCTCGCTGGGCTAGTTCCCAAATCGCTGGTAGACATCAAATAGACATGACGTTCAGAAAAACATTCTTGTAAAACTGATTCTGAATAAAATTGGATGTGAACTAATACAAAGGGTTGGATACGGTGTGTGAAATAAAAACAACCAATGTCAAATAAAAGCTTAGCTTTATTACTCGTAATATTCACGAAGAAACATCCCTCAGTGGTATCAACAAGTCTCCATGCTGACAATTTTATTCTAGTACAACTTATTTTCGATAGTCATCCCAATAATTTTGATTTAACAGATTTTAGAACCGCCAATTTTGACCAATATACGAACGTAATTTTTAACAATGAGCCCATCGCGACGCGACAGGGTTTAATTTGGATACATAGTTTTCCTCAGAATATTCCATTATGTCTAAAACACCAAACAGTGGTTAGATCCTAAACATTCACGGACAAAGACACACGCTCGTAAATAATAAGCATTATGATAATGTAATAATTATTATATCATAATAATGTGTATTAAGAATCGTTATAATTAATGTAGTTAGGTTACTTTCGTGAGTAGGTTTGTCTGAGGCTCACAGATTACAATAGTGACCTAGCAGCCATCCGCAGACAAATACCAAGGAATCGCTTTTTCCACTTTTTTCATCTTAAAAATTGCCTTTTATCATTTTTTACATCCAGAACCATATAAACATCTTTTAGTTATTTATATATTTTTTTATCTATATAACCGCCGCGCCCCGCCCGCCGCGCTCGCTGCCTCAACTTTTATATACAAATGGTTTATGCTCCTAAACGTTTAATATCCGATACTATTCTTAAAATTAAATACAAAAAACGCATGACACTCTAAATTACCTAACGTCCATTTTTGTCATCGCTATAATTTATGAAATTTTGATTTTTACACCAACTTTAGAAATATTCAATACAAAAATACTCTTTTGAATAAAATTTTATACACGCCTCATTTATACGGCGACGAGGGCGGGCGGCGGGGCGGGCGGGGGAAAGAAAAGCTTTGAGCCTCGTAATCTTAACATCATGAAATTTGTACTAAATATATCAAAGGCGAGCGGACGCGGGCCCCTATTACTTAGCCGAAATGCGAGGATATCGAAAACAATGCCTAAACACTAGACGAATTTAGTTCTTCCGCGCACCGTCCTCCCCCGCGGCCCGAAAGCCAAAGATGGGCGCGAGGGAGCGACGCTGCGCCAGTACAATTTACTTTAGTAATTTTGTCACTTTAATTTTGTATCTAATTTTATCACCGGCGACCGC
This sequence comes from Celastrina argiolus, assembly GCA_905187575.2. Classification (NCBI taxonomy): domain Eukaryota; kingdom Metazoa; phylum Arthropoda; class Insecta; order Lepidoptera; family Lycaenidae; genus Celastrina; species Celastrina argiolus. Next base: position 14,721,473 of record LR994580.1, on the reverse strand, counting down.
GTCCACTCGCGTCATTTTACAAATATATCATACGAAATTATGTCGCGAACGGACAGTAACGTACCAAACGAACTCAACAACGTCCCGCGGGCGCGGGGTGAAGACCACAAGGATATTCAAATGAGACTGTCTCCTGCAACTGTTTATATAAAATAATGTACGCTTCGAGATCTGTTCGCCTGCGGGGCTGCGGGGCTGCGGGCACCCGAGCACTGGAGTGCCGGAGTGCCGCAGCGCCGGCGCCTGCGCAGCGCGGCCGGGCCGTCTCGCCGACGGACACCGGCCGATTGTTACCTCCTCCTAATAGTACTCTCCGTGCTCAATTTTGATATAGATTATAAACGAACAATACTTATATTTATATCTACCTAATCCAGCATTTTTCTTAATGATTTTTGTATAGAAAAGTGATACAGCTATTTGGTACGTCTAAATGTTTCTTACATAAAAAATGAAATTCTACACAATAGAGTCTATTACAATTTCCAAAATTTAGGAACCATAATACCCAAACGTGAAACCAAATTTATCATACATATATTGTTTTTGTCTATATTTAATTTTGAAAATAATCACATAAATATCGTTCTACATAGATAGTCCAAACATTTCGTAGACGGATTCGAAAATATTAAAAATATAAAGAAAAAACATCAGATACATTTTTATGAAACTTAAATAAACTATCATCTAAACACTAAATCGAAACAATCAGTGCCGAAGTAGCCGAAAGGACAATTTACTCTACGAATACGAATACATATCAATAGTATAAATACAAACATGAGTCACAGTCAACACCGAATTTTGTACTCTGATGCGGCATAGCCCCATGATCACCGTGGACTAATTCATTTCGATGTTTTAAACTTGAGTCTAATTTAAAATTTAGAAAATTGTCAACCGATAACTATAAATATCGAAAAAACTTTAAAAACCGGGAAGCATATCGGCTCGATCGTTCGTACGTAAATATATCCATTGTGGTCTCGTCTGCTGCACAGTGAATCACTCAAGTAGAAAATCCGGACAAAACTTCACAAACGAAAATAACTCTTACGCGTTAGTCTTACCTTGCCAGAAAATAATTAACCTAATCGTAACGGCTCCAAGTATCTGCAAATTACGGCATGTCGGTTGATTACTGTCGATGGGAAATCAATACATTCTATTGTAATGTGTGTTGTAGCCTGCTTAACAACGATCGAAGACAAGAATGAAAAATCTATGGAGAGATCGGATTAACGGATTACTTACTATACAAGGAGTAAAATAGGTTACCGAGATCGATGCCGTTCTAGAGCGGAATACGACACGTCGAGATCAGCCAGCGAGAGACGTGGGAGTGACCCAACCTCGTCCTCGGCTCTAGAACGCCACCCTGGTAAAAACGAAACGAATAACATCAACAGAATACAATTTAACATAACACGGAGCGACGCTCGCTGTCGAACGAGCCCTGCGGCGACTGCGTCCATGCCTACGACCGACGAGAATGTGGAAACTGAACCCGGGCTATTGCACGTGATGAGTGGCTGGGCGCACTTGACAGTGGCGAAGGGGGGGGAACTTCCGAACTAAAAACCGGCGTGCCGAAAGGGGGCGGGAGTCTGCGTTTACTGTGTCAATGTCTCAAAGTTTGTCGTCTCACGCTTAACCTAAGCATACCAGTCGACGCCTGGTCCATCCTAAACTGAGGTAATCTTATCGTAGTAGTTTAAATGGTTACAAATGAAACATTAACAAAGTTTAATATCAAATGAAGAATGCTTACACTTGCTTAGCTAGGGCCGACCGTTCGCCTCGCGCGGTTTACGTACTCTTAAATAAGGATGGTGTAATTTTTTTTTACAATTCCGCAAATCAATTCGCAAATTCCATTTGTCTATTGTTCTCACTTAAATATCATTAACACTAAGATAGAGTTAGATTATCGTCTTCTGTATTAAAATTATCGTAGTATATACACGGCGCTATATATCTCTGTACAACTATCTATCTTACTGCTTTATATCTATATTAATAAGCGAAACTATTATGTATCATTTAGTTCTGTGAAACTAAGGATGTGAACTGAAAGTGTCTCCGCGTGGCGAGGTGATCGGCCGGCTTCTACTGTTATAACAAATACATCAAGACGAGCGGTAGATTCGAGCTCGCGATAGGTCGAAGTCTCGACGAAACCTCTGTTCGTTTCGTCGTCTAAAATGTTCGCGATCATTTCGGTTATGTTCGGTGTCACTCGCCGACGAGCGTCGAATCTGCCGCGCTACATATATCTACGAATGAAACTAAGTATTTTTCTATAGTATAATAGTAATGTGTGTATGTATATTGTATACTGATCGTTCGTAGGGCGAACTAGCTGAGTGCGTGGGGCGCGGACGGCGCGCGGCGACTTCGGTCCGGGCGAGATTCTATTGAGGGCCTCTGTATTAATTTATTATTTACGTTTTCGTAAAAAATCAACATTCTGAAGGCACTTCTGATCGGACGAGGTGGCCCGGTGCGTTTGTTTGTGGGTCGCGGCCGATGTCGACCGCGGGGGTTGGTCTGTCGGGTGCTGCCTTCGAGTGCGGGAGCCGCGCCGCGGGCCGTCCGCCTGCGGGCCGAGCGAGTCACGTGGTAAGCCAAACACGAGAAAGAAACGTCTGTAGTACATTATGTGGGTAATAGTTACGGTTACAAATACGGATTTTAGTGTGTCCTCTATTATCTATAGTCGCGAGTAGTCGTATTACTGTATAAATCGAAAACAAATCGAGTGACGCGTGCGCCCCGCAAATTCACTTAGCGATGCTACTCAAGCGCCCACGCATGCTTCGGAATATAATATTTATCTAACGAATAAACTTAACCCTATGTCCGGTGCGGCGGGCCGCGGTGGTCCGGACAAATGAACATCTGCCGAACTTTGCCGAAATATTAGAAATTCAACTCAGGATGTTTACATAAATCTCAACTTAAGATGCTTACAAATTTTCGAATTTGGTGTCTGTATTATCTTTATTCTATTGAAAAGTCTGCACGAACATATAACCGGCTATCAGTATAAAAATAACGCTTAATTCTTTGTCTGTGGATCGAAAAATAACCCTGCTCTATTGTACTAATGTCTATGGTTAATGTTAATTATTCCTAAAATAAGTATGACGAGGTAAAGGTTGACAATTTCAGACGACGCTAAAGCGCGCCGAAACAGAACGTCATAGGAAAAGAAAAACAAAAAATAAAACATGCTTCAAAAGGTCGAGGAAGAGGATCGGGAGGAGAAGTAAATAAAAACAACAAAACATTAAAAACTTAAGCAGTTAATATATTAATCGTTTTTTTCCTTAATGAATAAATCAATAAATGATTTTAAGATATACATAACTATAAAAACCATTTATGATAATACTTAATAATAATATAATAATAATTATATATAGCGAAATATATTATGTGCACAAATAAAATTCTAGGTGACTTAAATTTTCTCTTACTCGTTATAACCTAATGAATTTCCTAGAGAGCGCGCGCGGGGCTATCGCCCGACGTCCAACGTCCAAATCAATTTTTTTTATAATTTAATTAAACTTTTTTTATCAATAATTTTGAATCTGAAGGCCTAAATGCGAGTGTCGTAAAATTTTGGTGTGCGAAACGATCGTCCAATGAAAAATTTAGTTCAGCCGAAACGTTTGCCGAGGCGATTTGGCGCTCACTCCAACTGCTCCAGGAAGTTCGGTGACTTGAAGTACTCGGGCACGGGGTCGTCCAGCCGCGAGATCACCTTGTAGATGGACTTCTTCCAACTCTGCTCCGCGTCCTTGCCGCCCTGGATGGCGCGGAAGAACTCGCGGAGCGTCTGCTCCACCACGTATCTGAAGTTTGGTGGAACCTGGAAGGGCAAATTGGACATTTAGTAATGCAGTTAGTCAATTTGGTACCAGATTACTGATATTCAAAGAACTAAGCATTCTGATGTCGGCATTTAAATAAGATAAGTTTGGACTATAATTTAATTTTTGCAACTCAATCTAAAATATCTTTCATTTCGATTCGGAACATTCCTTGGCATCGCAATAAAATACCTTGAGCTCAAACTCAATCTCACACCACATCAAGTGATGATTAAGATCTAAGTACCTAAGTGCGTGTTTCACCAAGTAATGTTAAAGTTAATCCTTCGTTAAATATCGTGTTGTTCCTCTCGTAATTCATATCTACTTATTAATGAATGAGAAGGCATATTAATTGAACAAGCCGTTAACACTAACACGCGTTGGTGAAATCGGGACTAATACTTAATAAGATAATAAAGTATATATTGTCCAAATTCCACTAAGGTATCAGTAGTTATCGCTTGTATGGTATGATATGTTATATAGTAAAAGAGGATCGTACTCACTTCAATGTGGTTGTTTCTGTTGTAGTGCAGGTTCAGGACCCGGTATAACTCCGAGTCGCCGGCGACGTGTAGGTCGTCCGCTGCCTTCAGCCCCTCGCTGATCGCCTGACGCGCATACTTCTCCATTTGGATGTAATAGAATTCTCTGTAACAAAAGGAGAGGTCGTTTGAAACGCGCTAATCTCAGGAACTACTGATCCGATTTGAAAAAATCTTTTATTGTTGGATAGTCCATTTATAGAGAAAGGCCTTAGGCTATATGACATTACGCTGCGACCAATAGGAGCGAAGAGTCTGTGAGAAATGTTGCAAAAACGGGGAAAGTTATTCACATTTGGGGACTTTCGTTGCGTGCGCTGCATAAACCGTTTAAATCACTCAAAAACCACGCGAACGAAGTCGCGGGCACAGCTAGTAACATAATCGAATCCTAATCATCCTAAGATGCGTCTTTAATTTCATTTTTGGTTAGTCTATGTTAATCCTATTTTTAATTTATCAGTTAGATGCTTAATGCCAGCGATCCGTTTGTTGGGGATACGAGTTAAGCTGGTGGGCCAATCAATGGGTGGAAAGTCTCGTAATGGCGGGATAAGTGCGTCGATCGCGAGTGGAGCCGAGTGCCGGGTGTGTATGTAGGTTCACCTGCCGTGTGACACTCGTACAATGAAAATATAAAAAGCCCTCAAAAGCCGTCGAGGGCGGAAAGGATTTGATTAGTCATTTTCGCTCAGTCCGCTTGTCGCTTCGCTATCTTCGCTTCGGTTCGCTTACGAGAGCGGATCGAGAGTCTCGCGAGGCTAATTACTTACGAGTTCGCATTCAGACAGGCTAATTCAGTTTTTCACGTCTCGTCGAGTGATGTGTTACTTTTGGAAAAATCGCTGCTACTTTTTAAAGCGAAATTTTAATTTAATTTCCCCGAACACAATTAGAGTACCCTTTCAAAAGCTTTTAATGACACAATATACTTCCACGTACACATGATGCGATAAAAAGAAATAAACGCAGGCTCGTTGCCTACCGCATGGTTTTGGACCTATAATACCTTTAATAATATATAAGGCTTATAGCATGAAGGCTAGTATAATGATAATAATGTAACTGAAGTTTGCAAATTTGCGGTTACCATTAGTAGATCTCGATCGAATTAAAGTTTATTTACGTAGCAGTTTTACACGAAAACGATGTGCAAATGAGAATCAAAATTGTTAATTTCGAGGAAGCTGGCACATAACATAATAACAAACATATGGCACGGCATTCCGAATCACTCAATAGTGGGTTATCAATCGAGGCGGATCATCTCTAAGCCACTCGCGAGAGCGAGAGCACTCGAGCCTCTCGCTCGCACGCCGGGGTTTCTATTATTTTTTTAATTGGCACTCGGCGAGAGATCGCAGCCTTACTAATTGAGTAAGTAAATGAAGTGTCTTAATAATTAGATGTCTTTTTAGCTGGTGAGAGCCGAGGATCATGTGCTTGTGCGCTACGCCTGGCCGTGTTTAGCTAATTAGACCCGACACTACACCCACCATTTTGTTGTAGTGCCTGTCGTGCGAGGGTATGTGTTTTCGAAAATATCAAGTACTTTCGAAAGCCATAGATTGGCTCACCTGATGGTGCCCTCATGTTGAAGATTCGGAGAGTAGACGAGATTCTCTAGTGGCAGAGTATCGTGACATTTTTAACAGCATTTATTTTGAGGCTATTAATATTCTAAAATAAAAAATGTAATAATAATTATTCAATTACGTTCGATAAGAACCGAGTGTTACTCATTACCATTAGAGGCCATAAGTGTTTGAACAGATGTCATATTTATATAAATCGTCCCTCAAGTGGATCGTTAGACAGTGTATGAAGAGGATATTATTACTAATGTCTTGTAGATGTGAAAACTTGAAAGTTCATTAACCGAGGGAATCTCAAAATCAATAAGGGAAAAGAACTTCAATATTTATATCATATTATGTTGAATTGGAAAGCATTTTTTTCAAAACCAAAAGAAAATATGTTCTCTGAATATTTGGCTTCATTTCATCTCTCTTTTCTTTATTATGCTTTTTTTATTTGTAAAACACGATTAGAATCTGTTTCCAATTTGTAAGCATCTAGCGTAACCGCAGACTGACATGCGGGCGCTAAGTAGGTGAGGTTAAAAAAGAAACTGCGACACGAAGAAACGGTACTGTTTATAAAATACAGTTTTTTAATCATTTAAATGAGCCATATAAACTAGAAGCCCCTAATCCGAGAACTAACTTCTACGGCTAAATTTTCTCAACGAGAAGTTAAAGTTTGATCTCGCGGTTGGTCAATTTTTTGGTCTCTAAATATCATCTAATATTCGCGCGCGAAGATCAAAATGTGGTACCAAAAAATACCAAAAACCGTTACAAAATCAGCTGTTCCCTTTGTACTTCAGCAAAAATAATGTGCGTATAACATTAGACCCTAAGACGTCGCAGAAAAAGTTAATTTCGCTCGAAGGGCACTAGCTGAATTTAACACAATTGATCATGCAAGAATAGCTAGAAATGTCTTCAATTAAATATGGGCTTTATAATGATGATATCAGAACACAAAATTCAGTAATTGTGATCCGCTTTTGTGTGCATAATTCTTAAGATCCCTTCTTGCGTCTACCTGGAGGCAAACGTCTTGAATGTCATTGTTTGACGAAGGCAGTTGGTATTTTTTGCAACAACGCCGTAGCCCGGAGAAGACGATGAAAGGCATCGAGCAGAATAACTTTTGATGCGAATGCGCTCTTGGAAACAATATCATGAACTTCTTAATGAGATATGGAGGCTAGCTATTACATGTCAATGTACGTTAATGTGAGATAAAAACTATGGCGCTCAGGTGGATTTTTGAACAGTGTATTTCCGTATTTGCAGTTAAATATGTTTTAATGTTTTTTTATCGATACAAATCTTTTGGCCATATATTATATCTATACTAATATTATAAAGATTAATTGTAAGTTTGTTTTGAACTCACTCATTTCTTTAATTGTTGGATAGCCGATTTATCGAGAAAGACTGATGCGCTAAGGCCAATTATGAACTTTTCAAAATCAGGAAATTTTTAACTATTTGAGTTGGTTTATAATCATCATTATTTACATTATACGTTATAACATAATTTATGGCAGCCCACAAACGTTGCAACTCTATAATCATAAAAATATGAAACAAGTAATCTCAGTTAAAATTTAGAAAGCGTATTGCAAGAGACTGACATATAATAAATCGGTGTTTTATTGGAGTTTGCGATCGGTAATTTCACCGCAATGACTAAGATGGGGGACCTCGGTGTTAATCTTACGGTCCCCTCAAGAAAGCTTCGATTCCCGTGTGAACCGAACCGCCGAAGACTTTGTAATGCGCAGATAGTTTACCCTATTGTGAATTGTATTATACACTACTTTGTATCATGTCTTCAGTTGAACAGGTCCGATTCAAAGACTATTATTATTTATGGAAATAGCTCGTTTTATTCGGTCTAGAAATCAGCAATTTTGTAACATTCACGTTAATTACTTTCACTATTAAATAAATATTAACTTTTGGACTAACTATTTTAAGTACCCTTTTTTTTCTAGTGCCAGTTTTGGAACGAAATATGTACATTATTCCTGTCTACGACACTCAGGGTTCATAGCTCTGCGAAGTCGCTAAGACGTTGCAGGGAAGGGTCAGGGGCTTTGTTTATTTTTTTTTCAAGTTTCTTCCTTTCATTGTTGACTCGTACGGGTGCGAATATGGAATCCTTTTGTAATCGTTTAAACTCGATTTTTCGCATCTTTAACCGTTGCTTCAATATTATTTTCGTCTCTTTATTAGCATTATTTAATAAATTAATGCAAGTATTAATAGAAGTACAAATTGTCTACAGGATTATTATTTTATCCTTAAAATTTTGCTTATCGTTCTTTAGGAAATATCCACACTCACCAAACGAAAAACATTCCGGTTTCCTTATTTGCAACCAACATTTTCAAAACATCACAATGGTTGCTGATAGGCGGATCGTTCTAAAGTATGCGTTTTATTTTTATGTCTTAACTAGGCGATAAACAATAATTATGTGCGTTATCTCTGCAAAGTGTCTGTAATGAAGTAATTTCATTCGTTATTCTAAACACCCCCATGATGTCGGCGAGAAGACGCGATCGTTTGTCACGACAGATGCGCACGCGCCCCCATTTGGTAGTGACGCGGTCCAAGATACTGCAGATTCTGTTGATTATTTGATACAAATAAAATTGGAAATAACCCCCTCTTCTTGGCGACTGGTAAATATTTTCTGGGCTATGCTATAATATAGCGTTATAATGTCCTTTGTTCTCTCACCAGTTCTGTCAGGCCCCGTTGGGCTATGAGATTAAAAAGAAGAGAGACATAGAGAGAGTGAGTGTGTCGTTGCATTGGGCACACATTTGGGCACTGTAAAATGATTCCTGGATATCTGGCCTAGTTAAACCATCTACACCACACCTAACACCTGAATCGGTGGAGATTTCTTTTTGGAGTTATTGTAAATATATTTTCATATTTTTACTTAATAATGCAAAAAGTCAGTTTTATGTGAGTGTAAGTTGATTTACCGCTTGCTTAGAAACATCTTAACGGTAACTGGCACTGACGTAGTATGCGGGCACCGATAAGGTGGGGTAAACCCTGCGTCTTTTCCTCACATACATCCGTTACTTCATTAACCGCGAACACTTTATTAATACCCATTAATTAGGAGTACAATTACGTGGGGACAAATATGGTGTTACATTATGGTTAATAATAAACAACGTTATGTATTCTATAATTAATGTTAGCAAAAACAAGGCTAACGTCTAAATGCAAAATGCCTTCAGGTTTAAGGACTGTATAGAAATTAAGGAAATAATTCTTGATTGTATCCCATTTGTCATTATATCCCATTTATTGTTTTTATAAGGAGAAAGTTACAATTACCAACTTCCACCTATTATATTTATCTTTATTACCTTTACTATACAAAGACTCCTTGATTATTGAAACTACATTCTAAACTCCCTGTTTACTCTCATTAGACTTCCATAAATCAATACCGAGGGAGCTGCACCGATGATTACATCATTCAAACGAACGTCCCAACAAAAACTCATAAAGGGCAAATTCAGTGCCCGAACGAAAAAATAGTTTTCAGACATTTCCTAGTGACTTCACCAAACACACTCATTTCGATCGTTGCCAAATACAATGGTTATTAAAACCTGATGCACGGCGACTCAAATGATACGGGGAGGTAATCGCTATGTACGTGGAGTATGTACCGGTGCCTGTGTGCGAGTGGTCGGCGCGGGCGTCCGGCGAGCGCGCACAGGAAAATATAGACGCGCTAATTAGCATTTTATATTGCGTATTTTTTTATTTCGCTAAGCTATTCTAAGATTTTATTAATATTCGACAATACCTAATAACGTTTAGATAACGTTGAATGTTTTGATGCAGACAGTGTGGATAATGTATCCATGTGAAATCTCTATACTCATTATAAAATACTATTTCTAGGTAACACAAGTAGTATTTGCAATTATAAGCAACAACAAACAGATTTTTAAGATTTATAGAATATAGCAAAGATATGGATATCTCGATATGACACGGAGTTAAAAATTGGCCGCCTCTACGGTTTCGCTGGTCTGTGGGAAAGTCGCAAGGCTTGGCGCACACACGGGCGGCGCGCACACAGGCGCACGTAAAAGCGAGTAAACTAATACCGGGCCGGATTAATGCTTCAGTTAGTGAAAAACTTTTTTCAGACTGCGCCGTCCGACACAGGGACGTACTCAGACAACCGTCAAAGGAAAATTTTTATTCCGGAAGTTATGTAATACGAAACATAAATATAACATTATTAAAAATGTGTAGCAGTGGGCCGTAGGCCTTTTGTAGCAATATAACCAATTTGTTGGAGCACGAGTTAAAACGGGTGGGTCATGTAAATTAATATATTAATTTTCATGAGACAAATTATGCTTGTGATTAGGTACTAGGGTTTTAACTTTGTGAAGCTTTTGAAGTAGGTACCAACATAGCTCTCCTTAAGCTATTAGAAAACGTAGGATATGGTTTGTTATGTATAATTACACATACGGACTAGAAACGACAACTGATATGTCGTAAGTGTAGTTCTGACAGCATGCGGGCTGTAGACGATAATCTATACCTCCATGCCCGACGACTTTCTCGCGAATAATTCCCTTATCTTATAACGGAATCCAAAACTGGCACAGCACTTTTTAGCACTCGGCTCGCTCATAAACTCTATCTAGTCCGACGAGTGTCGAGAGCGAAATAACTCAATTACGTCCGTTCGGAAAAAGAGGCTCGTCAAACACGGAATCCGTCTCTGTAATGACTCCCTCCTCGCTGACCTGCCTCTGTCTTGTACCCCACGCTTCAAAAGTTCAGCTCATTTGAGTGCTTGCGGAGATTTTATTACCCCAACTATACTCGGTATTAAAATTTCGAAAAAAAGGGTTGTACGCGGCCGTTTAAGGGCCGCACCGCTGACCGTTCGCGGTTACTTGATTTCAGGATTAGTTCGCTAATTACTGTTTTGAGACAGTTTCAAAAACCAGTTCTCGGTTCTTTATTTTTAGTCGCTCATCCGCTTAGCTCGCTCCTACGAGTGTCTGCGTGCTTTGAAAATTAAAATGTTTAATATTATGTGCAAAAGTTTCATGTTTTATTTTTGCGAATATATTAAAGTGGGGGCTCTTGTGTCGTTTACAACGGAGAATAAATACTGCTTGTAAATAAAAGAAAATACAGCTTGGTGATTTCCTACATTATATTTACATGTTGTTTAAAATATGAAATATAGGAAGTTTTTTATTGATGGCACGTAAATGTTCGCGGAGCGGTAGGTCGAAAATCTAAGCATGTATTTATTGAGAAAACACACTAGCAAAATAATATATGCGTGCCTTACTCACATGGAGCGAATAGTTTTGTACTCGTTTGTGGGGTACTGCGGGGTCTATGGAGCGTATCTTTTGACTTCTGCTAGCCTTCATTATACCAATAATGAATACAGTACAAAAGCAAACAGAGAATTCGTTCAGAAAAAAAAACTTTTTTTACGTGCAATAGGGGTTATTTTTACATAAAGATATGAAAAAGAATATGTAATAATCCGCTGGGCACGTACAATAGAGCCGGAGCGAGAGCGGGTGATATAGATTTGTTTTATCACGCTGAATAGTAATCCGAGAATATGTTTTAATGTGAAAGCGCGTTGATCACGTGTCTAACAATAATTACTTTAGTGTTGCCAGGCGTCATTACGTCAAACCGCCTGCTTGCCATCGCATTTTCAGTTTTACTCAAGTTATTTCCCCTGGGCTCCTCCATTGGTATTTATTACTAAGATTTCCGTCGGAGCGTGTCACTTCAACTTATAGAAAAATTTATACAATTTATTATAAAATAATGTTAGTTTTCACGCTGCACCTTTTTTTAAAAATCTTTTCTTATTAATGACAATATTTTATGGATGTTTTTAATAACGTTGCTTTTGTAACGGGAATTCATCATGTTATTGATTTTCTTTGGTACAGCACTGACCATTTTTGGTAGCGACAGTATGCAGGCTGTGATTTCAGGAAAAACTTATTAAACTTGTCAAACGCAAGCCCAACACTATTTTCAATTAAGCGCGAATAAGAACTACTGATATTTATGCTATTTTTTTTAATAAATATACTTTTGTTAAACTTTGTTATTTTCATGTTTTATAATGTAATATAATTATCTATAACATTTTGTCCTTGTATCGTTGTCTTTGCCGTTGTGACCACTATCGCCGACAACGGAAGCCGCGCTGGCGCAGCCTTATCTCCCGGAATAAAGTCCTAACTCGCCCAGCGGTGGAAGATCTCTGGCGTGACAACATTCTTATATCCGACGTTTGTTTTGTTAAGTATCGGGGGGTCAACTAGCACTGGACATATAACAAGACAACTATGGTAACAGTAACATTTTATTATTGTAATAAGTGTTTGTTATTATTTATTTTCAATGCGTAAACTATTTATTATTCATTTGTTTGTTTTTTCTGATTTCAATATTGGACAGGGGCAGTTAGGATCAAAGATCTACTTATTACAATTTTAAGTGTGGCAACTCTATTATGTTCATATTTCATTTAACCCTAAAGCGTATAGCCAGCTTAAAAAGGATAAGTCCGCAGTTGTGCCAAGTTCTGTTTGCGGCCTGGCATTCGTGTTCTGTGCAGTTTTAATTATTTTGACAATTTACTGCTTATCTTGAGCTAAAACTACTAAAAGGTCGCGTTAATTGGAACTACGCCCTAAGAAATGACAGGTGTAGCGACCGCGACAGTCAAAAGTAAAAGGCGCGGCATAGGCTGTATACACATGGGAAATTACCCAAGTGCCTCGACACAAGAGTGTGACCCCGCCCTAAGACGTAATTAATTAACTAACGAAAAACTTTTACGTTAAGTACGTTAAAGTTTTTCGTCGATGTTAAGGTTTAGGGTAAATTTTAAATATATTTTTTCACGTATATCACTTTCCTGTATCTAACCATTTCCGATAACGAATATTTTTTCAATTGTCACAGTTTAATAAAAACTAGTTGTACACAATGGATTCTAATGAAATACAAAATTATTTTGTTTTCTACACAGTCGCGTGACATGTGTGTACGTGTTTATGTCAATGTCATTATATAATTGGGATTTTAAGGCAGAAATTAATAAAGGACGCCTCGCCTACTCCTTCGAGCTAGGTTCGGCCTTTCATGTCTTGTAAATTACATTTATTATATTCACGTTTTAACGAGCACGTGAAACCTAAAGTAATGGCGGTAATTTTTAAAGTGCCGTATGTTTTGATTGGACATGCTTTTAGCAGGGAGGGGTAATTAAAAAACTAATGCCCTATCGAAGACAAGATAAGGTCGGCGGTAGGAAGAAACCTCCACTTTTCTAATTACGCTTTCATTAGCTGATGGATGCCTTATTCATGTGAGGCTCGTGTCGGTTCTACTTGAGGCGTGTGCGGTGCGATTGTGAAATAATTACTTTTTTTTATTGAAATTGTTTCAAACCCAGATTTTATTCACATTTATTTTATTACTTCCACATTAGTAGGTAGGTGCTTAATATCGCGCTGAATTCTTTATTTCTTTTGCGATTCTTTATGCGAATGAATTAAACATTTTTTTCATGGAGCCAGTTATTAATTAGAATTCTGGTATTCAGGGTTGGCAACGTATGAAAATCTTTTTTCATGTTCACAATAAGTAGGGCACCGGTCAACGCGAGCGGCGGCGGCGCATCGCGGCCCCTCCACCGCATTTCTTGATTATCGCGATAAGTACCGCGCCTTGCGTGTTTTAATTATATTATTAACGACGATGGCCAGCGAAAGGTTAATATTTTATAATGGACCGTATCGCAATGATATGTAAATATTCAGCCTCGCCCTGCGACTATTAGCCGTTGCGTGAGCGACCGCCTTCACATTCGGAAGTGAAGACATGTTACCAGAATTTAGTACTGAGGCGTGACATCCTTTTTAGGTTACGTTCTACACGAAGACAGGCATTGCGTTTTGGGCAGTTAATTGTCAATTACATTATGACATACTTTATTAAAGTTTATAATATCGGTCGTACACGCTCGTGCAAATTAATTTAAACAACGATTTTCTTATCTTTTTACCTAACTCTGATATAAAAAGCCCAGTTTGTTTGATTTTTGCCGTCGCAAATTAAAAAAAGAAATGTGCACGAACATCGCCGAGCTCGAAACGGTCTTCATCAGTGTTTCTAATAGAACAAAAAATAGTCGTCACGAGGTCTTTTCATAAGACGTAAGAGGTGGTGACGAGTAATTAGCAGGTTTTAGGAGGAAAACTACTCATAAGCTTTCTCGAAAGGGTCGTATTAATTACTGGAGGTGCTCGTATGAGCGTGGCGCGGTATAAATGGCCGGCCACTTGGCGCCCTAGCCTCACCGGGCCTTATTAAAAATGTTAACACGTAAATTAGACTCCACACGCTGCCACTGTATTAGCCACCCAATTAAATTTTAGACGCGAGTCGCACAATGCCGCAGGGCGAGCTAGGCGAGCGAGACCGGGGCGGAGCGGGATACGCGACTTCAATGTAGCCATGCTCAGACTTGAAATCGTTTCTCCTTACACTCGGATAATATTTCTAGCGTTTCAATATAAAATTGCACACTTAAGTTTTTAATTACAAAAAAATTAAATATTGAACTAAATATGTACGAAGCGAGCGCGGTAAGTTAAAAAGGCATATCAAAATTGCGACGTAAGGTTGGTAACATTTCCGTTTGCCGCCGTGAGAGTCCTTGCGTACGAGAGATTTTATTCTCAGTTGAATTAATTAAAATATTTACTTTTGATACAAGTTATTCTAATTAGCGGTTTACTTGCTACTTTGTGCGGATTCCACGACGATTTAATGAATCATAGGAAATATTTTGTTCCGCTCAAATGAGCGAGGGGGTCGGATAATTTGATTCATTACAGTTTTAAAAGGACATTAGCATAAATGCGAGCTGGCGTAGTGTGTGATGGTGTGAAGGTTTAAAAAGGTTGAGCCTGGGTCGGTCTAAGTGCGCGCCCTCGTGCGCCTAGTTGGATGTTGGATGTGTGTAAAGATTAATTGGAGTGTCGCCTGTTCTAACAATTTACGACGCCTTCTCTGGCGGGCCGGCCGCAGACCACTTCTGCGCGACTTAATTAAGCGAAATAACTTAAACGACTCACCGGCGCTAATTAGTGCTATCGTCGGCTAATTCTAGCGACTCTTTGTTGGCAGCCTGCGTTTCTTTGAGTTCACGCGCCAAAAGAATTTGTCTTTGCCTCGACTTTGTGGATGTTTGTTTTGCCTCGGAGTTCACAAAGAAGATGCGCTCGTTTTTAGACTTCCCGCGCAACATTGTCAACAAAGTGGTAACTCAAACACATTATTGGACTTATCTTCCTTCTTAAAGGTAAAAATGGCCACCAAATGTATATTTAAACTGAGTAAAATGTAACTTTTAAAATATCGTAAAATATTACAAGTAACATAAGAAAGTTTTTAATTATAATATTTACTTCGTAATTTTCTTGCAATTTCCCGGAGAAAGCCGTTAAAGGAGTGAACACACTATGCAACAAAGCGTTACTAAAAGTCCTATAAGGAGCTCTTGTCGCTAGAACCCTTGAGGTCTGTATGAAGAACGTCAACAAGTGGGCAGTTGTGTAGAGCTTTCCTTATTCCTTCGAGCTTTACTAAGGACATTTTTGTAAAAAGCTTGTATTTTTATACTCTTTTCCTTCTATTGTTATAACAAATTACAAGGACTCGTACTTTTCAGTGCCATTGTTTATATAAAAGAAAAGAACAGTTCGTTTCAAAAAATGTTTATATCAATTATTTCGTTGCTTATTGGCAATTTAATTTGTAAGTGTTCGATAATATTGAAGTAATTAATTTAGTGTTTGTTATGTTCATTAAGATTTTTAACAAGCAATAAACCGATAACCTTGTGCTCTTAATTAAAATGTTCTTATTTGTTAATGCTGTTATCGCGCTTGCTTTACCATGCCTACAGCCATCAACACTCCCAATGAATGTTGCGTTACGGAGTTGACGGTTTTATTATTTTAGGATGCTGATTATTACAATGCATTTATTGATTTATTTGAAAAAAAAAGGTATTTTATATTACGCAGCATTATATTGGGAATAAAAATTTGGGTTTGATAAGATTTGTAAGTAGATATAATTATAATTCTTTATATATGTACTATACATGAATTGTTTAGGGGGATTATTTACCTGCGCGGTTATAGGAGAACTCTTAGCGCCGAACGTTTATTGGCTTTTCTACAGAAAAGTTGTTGAGCTGAATTACGCTTTGTGAATCAGGCCTCAGGTGTGACAGGGTGTCCACAAATCGCCGCTCGTAAATATAGAAAGCCATCAATTCAGTGCGTCTCAGACACCTCGCAGTAATTGCGTTCGTGCGATTGTAGAATGACCCTCACCCTTTCAGTTTTCCTTTCAGAGATGTTTATCGCGAAGGAAATGGCCGTTTTCCGTTGTCCACAATGCACCCATTAGGGGACAATACTAATGGCACTAGTTACAAGCTTTGACGAGGTTTTTCCGATTTTTAAGTTATTATTTGTGAAAGTCGTTTTAAACTCAAACGTTTTAAGAATACAATATTTTATGGAGTTAATTAGTCGTTAACTTCAGGACTGTTCAATGTTTCCTTACATAACCTATTCTTGTAATCGCGTTTTGCTGTAAACAAGGAAAAATACTATACTTATTATAAGTTATATAAGGAAATACTTACGTTTAAGCATATCTTCTAATTAGGTCGATATTATAGGCTAAATAACTATTTTGCTTTTTATTTATATTGTGCTAATTATTTAAAATATAGTTGAGTCTGCAATTTTATAAAAATTACAGTTTATTTCATTAAATAAAGACTCGTATTATTAGAATTAAGTAATTTTTAGGAATAAAATACAAAATGATTATGTTTAGTTTCATACAAAATTGTCGTTGCTCTTATCGATGCTTTCAGTTCCCCTTTATCTTTTAGATAGTGGCAACACTGGCTTGAGATACGAACAGAAAGCTTCAATATGGAGGTTTCGAGTGGTCTGTATACAGTGACGTGTGCGGCCTCTACAGGATTATAGATTATTACCCCCCTACTAATAAAAATATTTACACAACTGATTAGCTATTCAATGTTCCTGTTTCTGTCTAATACGTCGGAAAAGACACTTAACAGAAAAGGACTAGGACTCTGAAAAACAAACGGTTTTAATATTTTTATTAGTAGAAGTTAATGTTTATTGCGTGTGTTGATTTTGCTCGTTTTATTTTCATTACTAGCCTACAAAATATGTGTTGTTCACTTTTGCAAAAAATAATATAGTGATCCGGCTATAAGTATTCGTTAATTTTAATAATATAAAGAAAAACAAAAATAAGTATGGTGAGTGTAAATAATGAGTTTTTATATTATGAAAATTGAAGTAGCCTGACTTCTAGCCCGATGTATTATTATTACCAGCCTTCGTTTTCGATAGCGTATTTCGCCACAGCAAAATCACTTTGTTTCTGAGTGTGACAATTGGAAAGAAGGGGGTTGGTTATCGCAGGAGCAGGTGGCCTTATCGCCGGACTTAGATAACGGGAAATTAGTCGAGTATAAATCAATACTTCAACTGGAATTTTCCGATATTTACGATTATGCTTTTTACGGTTATTCAAAGAGTAAAATGTGCCTTAATACTGCTGCTGTACGTTTTTTTACGTTTATTTATACCCGAAGTATAAACAATTTTTCGGAAAATTATACAGCCTATGTCACTCGCATCGTCGTTACAAATCGATTGATACCTTATTCATTAAAATCGGACCAGTAGTTTAGCTGCTGCGAGGAAACTAACAAACATACATACTGCCAAAAACCCTCCCTTTTGGCTTCGCCGAAGTCGGGTAAAAAGTAACATATTAATCAGACTGCTGTTCGTCTGTGCGTCTCTGTCACCAGGCTGTATCTCAGAAATAGATGGTAAAAATATTTACTGATGATGCATTTCTATTGCCTCGATAAAAAAGAAAATGAAACTATTTTTATTAAGTGATTTTTTGCTAACGATACGTAAAAAAATCCTAATCACTTACCCTGGTTGTTTTTTTTTAAATAGGTACTCTATTTATAATCTCTATCATACAATTTGTAATACTCTTTGTAAAGTGCAACTAAAATATACTTTTAATAAAGAACTCCCTGTTAACCTTATTGTATATGTAACTAATAATAGACTCGGAGTTCGTTTGTACTTTCTTAAGGCAATTTCTTCATAATATATTCTGTTAGATGACGCCGTAAATGGTACTGATTGAAGCCTACCTTTTATAAATCTGACGCGTAAAGCTAACCGGCACTTATGACGTCACATTATTCAGTCTTTACTTAATGTGGCTTTTAAGACGAATGGTCAAGCAAATGACCTTGAGTGTTTGGACGTGGAGCTAACGCCATCTATTTATGAATAGTAGTTCAATGTAGCGTGCATTAGGATGTCAAATTATATTTTCACTAGATGGCGCATTTAGCATATTTCTCTGAGTTGAGCAGAGTAATAATAAACAGAGGCTACATTTTATATACTAAATAATATATACTTAGATTATTTTTTTTATTTTATCCCCGTTTAACCCTTATTATTTGTATTAGTCGAGCCATTTTAGTAAGTTCACCTCAAATTCGAGATACCCAATTATAAGAAAAGTATAACAAAGAAATATGACCTTTGACCCTTGAAATTTAATAGTAGCGTACACCCTACCATATATATAGATTAATTTATGACTGCTAATTTATATATATATATATATATATATTACAGCGTGTAAAAAGAGCAGTCACTATAACTTTCAGATACGATTATACTACCTTTCCTCATTTCGGAAATGTATTTTTTTTATATATTTTTTTGTCAAAAACAAAAAAAAATATATTTTTTTAACCATTTCTTAATTTAAAAAAAAAATACATTTCTAGAATGAGAAAAGGTAATATAATCATATCCCACAGTTATAGTGACTGCTCTTTTTATACTCTTTATATAATATATACAGGCTGTAAAAAGAGCAGTCACTACAACTTCGTGGGGGAATTACCAGGCAAGAGATATATGCATTGCTTCTAGTCATTTGCTTTTAATCCACTGTTTTAAAAACTTTCAATAGGCAATCTACAATGTGCACAACACAGCGATCAGCTGATTACGCTGAGAGGTCTATAGCACGCGTAAGACGTTCATTACGTACTAGGGCAAAAATTATAAAATTTAATTATTTAATGCAGAACGTTGTTCCAAACAGTTTAGCCTTGCGACTAAAATAAATAGCAAAAAAAAAATTTTTTTTACAAAAAATAAAGTTTCTAGAATCAGTCGAGGTCCTATAATCATATCCCAAAGTTATAGTGACTGCTCTTTTTTTATACCCGTTATATTATATACATTTTGTTTAATTTTTTACAGTTTACTTCTTACACAGGAAACTTTTGTCTATAGATGATTCATACAGGATGTTACAAAAAAAAATATTCATTTAAATAAACTTGTTTATTATTTTTGAAGTTATTTTTTTTCCTTGTTGGCAATGGGACTTGTTGGCTTGAATGGTAGGGGGCTAATTTTCTTTTTTTAGACTTTTTTTAATTTTTTTGTTGACAGCCTCTGTTATATACTGTGGGTCTCTAATGGGTATATTTCTCAGATATCTAGGATCCACTAATTCTGGTAGTATGCAATCCATATAGAAGTCTTTCAGCTTTTTTTTTCTGTCTTTCCTCGGCGTTTCTCTCTAAATGCTGGAGAATTCAAAAAATACTCTTTTTGAATTCTCCAGCATAATATCTTCAGCCATATCCGGTTTTGAGCAATTTTCCCCATAGTTTGTTCCATCTTGGGTCAATCTCCTCTAAATATTTCAGAGTCAGTTTCCGACTCTTCATTCGTTTTTCTTCGTTCCGTTTAATTTCGTTGCGTGGACTTTTTCCAACAATTGATTTATCCAGAACGGATAAAGGTTTTTGAGTATTGAATGATACTTTTCTGGTACCTAATATTCTTCATTTTGTTATGTTTTTTCTGTATTTCAAAGAATACTCTGTATCTGTACTTAATGCTAAAAATCTATTACAAAAATTTGTAAGTAAATGATTCCGGCATTCTACTTTTTCAACGGTATAATTTTCATAAGGTCTAGATTGGATTATTTTTGAATACGTGCTGGCGTCCCCGTCCGATATTTAACGCGCATTTCTATACTTTTTTTAAACCCTTGCACCAAGATCTCAGACTACATTCCTGTAGACGGTCCTAAAAGAAAAAACTAAATTTAGTTTTGATTTATTATTAATTGTGAAATAGTATCACTATTAGTTATACCTCAGTCAGAGTAATATAATAGTACCTAATACACGTAGAAAACAGGGAAATAAAGGGTACCACGAGTCAAAAAAAAGCTAGTAAATTACCAGAATAATTTTTGTAGCATGTGTGATCTTTTGCCTCTTTACCCTTGTTCTGAGCTAGGACACAAATACAGCAATATTTATTTTTAATGCCATTTTTTATTTTTTAACAACAAAAAAACCCAAGTCAATGAACTGTAAAGGCAAAATCACGAATCACTTTACACGCAGTAGGAGCCAATATTTTGTTGACTAAAGACATGGTTTTTTTAATATTTTTTACGGCTTCCTTTATTGATAATTAACTCAGGTTCATAGCTTCAGAGCTATGGCATATTTCCATGGCAAGCAATTTTTTTAACATTATGTATAACTGTAGGTTTAACTGTATAATAGTGTAGCAGTAAAGAGTAATTGTTTGATGTCTCTGTGATAAGTATTCTGTATGATAAACATTTACATTACAATGACACTGTCTGTACCTAGACTATAATTGTAAATAATTATGCATCTGATGATCATCATAATTTTTATCTTTTCTGTACAGGCGGAATCTTGGGATCTTTTGGGGACTTTCCGCGGTTCCATAGACTTAAAAGTAGGTACCTATTAACTCAATAGCGACCAACTCCTAATAGAACCTATCGTCACCAGGAATACAGCTTCATATCTAATTTTAAGTCTATGGGACCGCGGGAAATTCTTTACATTATAGGTACAATATCAAAAAATATGTCTATTTTATAATTAGATAGGTACCTACTTACTTTTTAATATCATTTGCTTTGGCTTCTTTTGCTTTTGTCTGATTTGCAACACGAGTTCTTCTTTTATATAGCAACTTCAATAATCGTTTGTTACTTTGTTTCGGAATACTTTTATTACCTATGTTTGTTTCAAAGTCGAACCGTAATCACACAACATGTGCAAACTATAATATATAATTTATACAAGCCGGTAATGTCAATTGTCATTTGTCAAATCAAAACAAGACCACGCGAGATTGTATTACTCTTATCTGCTTATTTACTGTGCGCGCCGTGCGGAACGGCAACGCTGCATTGTACATGGGTTGCATCGAACTGGCAACGTTGCATTCCATAACTAAACGCCTGATTAAATGTTGTGAGCAAATACTTTACTAGTGGTGTTTGATTTACAGTAGGCACCAAAGACCTTTTATGATATAACTTCTATATTGCAATAGTATTTGTTGCAAATCGACAATGAACACCAAGATACAAAGTAAAGAAGCATGCATGCAAAGATTCATTATAAACGGATAAGCCAAACCAAAAATAAATCCATCCTAAAATATTCATTTTACGCGAGTCATAGCATTTTCTAAAATGTATTTCTGATTACTGAGTAAAGATCGTCAAAATTATCGACAACAACAATATACTTCAAGATACACTTTATAATTACACAAAATTTCTTTATTTCCCCATTCTGTAATTTAGCTGAAAAACATAGCCTAAAAGTCGTGAAAAACGCATTTTGCTTGACCATTCGCCTTAATTCACGTTGCGGTTGTTACTAGTAACAATTTTTTAAATTAATTTGTAAATTTTGCAACATTTACATACTCTACCGCCACCCCAGCCGTGAATTTGATAATTAGGAAATAGTGAATTCGGGACCCTCTTATCGAATTATAATAGGGCAATCGAATTATACTGGGAAGAGATTTCGTATTAATCGACAGAGATAATTTAGTTAAGCCTAATATATTTTAGGTTTATATTATAAGTATAGTTTTGAGTAGGTATCTCCAATACGCGTGACAAAATTTTATATTCAGTGCAACGAAAATGATTGTTTGACTTACTGAAAAGTGCTCCGCTTCAATAAAAACTACAAACAAAGTTGGCTGATGCATGTTTTGTAAAGTTAATCCTGATGTAGGAGTGTAGATGCAGTGCCGCAAGCAAGGTTTAATATCAAAGTTAGACAGGCATAAACATGAAGATTACACTCACCTGAAGTTTGAGAACCACTTGACGAGTTGAGCTGTGTTGTTCTTGTTGAATTTGATGTCGGGGAAGTACATTTTGAGGACCGCCGAGCTCGGGTACCTCACCCAGAAGAACATCAGCTTCGCCTTGCGAAGATGCATCGGCGTCAGTGTTGAGGAGTGCAACGAAGTTAAGGATAATACTGATTGTTCGTGCTAAATAAATGAATAAATACATTTGTTAATGATAAAATATTTTCAACTAAATGTTTATAATAATATAAAGTCAAATATAAGACGGCTTAAAATTAAGGCCAATGCTAAGAAATAAGAATTATTGAAAAATCAGCTGGCCACAAATCTGATTATATCCTGGTATTACGTAGCCTCATCGAATCACTACAAGTTCTTAATCCATTTGCATCTAATCTTATAATGTATCTTAGCAGATGTGGTAGTTAATTGTAACGACTAGGTAAATGTCTGCTCTAATTGATTTTATGTGTTCGGAAAACTTTATAGTATGAATGATGTAAACTGTAAAACATTTACATAATATTATGTAAATTATAATCGTGAAAAGTCTACAATAAGGTTTGATTTACAATGTATTGCGTTCAATAAAGAGTTAATGCCGGTTTATAATTAAGTTTACGGTTATTTCCTTCATGTATAGATAGACGATAGCCACCGCGGTAAGCGTAGAAACCGCAGCATTTGTGGGGTTTCTAGAGTCGTATAAAGTCTAACTATAGTGTAGGAAGTAGGTGGCGCAGTCGTAAGGTTAAATACTACAGAAATAAGATATCTGTGGGTTGCGTGTGGGGTTTTAAGTCTCGCTGAGAACATAATGACTGATGTTTACTATATATTTCTACGGTCATTTTATAAAAGATAGATACGAATGGATAAAGTAACGAGTAGCCTTCGATTCTAATATTGCTACAAGGCGTTGATACCTTAAGTTTTAAACGAATACATTTTATATTATATATTATTTTAATAACTATGGCAAATCTTACGTACCGCATAGGAAAATCTATTTGAAAAGGATATAGTAGGCTGAACTCCGTCGTAGGGCAGGTCAGTGGAGTTGCAGTCGGAGTGCGGGTCCTGGGCGTCCATGTGCTGCGGGTGGTGCGGCACGGCGGCATGGTGCGGCACGTGCGGGTGGTGCGGGCGCAGGTAGTCCGGCGAGCCGTGGTGTGCCGCCGCCAGCAGCACCGGGTGCAGCATGGCCGGCGCGTTCGGCAGCGGCGGCGAGTCGCGCTCCGGCGCCGGAGGCGAGCGGGCTAGCCCACCGCCCGCCCCAAAAAATGGCGAGTACGGCGAGAACACTTGGCTCTCGTGGAGCGAGGGGTTCGGTATCGCCACGGACGTTGGGAGAGCCATTCCCCCGTGGAAGGGTCTGGGGGACGGCGATTCCGGGAATTTGTTTTCCGGTGACTGTCCTACGCCCTCGCCTAAAATTCTGCTAACCGTTCTCGGTGTAATGCGGGTGTCCGTTACCTTGCTGCGTTTTCTCTTCGGAGTCACCACCAAACTCAAGGGTTCCGAAGGGTCGTTAGATTCACGGTCGTAGTGCCCGTTCATATGTGCAAAGTGCGATGGCATCGGCTTCGGTGGAGTCTGGAACATTCCTGCAGGAGGTCTCATATGAGCTCCGTGGCCTGGCCCGCCCCCTTCAGCGTGAAGAGGAAAAGAAGAACCAGGCACGCGGGGGCCGTTTAAATGACTCATAAACATTGGGTTATTTGCCATAAACGGAACGCCATTAGGCGCACCTGGGTGATGGACGGGTGGGTTACCTGACATTTGTCCTGACGGTCGCTCTGGAGCCTTCGGGGGTGGAGATTTTCTATCTAACAGCCTTGTGGCTCGAATCAAATCTTTGTTTAGCTGTTCAGCCGCTGCCGCTGCTGCTTCTGATTGTTTTCCCATTACACGACGTTGGTGCACAAAACGGGTTACAATAGAATCAATGAGAGTTGCTAAGGATGCTGTTATTTCACTTTTAAGCACCTCTGCTAAGCTTTCTAAATCAGCACCTGATACTGGACCAACTGAACCTGCACTATTTCGTAATGCATCCAACCTTTCAGCCAGTTCCGACGTTAAGGGTGGTTTTGGAGTTTGTCCCATTGGTCTCTGCTGCGGTGAGTGCTGATTCGATTGCAGCCTTTGCTGTTGATTGTTTTGTTGTTGTTCTGACGCTTCTTTCATTCTCGCTTCTTGTTCTAGGAACAGTTTTTGGCTAACATTAAGGTACATAGCTGCTGCATTGTTCAGGTGCTGATGCGGATGTGGTGGATGCATATGATCACCAGGTGGTAAATGTGGCATGAGCGGAAGGCTTCCGTTGAACCCTGGAGGTAGATGAGGATGGCCAGCAGTATGGGCTTGCATTTTAGCAGACATCATCTTGCTCATAACTTGCGAAAGCATATTCGGTGCTGCATTACTAGGTATTGGTGGTGGAACCTCTTTGACAGGTGAAGCTGGTTCAGATTTAGGCACTGGGTCATCAATTTGTTCTACGTCACTAGAAGCACCGTCATTGTCAATCGTTTCAGACTCTTGACCCATTCTATTGCACAGTTGCAAATACTTTTCTTGCATTTCTGCGAGTTGTTCTTGCATAGTCCTTAATTGAGTTTTTAAGGCATTTTTTTCTACTAATTTTTGTTGGATCGGTGGTCGCTCACCATCGTCATCGGATTCTTCCGATACTGTGTGAGCACTACTACCATGACTATTTACATACCTGTCAGCTCCACCGTCATGCTGCTGAGGGTGGTAAAGTTTTCTCTTCTTGCAACCGTTCACCTGTGGCTGCTGCGGTGCAGGACTTGCACGCATTGTCGACACAATATTTTCAACACGAGCACGTTTCACATCGGAAGGTCGCGGAGATGAGCGTTGAGCATCACTATCACGATCTTCAGGTTCATATTTAGGAGCAAGAAGTGGCTCAGATGATTGGGTCGTCGGTAATGGAGACGTCCGCGAATCACCAGTACTATCCAAATTTAACAACGCGTCATCGAGATCAGCCCGAGAATCTCGCGAAGCGGGTCGCTCAGGAGACTGCTTTTCTGCCTTCGGTTCGTCGTTGTTATTATTTGCTAGCACGTTGTTATTATCTGGCGATAATCGCAATAATTCTTTCTTGCGACTCTGCAGAATATCACGTAAAACGCGATCCCGCAACATATCACTTCCGTTTGTTTCGTCGCCGGCATCCTCCTGTTTAGGTGCACGGCCCAATAATTCATTGA
Source organism: Celastrina argiolus (assembly GCA_905187575.2). Taxonomy (NCBI): domain Eukaryota; kingdom Metazoa; phylum Arthropoda; class Insecta; order Lepidoptera; family Lycaenidae; genus Celastrina; species Celastrina argiolus. The sequence goes on along the minus strand of LR994580.1, from coordinate 14,695,783 downwards.
GCATTTCGGCCGGTGCGTAGCAGGGACCGAAGAGTCCGAAGTGTTGGCGACCCCCCTCGAAGATGGCCCCGTAAAGTCCGCCACTCATGTGTGCGGCGCGCGCGGGCGCGGGTCCGTTCGACGCGAGAGTTGAATAAGAATTGCGCGGCTCACCGGCGTCCACGCGCTGTCTGACGCGTTTCTGTTTCTTTAGGAGCTTATCCGAGTAGGGCGCGTGTGAGTCGGCCTCCTCCTCCGATGACATCATAGGCGACGCGGGCCCCAATTGGCCGGACGGGCGGCGGGCTGGGCCCCACCGCGCTACTCGAGCCGCATCGCCCGGTCTGGAACAGGGTGGGGGCAAGATCAGCACACCTGCTCGTGCGCGCTCTGTCGTAGACTTGTAGCCGCGCTGGCTAGGCGTATGCGTCTTATGAAATATTTTAAAAACTTGTTACGCTCGCATACTTTAATTTTTTTTTAAATATTAATTTAGTTATTTTTGGTTTGTGACACATATAAAGCAACTTTCAGAAATAGTATAATTATGTTAAAAATAGAAAAATTACGTTGTTTATTTTTTATATAAATGGATACAGTAGCTATAATATGGATTCATGCACCATAATTAAGATAATTAGGTTTACCATATTATCAATAAATCGATATTCACCTAAAATATATTTTTCATAACATATAGGTTTCTTATCAATATCGATTAGATTTTCATAAATAATAATTATGAAAAATACCTAATATTATCTAAACACACAAAAAATTATAAATAAGACGAATAGAATTGTAGGTACATGCAAAATTTCATAATATGAAAAACTTTCTTATAAGATACATGACACGTCATGTTTTGTTTAAGTTTTAACTTTGTCTCGTCTAGAAGTCGTATTCGGGAATTAGTTAAATTAAATTACCTACTGCTTATTCTTATTTATTGTAAGTTGATATTGATAAGTAAATTTTCAGTAATTCTCATTATTTGCTAATATTTTGCTATTTGGGCTTAAAGGAATGACATTTTCAAACTCTATATCTTTCGAATCGAAACCGTAGCTATATTTGGCAATTTAAAAGATTAGAAAATGGGTAAAGTTAAACATGAGTACAATGTAATATGGTTGTGAACATAACAAAAGGTATGTATCAGCGACATTAATTTCTTTTGGACCGTGACTCCGTATTCACAGTGGACAATGAGTCTAAAAAATGTCAGAAATAATTCTGTGAGACTTGTGGTGTTTGTGCGTGAGTCCACAGCACGACACTTTCAATTAGAAGATACAACTATGTAATGTGTTCATTAGGCAAATTTATATAAGATTTGTAGTGTTTGTGAAAATTGGTTTATAAATGGTTAGTAAGAATAACAATTTAAAAAGTGACATTCTTACTAGAATTTCGTAAACGAAAATGTTTGTAACGTACTCTATTCTAATAAATATACCTTGAAACAAAAAACCACTATTACTTCATATTATTAGTATCCAAGATCTATTGTGGTTTAATAAGATTTCAGAAAAATCCCGTGGCAAAGAATTTCAGCGTAATTAACCAGCTTTTCTTTCTTTATAAAAGTAAGTGGCGACTAGGCATTTAGCGGGCTCTTCTGATTCAATGGAAGCTCACAAAACCTAGGTCTTTCTATTTTAATTTTTAAGGCACATGCTTGACTGCACGGTTTTTCTACAGAAATAATAGGTGGGATATATATATATATATCCCTATTATTTCTGTAGAAAAACCGTGCAGTCAAGCATGTGCCTTAAAAATTAAAATAGAAAGACCTAGGTTTTGTGAGCTTCCATATATATATATATATATATATATATAGCTTGTATGAAAGATTAAATAATCGTCTTTTTTTTATTTTATTTAAAGTCGCTTTTTAACAACGAAGGTCATTATCGACTACCATAGTTACATAAATTTATATATATTTATATAAATTTATGTTAATAATCGTCTTGTTTATGTATATAATTATAGTAAGTAGGTACAGGCATTGTTATTACTATCATGCTTGTAATTGTTTGACTTAATATTGAATTACTTTTTCCTAGTTAGAATTTAAGTAGGTTAGTTGGAAATGAAATAAGGTTTGAATAAAAATGTATGTCTGTATTTAATTAATTTATTCGTTTTTAAGTCAGGGGTCAAAATTAAGTGACAATGTAAATAAAATATACTTTACATTTATTAGTCGTCATGCTTCACGATGATATCGTTTAAGTATGAGTAGGTACGAAAAGCGTAACAAGAGATAATAATTTTCCTGTTTTATTACTGAGCATCCTCGATTACAATTTTTTCCAATAATCAAATATCTCAACGTCAGTTTCTCATATAGATACATCGTTTCAAATAAAAGCAGTCGCGAAATGTCTCGTGCCGTGGCCGTGCCGTGAGAGGACATTGGACTCGCGGCAATCTCGCGACTCTGGACATCCGGGCAATTTGCGCCACAATGAGATGCTATCAATAGCGGATGACTTCCGATGGTGCCGTGACCAACCACTTGCGACCGCCGTCACGGCTGCCTGCTTGTGACACCATTGGTGGACGGTGGACACGCACACCGGTGCAATACAAGAAACCACACCCAGTTCAGTTATTAAAAATGAAAGGCGTGAACTTAATTTTCTTGCATATCGAAAATCTTTTTGAAGCATGAATCTGGATATCTCGGGTTGTGAGTTAGCCGAGTTGGATATTATTTTATTAAAATTTAAAGTAACTTTTGATTGTGACCATCTTCACCCATATAAAATCTTGCCCTAACTGGTGATACTAAAATATTTAGTTATTGATTCAAATAAAGTTAGAAATTATGTATGATTACCAACAACAATTTATTTTTACCTTCATAATTTTTTCATAGATAATAAACTCGCAAGTATAATAGTGGGCAAACTTCCCACCCCTTGTTTAATATTAAAAAGTCGTGTATCGTAATTCCATCGCGGCGCACGGAACAATTTCGATAATTACCGCACCATGAATAAGCAATGTGTTGTCAAACTGCGAGCGCGGGAAAGTATAGAGACGTGGACTTGCCTCGAATAATTGACCATTTTTAGCATTTAAAAACTTTTTTTAAACCTTCTGCTGTAATAGTATTTTATGGTGACTAACTTTTATATTTATTCCGTGCTTAGGTACTGCATAGTTATATGAATAGTACCGATAGTTAAATTAAGTGGAGCTACATGATGTCCTAGCAAAGGTGTGACAGTGACAGCCTGTTAATAGGTTCCTAATACTCGTATTACCTAGCGTATTCGGTCGTAAGATGGACAGTGTCATACAAAAAACAATTTCATTGGGAAGCAAAATTAATTATTGGTATTTACCCTAACTTTCATATAAATTTTATTTTCTTATCACCAGACGGAAGAAATAATATGAGTGCAATTTTAAAATCTTTATGTTGGATTGAAATACTTTTTGCCAGCTGATAGAAAGAATGGAGTGCCAAACATGAGCTTAAGGTTTAGAAAATATGGTCGTATTAAAGCGTATTATTGTAATCTTATTTTGCGTTACTAAATCTACCTACTTCGTAAAAACCTACATCGTGATTACAAACGTCTCAAATTCGAAGTTCAAATAATTTGGCTGATATGGACAGTTGTGGTAGGATATGGCGAGGGGTCATTGAGCACTAGAGGCATGCACCCACGACACGACCTGTTGATTCCCATTTCCCCATATCGCACGGGGCGGACACCCTCGGTTCACGGACTTTACACATTCGACATATTATTATGTTGCTATACGAAGGCTTGTCTCAAGATCCATGGTCAGGGCCTCGATTCTCGCACCTAGACTTCCTTTCGAATATCAGTGTGTTACCCATACATCATTGATTTGACTCGTGCGAGCGGAAAAAACTGACAATAGAATAGAAGATCGAGTTGCGAGTGTGCGTGGACAAATTTGACATATTACTCAGGCATTACTCAGGCTCAAATCAAGATATAGGCGAAGCCGAAAAAAAGGGTAATGGACGCTAAAAAGTACGGATCCTAATCGAGTGACATTTGTTCAATAGAACATATTAATTAAAGAAGCAGAGAAAGCAAGAAAATTAAAGAAGCAGTTGTTATGAAATGGAAATACTTTCGTATGAATGATATTCTTAAAAAATACATAGCTACGTTTTATATATAGACCGGTTCGACCAGAATTACGTCAAGTCCTCACAGAAAACTGGCATGAAATAACTCTCGCGTAACCATGGCGATCTAAAGCAGCGAGAGTAACTTTCATCAAAGTCATTTGTCATCTAAAAGTCTAAATTTAAAAATAAATTTGATTTTGGTCGAATTTCGCTAACTACCACTGGTCCCATTAATACATGAATAATAATAACGTAATAAAATATTTAAAATAATATTTTAATGATATTAATTTTCCTGTTGCCGAAACTTAAAACTTGGCAATTACACTCGTTATCTTCGGATCTAATTATTTCGAACACCTGTGCACGTATTCTTATTTGCCCCCTTTTGACATATGGCTGCGCTGACCATAAGTCACCAGAACAATATAAAATAAGGCAACGAGGGTGGAACATTCCCACGCATTCCTCTAGTCTCCTGAACTTACACGAGGGTGGAAAAATGCGGTGCCATATGGTGCATTCTTATTACCAGGTAATTACAATTGCAATTATTACAAATTTGACTTATTTGCATATCCTATAGACTGTTACGATGTTCTTAAGGCGAGGTATAACCACAACTAGCGCCACTCTTTTTAAAATAAATAATAAATATATACTTATATAACGGCCGTTTTAGTTATTACTTACGAGAGTAAATACAGTATAGGATTTAGAGCTGTAATTAAATGCCAATAAATTAGTTTAACTATTTACTTAAAGTTTGAACCGATTATTTTTTTTATAAGATCTTTGTGTCTTTGTAAAATTTATTTTAAAAAGAGTGGCGCTAGTTGCGGTTATTCCTCGCCTTAAGGCGAGGAGTAACCGCAACTAGCCTATACTGTATTTACTCTCGTAAGTAATAACTTAAACGGCCGTTTTAGTTATTACTTACGAGATATAATACATAATATTAGTTTAACTACTATATATTACTATAATAAATTAGTTTAGCTATTTACTTAAAGTTTGAACCGATTACTTTTTTTAATAAGACCTTTGGGTCATTGTAAAATTCATTTTAAAAAGAGTGGCGCTAGTTGCGGTTACTCCTCACCTTAAGTAATTTAAAGAACTTAGTAGGGCTCTAAACACGTGCTATTTTCGTTCAACGGTCGAATCTATTTCAATATATATATTCTAGATTCAAGGTCGATAAAAGCTAGACCTGTTTGTTGGCTTTTCGAATATGTTGAACATTATATTTAATTTACGCATGTAAACATCATTAAAGTAATGACAGTAAATTCTAATCATCAAAGTTATTGTCTGTAATATGTCCAGGAAAGGGTGAAGCCGACCAATCTCTATGCATAAGTTATGAAGCGGGGATGGCGTGCTTTCTGAGCCATTACCGTGCTTCTATGAAAAAGGACATTTCAGCCTTATCGGTGGATATCACGAGAATAAAAACTAGCGATAAGATCGCCAAGCGTGTTCGCCTCCCTACTTGTCGATATCGACGTTTCGACCTTTCGATATTTCACAATATTATAATAGACTCGTATGTGTCGATGTTACCATTTTAAATAGCGGAAGCAAAAACTTTGTACCCCATTTTTACAGTAATTTTGCTATCAGATGTGTATACATTTCACAATTTTAGTTTATAATATTATGTTATAGTATGATAAAGAGTGTATATTACTAATGTTATTAAATGTATACAAAGGACATCCTCAAATTAATGACAATAACACTTAGTAGTTCAGTAGTAGACACTTAGTAGTTTAGTCACACTGCCATTAATTGCAAAGTTGTTCTATAAAACTTTGTAAGACGTCTTAGCTGTCAACTAAAATAAACAAATTACTATCTACACCTACAACCTACACCTATTACTACCTACATGTACTATGTATACAGCGTACTGGGAACGGTCTATTTTTCTAGATCAAAAGTCTTTTTCAGTCCAACCAGAGAGATAAACTGAACGCACCAATAAATAACCAAATGCTTGAGAACCAAATATACGCTACAGACAGAACGAATATCAAATGTTTGACAGGAAATATTTGGTAGGAACAGTTAGAATGGGGAAATTTAATTGTAGTTTTTAGTATTTTCCTCGCAATTTTGCCTATATAATTTCTTATTGTTTAACGGCCGGTTTCAGTGTCCTATGTTTGTATAACTGAAATATGTAAACTTTTAGTTATACTTAGATGGAAATGTTATTGAAACCTGACACGAAAAAAAAGAAATGGTAAAAAGTAAAAAAAAAAAATGTTTCGTTTTTGACAAAAAAAAAATATATAAAAATACATTTCCAAAATGAGGAAAGGTAGTGTAATCGTATCTCAAAGTTATAGTGTGCACTAAATAATATAAAAGGGCTGGCTCCGTCTACCGTCAGCAACATCAGGTACGTCTCTCCGTTAGCACGTCCATCCTATAACTGACCGAGAGTCCAAGGTATATACTGATACTTAATATATAAGGAGACAACGTTAGACAAATACTACACTATACATTCTATAACAAAAACTAATAACGACGATATTATGTAATTTGTCGACCATCGTCAATCCCTAGCGTGTTGGAAGACAGGCACTTATTAGTCGTCATTATCTACAGGGTGGTATCGCGGTGACATATGGCCAATATCGGACACGACCATATCTGCGCTGTCATGCGAGAGGACCACGCTACCCTTTGTGTAGGAAAAAACCTTAATTAGTCTTTGTTTCCAACGAAAACACATGCGATGTCCTATATTGCCGACTATCACGCTTATGTACAAATTATATTTGAAGAAGATCCTTACTCTATTGTATTTTTCTAACTCTTCGTACTCCTGGTAGATGCTTTTGCAAAATATCTTACTTCATTTTACAACCTTATCAATTATGTATAATGTTTGATATAATATCAATTCATTCATTCATACACTCGTTTGGTCGTCAACAAAACTGATGAAAGGGAAATGAAAATTGTCGTAATTTAAGCGAAAAACAAACATTTCATAGCAAATATTCGTTTTAATCACTATTTATTATTTCTGGCCTAAGTCTTTGTACAAAAACACTTTCAGCAAAGGAACTAATATGAAATAAAGAAACAAAGGATATGCAAAAGATATAGTATTCTCTTTTGAACTAGCTAATTTTAACAATAGAAATTTGGCAAAGCTTTCACTAGTCACTACTTCTTAAACACAAACGAGCTTTTGGGTTCTGAGCTTACCAAAGCTCACATTCTTTTCAGTTGAAAAGCTTCACTATTTTTTGCAGTCTTGAATATTATATTTTTATGACTTCAACTGGCCAAAGTATTATTCGATGTATTATTAAGCTACTTTTGCTAGAGTCAAATATGCTGCTTCGAGTAAAAATAGCATAAGGCTTTTACTGAATATAATAGTCATATTCTTTTCTTATTATTCAAGCTATACAGCAACTACAAACCGTCATGGTTGTTGAATCTTTATAGTATTTAAAGTTCTGTGCGTGTCTTTATAATATACTACTTCTAAAGGGCTGGACCAATTGAAATGTTACCATTTGTGTGTATCTGTAATTGGCAGGTAGATAGGTACGTATATAGGTGTAGATGTTAGTTTTAGTTGTAGGTGTATTTATTTATTTCGATTCACAGTAAGTACAAAACGTGCGTCGAAACAACTATGTATAGTTCGTCCCTGATAATTTTAACCTAAAGGTAAACAAATCGAAAACATCGAAATTTTCACATATTCACTCATTGTGCACAATTATCAACACTTTCACAGGTATAATAAAGGATCATACAATACATTTTATATCAATTAAACAATAATTAATATATTTAAACATCAAATGAAAAACCTTCACAGTAAAAAAATGCTATTTTGACACTGCTCACTGTAGAATATAGTCTATAGTCTACGGTCACTTAGCCAACAATAATCATTTCAATTAATACTGTCCAATTGGTATCACTGACCAATCTATAGTTGTGTCATAAACGGCTTTGTTTACGTTTGGGTTAAATTAATCTCGGACGTACTATAGTAGGATTTTTTGGTAAAGTCAGAATATATTTCAGCCTGCACTTGGCATATGGTATGATAACATGTTCTCATTACTCAGCCATGAGTAAGTTGCGAAATGATTGCCTCGGTCTTATCGCCGCGCCTGCTGGCAGAGAAACGATAAACATATCTGGTTACATGCAGTACAAGTTATAAGTTTACACAGATTTTACATTTACATAGTATAGGATTTTTTTTGAGAACCAAAATGTTACGTAGAAATATTATTACTAACTGTTAAAATTAAATTTGTGTATAATATAAATATTTATTATTATTTAAATTAAAACAGTAAAATGTTACATTGCGAGCATACCTAGTGAGATTTGCAGTATAGAGAACATGTAAAATTTATTTGGTTTCTATAGTATATTGTAACGTGTTAGTTAAGTATGTTCTATTTTTAAATATCGTATGCGCTTATGTAGGTATATCAATAGTTTTTATTATTAGATGACCTTTATATATCTTAGGTCAAACGTGTTTATATTTAAACCAAAGTATAGTTAACTATCTACTGTGGTTTGATCCCTGTGTTTATCCTTGCCGGTAAAACTTATCCAGGATAAATACAGATATTTACAACTTCACAAATGTTATTGAAATTTGTTGACGCGTTTATGTAGCGCACAGTTTTGCTTAAATAATTTACGAGTATGAATTATATATAAACCAATAAAAAAAAACTCCCGCCTTAAAAAAAATCAAGTAGTGAGCGAACTTATGATGATGAATTATAGCTTCTTCACGTTAGCTTTAAAAAAAACGAGACCCAAATCGGTTAAACCCTTTGACTGCTACGTTTCCACAGACAGACACTTCAAACTTATAACACTTCACTTCAATCTTGCCTTTTTATCGGAGGTAACAAATATAAGTTTTTGTCTCGCCAATAACAATTTGAAAATACATCTCGCGTGTATTAGTAGAATATAATTAAAATATAAATTATATTATTTTAACCTTCTTGGGCTACGGCTTCAGGCTGTAAATTGCCTGGTTGTGTATCTGCAATTTAGTCAGGAGGAAGGTACAACCAAAATAATAATTAACATATTATGTGATATTAGGTAAACTTTAGACAAATACTCCAAAATAAATGTTGTGGTTTAATGACGTGTCAATACGTGTATATTAAAATTTTTGATAGAAAAATGTATTGAGCATGCGAGTTATAGTATGTCATTAAATTGTTAAAGTTATAGTTCATATCCGGTCATTGGTAAATCAGGTTGCAATGATGATTGTATATTAAAGTTATTGAAGGAAGTATTTAGGAGTAAGCCATGTTTAAATATATGGCATATTTCATAGAATTCTAATGATGGAGAGTTATCAGAGTGTAAGAAACATGCCAAAAATCTTTCTTTTTATAATCTTATTTATAAAAATAAGTTTCGCTAAGACTTGAGAACGGCTGAACCGATTCGGCTATTTTTGTCTTGAAGCATTCGTGGAAGTACCAGGAAGGCTTAAACGGTGCATCACAAACGAAGTGGGCACGGGTCAGCTAGTATAGATATCAATAATAAATTTATAATGCATGTTTTCTTTAAACCGCTTATGTTATGGACCGAAATATGTACAGTAACGTGACCACATCTGGCTCGGTTTCTTATCAAGTCACATTGTTGGAAGAAAAATAACGTTTTATCACATTTATAATATTCAAGTTTCCGTCTTTGTTTACAATCTATGGGGAATCATGAGTTTTTGCTGTTTCCTGCCGATAGCCACATGTTTTTGAATCGTGTGGCCGCACTTTCTTAGTAAAGTATAATGGTTTGTTTGTTTATAGCCAGGGAATTGTCATCATATTTACATTGTTGTCGCAAAACTTCCTGCTGTTTGTTCTTAGATTGATAAAGCTGATTCAGTAGTTGCTATTTTAAACCGATTTCCAAATAAGAAGGTTATATTATGTACGGCTTAGGATATTTATTTTTTTACCCACTATTACTTGGCGAATGTACGTACTAGAGTTTTATTCCTTTAATCCAACTTCGTAATTTATACATCCTTAAATGTTACCTGGGCTACAATGCCAAATCTATTGACACGTTTTTCGTTTAAATCTGTTCAGTAGTTCAGACGTTTCAATGGAGTTAACAATACACATACATACAGACAAAATCAATATCCTACCTTTCCTTAATTTTGAATTCGGCGTAGTTGCATAAATATCATTTCGATGTAGGATAGGTAACCACAAAAACCTAAATCTAGTAGGTATACAAAATGTATTATCCTATATGAATTTGAATATAGCTTGCAATTAAGGATTAAATTTTTATTTTAATTTAATATGTAGCTCACATTATGATATTTATTAAGTTACTAAATTTATATAAGCCTTTTAAGCCATATAGTCATAGAATAGTCCTATTAATATGGACTAGAGGTCACCCTGCCGTCGAAATTTTTACTTTAGATGTATGAAATCTAAAATTTGAATAATTGTGTCTAACCTACTGTAATTATACAAAGCATATCAAATTTTTATATTTCTAAGCATTATTTAAAACATACATTAGTATTCGGAAAACTTTCACTATAATTGTGCCAAATTTGACAATTCAGTTCACACAATTCTTTCAGTATTATTTTATTTATTTATTTTCAAAATCAAATTACAAAATATAGAGCGAGTCCGGTGTCCCATAAGCACGAGGAGTTTGTCCGTACACTTAAAAATAAACAATACTTCTTGTATAATTTTTATTAACGGGCATTGGCTCACCTCACATTCCCACCACTGCAACTCCTGTAAGCTAGGATCAACAGCGGTAACCAACCACGACAAACCCTTTGATATGATCTCAGGGGTGCCCGAGGGACAAGCTAAAAGGCGGAGTAGGAAGTATTCCAGTTATCTACTTGTATAAGTTAACTAAAGTTTTTGCTTCACGTATTAATAAATAGATTAACTGTTCAAGTCAATTGGTCCAAACAGCGACATCCTCGCGAGTCGCCGTCACAACATCTCTATCGCACTTAGACAACTTCCACATCCAACTATCATCAAATTGTCCCTTCCTCCCAAACAATCATGTAAGGCGGCGTTCACAAAGTTAAATATTTTATACAGATCTCTGACCACCGGAAAAAATAGTTTTCTACACAAGAATAGAAGTACGGGCAGGAAGAAAGAGACAGTGGTAGCTTGTTTTTCTTGTTGACTTTCCGAAAATAGCTTGTTAAGTTTCATTTGGAAATAAAACGTTTCTTATTTTATATTTATTTTAGTGCCCTTGAACGATTTTTCATTTTGGTTATTCTTAAAAAACATTCCAACCATTATACGTATGTTGCTGTTTCCTCCAAAACAAAGACACTGAAAAGCTCTTGCGATACTAATCCAAATGGAAATTATTTTGGTACAGTAAGCCCCAATTTCGTTGTTTGTCTAAATACTAATTGTGAAAAGCCTTATCCTTTATTATTACGAACAAGAGACAAGAAGTGAGGGAAACAATGGCAACTAATTTAACTGTAAATTAGAGACAATCAACCGCGTGTACGTCAAATATAATTTTGTATATAAACTGTTAATAACTACAAACAAAATTTTGAACTTGCTTCATTCGTCCTGGAGCTATGATACCATAAACAAATACACATAGACGCGAAAAACTTAGAACCTCTTTTTTCGTCGGTGATTAAAATGATCATCATAAAACATTTCTAAGTTATCGACGCACGTCATCACTTCCTTGATGACGAATTTATCGTAACAATAACAAATAAATACCAATAACATATCGCGTTTCTTTCCTATCGTAGATAATGTTAATTGCTATATTAACTTTTGATGGTGTCACAAATAAATATTTATTTATGGATAACCCTCATTAACCCATAGCTCAAATTTTTTTACTCTATTTTTACTAGATTGTACACTGTTTTATTACTTGTAGTTTGCCTTGGGTGTTTTATTACTAACAACAGTTTAAAAAATAAAACACATTAATTACAATATCGTAGCTAATAAATTTAAAAGTAACAAATAAAATTAAAAAAATAACTTAAACTTACTAATAAAATATAATCTCTAGGTCATCTCCATCAGGCAGAGTACCTAGAAGGCTCAGTTTTTTACTACTTTATTTTACTTTTTGGTATCCAAGTCGCGAGCGATATCAAGTTCAGTATTCTGTTGGTATTTTTTACAAAATTCTAATTATATATATATAGAGCAAAAAACATATAGTAGCCATTTAGCTGAAACCTCGAAACCAAATTAAAAATCAAAAGCGATTTTACAATGAAAAACGATGATTCCCGGAAGACATTTAAAACGTAGCACTACTATTTCAATTACAAAAGGTATTTATGGCTTTCAGACCTTAACATTAAGTTGTTTCGTGCTTGCCTGCTGTTATATAATCTGAAGCCGCTTACAAAATCTTTGGTTACGTTTACAGTAATTGTCTAATTTGATCGCTGTGCATGCGGCCCTGGTAGCCGAGATTGACTAGAGTTCCGTCGCAAGCGGTACGCGTACAAGATTGTTTCCTCGTTAGCCCGCCAATTGAGCAGGCGGTTCCGTTCCTTGCTGCTCCCCTGCTCCCCTCTCGGCTCCAATTGATCACTCAAGTGCTCGTTCATAACGTGTGCCGATGTTTTTATTAAGATCGCATAATCGTTTTGGCGTTAGACTTTCAGCAAAAGGACATAGAGCACAGAAAAGGGAATTTTAGTCAAATTGTCTCTGAAACGCAGACCTAGAAATTAAAACACTTTTTCTACATATTTGTTAAGATCGGATACATAAGGCTAGACGGGTTTCGATAGAATAAAAATCGTAAGTACAGTTATATGCAAACGATATCGTCTTTCGAGAATTTTTGCCTTTAATACATACACCGTCTGGCATGTTCATAGAAAAAAAAAACATATATACGGTCGAATTGAGAAACCTCCTCCTTTTTTGGATGTCGGTTAAAAACTATTATTACCGTGCGCCATTAGCAATATGGTTTTTATTGTTCATATTTATGATGTACACATGACACATACTCGTATTGTTAAAGTCATAGTTTGACTGCGAAATTTATTTTTCTTGCTTGCTTTCCTTACATCGTAGAGCGCTACAGGTATGCCTTCGAAATGCTACGAAATGCTACGAATTTCATAGAATATGGAAACTTTCGTAGAACTCATATTTCATTGAATTAGCCCAGTAAAATGAATCTAAAATTTATTTATCAGTCCTATATTATGTCTCTCGCTCTAAACTAAACAACTAAGCTAGCTGTAGTCGGGTAAAGTTTTGTAGACAATATCTCTAACGTCGGGATCTAGACGATTACGCAACACTTCACTAAACAGAAATTCACTTGCGTATTATAGAAGTTGCAAATGATATCTTGAGGCCAAAAAGACTTCTGGCCAGGGGCCAAAGTATACGAAAGTCTGCCTGTGATACTGGATATATGTGACACATTGTCAGCGCGGATGGCGAGCAAACATAGTTCTGTATAGCATTGTTACGAAAACTTTTGTATTACAAATTCAGCACAGTTTTATATATACCTTTGGATAGCATGTTTATTTTGCAAATAAATCGTGTCTAGATGTATTCAAGCCGTAGAAATTAAATATCCAGTTTTTAGACACTTTTTTCAATTTGTGAGTGGCATTTCAAACGAGATTTCCTTCTGTTATTGTTTGTATTGTGATATCGGATTGCTATTTTATAAGCCCACTTGCACAATTCTCTGTTTTCTGTGTAATTAAAGTTATATTATATTAAGAGCCTATGTCCCGATTTCACCAAAAAAATTTGGCTTGTTAAAATACTATGCCTTCTCATTCATTGATAGGAATTACGAGAGGAACAACATGAAATTTAACGAAGGGTTAACTTTAATATTTCTTGGTGAAACACGTCCTTATGCTTTATTTTTTTTATTATTTAATCTTAAGAATTGGTTTATTATTTAATCTACATTGGCACAATATTTAAAAAAAAATCTCAAGTGTATCATTTTGAAAAATCAACGTATCTTTGAGACCTTCTAAAGAGAGAGTTTGACATTCTAAAACGGTGATAATTATACAAACGTTGTATCACACAGTATCGAGCCGTGTGTCGGGCAGACTTTGGGGTTATAAACGAGCGGTGTTGAAACTCCAACAGCATGCATATGTAACGGGATAAGTTCCTTGCAGTTTTAATGGCGGTTGTTGGTAAGTGTAATATCTAGTAATAATGTTTAGTGCTAGGGCTTACGGGCCCGCCTGAGGTTGTAGTAATTAAGACTGTACCATGTGGCGTTCTTGTAAATTTTAAGCTTCACGAAACTGGGTCATACGATATTAACACTATTGTTGTACATTATTTTCCTTGAAATGTACTATATCGGGATTTACCCTCTAGTTATTAGGGTTTATCGTTTATTAGTTTGTAGCATTAACTACGTAATCAGAATTATTCATTGACACACATAAAAATACCATTGTTAAAATTACAATTATCTTTTGCGCCATCATATATGGTTTTTCCAACCACATTGCTTTATAATAATGTTTTAGCAATATATGTCAAGTTATTCCTTCTTTAATGCTAACCTACATAAAACATATTCACGAACGTAGATAGCATAAAACAAAAGACAGGTTTAGAAGCATTATCATATTGTGTCATGTTCTATTAACGTAAGTACTGACAATTAGATGAATGCGCTAACGGTTCTTGCTGGACTGAAAAACACGTAATTAATTTAGGTGGCGCACCTACACTCGCGGTTATAGTGTAGTGCAGGAAGTTACCACTAAACCGGTGATAAATTGGGCGACAAGTCGAGTTATAGTAACAGCGTGGATTAGCAACCTTGGGCTGTAATTAAAACACGTCGTGTTAGATTAGCACGCGCTTAACTGACTCGTTTTAATGTATATTTGAATTCAGGTGAAGATATTAATGTATTTTCAAAGTACTATTCAAAAAGGGCTCTTTGACTACGTCAAGACTTTTTCGACTTGTGCTAGAGCAGATGTCTAGTTAACAGAGAATGGAACTGAAACTTATGAACATGAAAATTGATGAGTCAGGTTCAGAAGGAGGGATATTGAAAATCCAATACGCCCCCGAAAATTACACTTAGACATTTTGGAAGGATTTAATAATATGACGGCTGTGGCGAAACTTAAGGGAATCTTTTGTTGGAAGTTCTGAAGGGACCAGACCAGCCGATTGCTGAATTGAAATTGGCTGATACAATTCAAGTTGACTAAGCGCTTTTAGTTACTTTTACTGTATTAAAGGCACTTGCACCAAACACCACTTTAGGATAGACTGACTTAAGTGGGTCTCTAAGAGCTAAATACAACACCAAATAAAAACAAAGTTAAAAAGCATTTTATAGCCGTTGTCTTTGTCATAGTTGGTTATTTTCATACAGTGAGTGTCTCTTACTTAATCACTCATTAAGGATATTTCCTTTTTACCAATTAGTATGCGCGCTCGTTACACGCCGCGAGATAGTTTTGCGTGCTCGTGTGTGTACACACTTCACGTGCCATTCCCTTATGTTTTATTAAGTTTGATCACTATCTTATGTATAGATCAAGATATATGGGGGAAAGTATGTAAGTGTAAAATCTACCTAAAGTTATTTTACATGTTTTATTAAACTTTTTATATTTTGAAATATAAATTCTTATAATCCTCTACTTTATAAAAAAATTAAAGTAGAGGATTACTTTACAAAATAAGTACGTGTACGAAGAGTACGAATCTCATCAATTTGATACTTCAAGTTTATACTATTAAGAGCCTGTTTACAATATCTTAGTAAATGATAGATTTTTTTTTCTGAAGTTTTGTCGATGCTTATTTCATATCGAGATACAAATATTATAGATGAGAATAAAATATCTGCCATTTATAAATGTTGATTGTGTGAAACTGATTGTGTAAAACAGGGTCGGCAGTTCAAAAATAGTTCAAGAGCGGGTACACATTAGCAATATATTCAAACGCGCGTTTTGAGAACCAGGAGTTCTGTACATACAGTGTACTCTGTACGTACTCAAGCGCGCGCTTTTTCTTCATTCAAAAACGCGCATCAGTAAAACGCGCGTCAATAAGCGCCTAATGTGTACCAGCAGTATTTGTTTGTTTGAACGCACTAATCTCGATAACATTATTTCAGTGCTGGCTAGTCCATTATCGAGATGGCTATAGATTATATTACTATAGTCACGTTTGACCAACATCAACAAATAACACAAACTCTTTAGATACTTAGCACGGTGCCAGATTAACGCGACGAAAAGCGTCCATAGATATTATTATTATCAACGCACTTGTAACCCACTGTGTACGGCAGGAACAATTAACGCGCGGTACTAAGTAGGAAACGCGCGAGGATGTGACGCTATGGATTTAACCTCTGCCACATCCGACGTCTTGGTTTGGCAACTGGGGCAAGGATCCCGTGACTCATCAGCGCCAGCGCCGTTTGTGACCCAAATTACACTAATTAACACTAGCTAAGATTGACGTATTTTAATTTTTAGTACGCCAAGCAGGAACATTTGATAGCTTTGTGAAGTAAATAAAAGTCAATTGTATGGAAACCTTGACGACGCCAATATAATTGACGATCGATTACTTTACGGAAATTGTTGTTCTTACTTGGGTTCCAGCGGGTGTAGCAAGAACAATTGACGCATTCGTAACGTCACCGAAAGATAATAGTGACAGCGTTTGTTTTTCATACATTTTCATTCTGTAGACAAACAAAATTGCGGAGGATGCTGTATTATCAAGTTTACTAACTATACCAAAAAATAGGACTATCCTGTTTACTAAAATAGGAGTTGTCCTGTTTTTTTCTGTTAAGAAAGCTCAAGTAAATTCATGTTATTCCTACAATATTATCAAAAACATCACAGATATTTAAAGCCATCTTGCAAAGATCTTATCCGAATATTTAGCTTTATTGGTTTTGGAATGACCAATACAATAACACGGCAAATTGCAAACGCTGCAGAAGTTTGTTGGAAGTTTGTGTAGCTATCTTGAATCAGCCCAGCCCAGCACTTGCCGAGTTTAAAGTGCGGGGCAAGATAACATCCTTGCTGAGCTAATTTCGACAATTATTCTGTTTCTACAGTTTAATGGGCGTAAAGTACACTCGGGCACAAATGGAACTATCTGATTCTAAAGCTTTATTTATACACGTTTCAGTGTTTCTATGTGGTGAGTCAAGTATTTCTTACTGATAATTTTATTTAGTACTAGAAAATAATAGATAAGAATGACAGATTATAACGATGATAACTTGAATTATAAGAAAGAGTAGGTACGCAATAATTGCGCTCAGTTGTAAGTGTAAAAAATTAAGGTGCCCATCCTTAACTCTTTTTAAAAAGAAACAAAAGTCGTCTCTATTATAAAATAAGGAACTGGTGCAATTAAAAAGGTTATTCAATTGCGGCAGGGTTATTGAAAATCTAGTTAACTTGGCGCCTTTATTTTTTAATTGTGGGGTGTCATAAAAATGCGCATCTTAAGACAGCTCAAGATGTCGAACGCCGAGGCGCGGTCTCAAAGAGCTCGGTATTCAGATCATTACTGGCTTAGTGTATCCGCGTCTTCGCGGTGATGTGCCGATTCTAATTTACTCTATAATTTTTATGAAGTTGTTAAAATTTGCAACAAAATTAAAAAAAGGTAGATAAGTAACGGGTACAAATCATTATGTTGATATTGAGAGCAAAATATAACGTCATTAATAAAAATCGTTACAAATGAAATCGGATATAATTATAAATCGCATTTTAAAATTTGAACTGTATCAAAGCATCTTCCCGATTGTCGCGGTCCTCGACACGAGGTCTGTTTGAACAAATCATCAGCAAAAAGAAATACACTGAAAGAAAAATATAATTACACAAAAAATAATCCAACGTTTCGCAATCTACAGTCACTCGAACTATCATTGCCGTAGCGAGCGGAACAAACTACCGCCAAGTGTGTCGATTTTCAACGTCCTCGAGGAAAAAAATATTCTCGAGTCGCAAGTTCAGTGGGGGCGGGTGGCTCTCTTCCCTTCCTGTGGACCTCCTTAACTGCTGCAAGCGGACAAAAAGAATGAATGGATCCGCCCCTTAACGAATACACCGAGCGGCATAATTCATACTTAGGAAAATGCAAGGAGTTGACATTATTATTTTTTTGTTTTGTTGTAATGAATTATAACATTAAGGTTTTGAGCTAAAAAAGATTCTCAGTTCCATTTTCAAAACATTTTCATTATCCCCGCGCTATGAGTACCTACTTTAATTAGTAAAGGAAAAATCTGTTTATTTATTTTGTACAAAGGAATGAATACTTTACGAATCCACCGAGCTTTATTTCGTGAAAATAAAGGTGATTTATATTGACTTTTTTACTTTTTCTATTTTCGTGCGCCGAAAGGTAATGTTCCGTACCTGGGTTTGAATCTTTTATTACATTTATTTTTATTATAACACCATTTTCTAATTCCTTGACATACATACATATTATAATTAATTTCTAATACAACATTGAATCATAATCTACGTATAATCACAGATTATTTGAATATGTAAACTGTAAACTCTCTAGTAGCAATCATCAAAAAAAAACATTTATAATCGTCTCCACATCTTTCTGAAACTATAATTAATAACATGAAACGAGATGAAAGAAGTTAGAGAAACAACAATTGAAAATTCTAGTCGAGTTAGTTATGACCTGTTTAATGCATTGTCCTGGCAAGACGGCTTCGATGGGCTGTTGAGAACTCGGCGAGTGCTCCACGTATACTGTTTACGCTCTAACTTGCACTATTGTATTGTTTCCTATTATTATTTATATACTTTCATATATTAACTCGGTCGTTGTGCTAACATAACTCGCAAAAACTGTACTATAAAAACTATAACAGGAAATATGATAACAGACAAATTTGACAACTAGAAAATAACTTTATTACTAAGGATTTAACTTTTATAATAACGAGTTTTATTTATCCTGTTCGTCTAATCAATACAATCGTAATATTAGTTTATAACTAACTAGCTGTTCCCGCAACTTCGTTTGCGTGGTTTTTGAGTAACTTAAGCCGTTGCAGCGCACGCAATGAAAGTCCCCAAATGTAATTAATTTTCCCCGTTTTGCAACATTTCTCACTAACGGTCGCAGCGTAATGTTATGTAGCCTAAAGCCTTCCTCTATTAATGGACTATCCAACAAAAAAAGAGTTTTTCAAATCGGACCAGTAGTTCCTGAGATTTGCGCGTTTAAACAAACAAATTCTTCCGAAAGCGGAACTTATACTTAATATTATAAAGATAATATTAAGTATAGATATTACGATTGTATTGATTAGACGAAAACTTATGTTAATACAAAGAAACAAATGATATTTGTTGAAATGTCATATTTAACACTAGTAATCTATAATTGTCTCAAAACATATTTTTGTAATAGAACTCTACACTGTAAACTAACTTGATGAACTTCGTACCTGGCACCGCAACTTGCAATATCGGCGGCGCAACAATAAGTGCAGTACAAAATCTCTCAAGTAAACTCGCCGAGTGAACGCACCACGGCCGCGCGGAAGGCAGGCGCGGAAGTTAAGATGCGTTGGTTGCCACGTATAATTTTTTCCACTCTCTTTCAACTCTCCCTATCGCCCCCACCCACCCTCCGTCTGTCAATCTTAACTACAAGGCGGGAGTGCTACAGGGTTCAGTAGTGGGCCTACAGTTTTTTATTTTCATTTTAATAGGACTCAAGCCGGTATTACCGAGAATCGATGAATCAACGCAAGTGAACGAGGAATAGTTTCAACTGTTTTATGCGTTACGTAGAATTATTAAGTGTAGTTTTCCAGTGAGCCGTCTTCGCTTCACATTTTATTGCTGATTGGAAACCTACGGTTGTTAATTTGAAATCCGCCTTCGTAATCTCGATAAAAATCTCTTTCATTCATTTCGAATCAAAAGATTATTTGTATCAAATCAATTTTTTGTTACTGTATATTGCTGAATACATTGAAAAAGATTTTATAAGAATTTACACTTGTTTATCGATAAAGCTGACCTGTGTCTAGTTTTTGGTTTTAATGGATTTGAGTGAAAATTTTGCTAGTCCGGAAATATTGTATGAAATATTATTTTATATAAGTTGATAAGTACATGCGTATAATATACTCGCATAAGCAAAACAGTCCGTGAAACACCGTTTAATTACAAATGAAAGGACTTTTAGCGTCTAAGGTTACAGTTAATCACACCATTGTGGTGGCTTTGAAGCCTCACTGAAAATAGGAAGACCAGACAGACCAGGGGGAAGAAATAAAAAAAATAGGCGCAATTTACATACACGCATAAGTACTGGATGGATGTTGCAGTCAAACTCAGCACCAATGCGTGCCAAATTAGCCACATTTCTTCCGTATAGTTTAGCGATTTTTCATTTGATTCGTTTGTATGAGTGCGTGAATCATATTGGTTTTGACAAACTGCGTATATATTGCGTATAAAGTAGATTTTACTTGCTAATAAATTAAATGGAAAAAAGTTATCGGAAAACAAAATTGTGCGTTTTATATGTAATTTAATTTATAATACGTAGAACATATATTTAATGTTTTATAGTTGCAGTATTAAAATACTTCCTTTATATTTATTTCTATGTACACAATCAAGTAAGGGCCATAATTATATTTATTAACTATAAAACTCATTGAGGTTTTCCCAAAAAGTATCCGGAAAACTTGTTGAGTTTTTTATGTCCAGATGAATCTTTCATTTTTACGGTGGCATGCGACTCAAGATGCATCAGCAAAGGGGTCCCCTACGATCCACTACGCTGTACAAACTTACAACAGATAAGGGCCTCAAGTACACCCCAAAAGGGGTAAGACAAACCCCCCAAGTCTGCCTAGACTTTAGTGCAAGAAAAAATAATGGCAGAGAGGGACAGCGATAACCAATATACAGAATCCGTCTGTGGCTTCACTTCCCTCTGTCGCTTGTATTTCGCTTCATTTAATTTAATTCATGTGCAACTGTTTTAATTTTTAAAAGTCACCTTGCAATTGTTACTTGCAAACACCAAATTAAATATAATAGGACTTGTTTTACATGGATGACACATATTTTGTTAGGTTTATCCTATTTTTATGTGTTCTTGATAACGGTGACACATATAATATGATGCATTTTGTTTCAGTATCATCATTGTAGTATTTTAATTCAGGTAATTATTGGATATACATTACGTATTACTTTTTAGTTTACAATCATGGAAAATATTGAAAGTTAAACTAATTAAATATGGCCTCGCCGCTTTAATTGTTCCCACAGTCGAAACTCGTATCACATTACATTAGCATTGTAGTGGCGGGTATTGTCTACTTCTAAATCTTACCTCGGCGTAAAGTAATCGCCGGTACAGTGGTACAGTTCCCCGGCTATGTTAGTAGTGAAATATTGTTGTTGGAAACTATTCTGGACTTGTTCATTGTTATCTCTGTCTTGTAATAAACAATTAAGATGCAAACTAGCTACAGTTTTGTATATTAACTGTGGATAATCGAGCTAGCTACTAGATCATTTTGTTTTATTTTAGTCTAGGTAGCTTAAATACATAAAAGGATATAGATATCTAGATATTATGATGACGATTTAGTCTTTTTCGTTGACTTAACGGAAAAGGGTTCTTGATTTTCATTAGGAATTTGTTCAGATATTTTTGTTAGTTAGAGCCATCAAAATAGCCAGCTCGTACCAAAACATATGCAAGCGAGTGTACAGAGGATGGTTGGTTAACCTCCGCCGAGTGAACTTGATACATGACATTGTCTGCCCTTTTCACGCACCTTGCAGACACTCCTTTTGTCCCGACATCTCTGTAGGCAGCTTTCTTCGTACAAAACCCGCTATTTACGCATTCGCTCGTGTCCTGCTCCGAGAGAAACTTTATGTTCTCAATTTTACATGTCTAGTTGGCTCCGGCAAATAATTATTTCAAAGGCCGACTGACGTTCAGTAAGTATGTAATTTTAATGAAATGCCGCCTCGGGGCTATTCTCTTTCATGAAATAATGTAATGAAACGGAATTTTTGTGTATAGGAGCTAGTGATTTTTGTATTTTAAAGCCGGCTCTTCGATGTAATTGGGAAACGTTATTAAATTTTCTCCTGCTGTATTGAATAGTTTATTATGATATTACTAACCTATCATACACAAAGGGTGACAAAGTTCCAATGGAATTAATTAAACAACTATACTGATTACTTTCGTTATTCAAATTGAATGTAAATTGTGCAAGCGGTATGCAGGACTTAAAAATTCTTAGTTATATGAAAATTTACATTCCTTTCACCTTTCTTAGTTAAATCTGTTTGTTTTAAGTTCGTGTTCTTTGCCGAGGGCGGGGGTCGGTCGAGTGCCTCTTCTGGCCACCTTCCACTGAGAATTTTAATATACGACGTATACTAAAGTTTCATAATGAACTCCTTTGTTATTCTTGGGTAGTTTAGTTTATATGAATTTTGATTACTTAAACATTCTTTATTCGAACAATCCCGTGATATTATCGAAGAAATGTTTTGCTGCAGTACGTCTGCTCTGTGAACTTAGTCGTCGCTACGTACGTCCTGTGACAAAATATAAAATTTGCCTAGGATGATTAAATTAACTTAAGGAAAATTGGTGAAAACTATTGTTTTTAACAGGTTTATTAATATATTGATATATTATTGAAAAAATCGATAAAAATAAGCTAAAACTAAAAATAGTGGCGCACTTATTTGTTTAACGGGCGTGTCTCAAGTCAGGCCGCAAATGAGGGTAGGGTTAATGAATAATTAATGCGCACACTTTTCCCGCCAATTATAATTACGTAAGGAAAGCAATTACCAGCGACTAGGCGTTGCATAAGTGAAAATTTGCATGTGCCGGGTATTTAATAAATATGTAAAAAAATTCATCCCAACTTCTCAGGTACAAGATGGGGGGTTAAATGGTAATTATGTATCATCAGCATCAGCCTTGCATCTTAATTAATAGATTATCTGTCTCTAAGTTAATAAAAAAAACATCTTTAGGTAAAAGTATTTTAAACCAGTGTTATTGATTTCATAGTCAAATATGTTTCTAGTATTTATGAATACTTTACTCTCCTTAACTGCTAAGCTACATAGTAAATATTACTGTTTATTAACGTAAACATAACAATAATAATAATAGAAAACGAAGTAGGTATAATTATATCGGGCAGCTGACTCCCGCTGCAGCCCAAGATCAACCTGAGCGGGAGAGCGACCGCGTAAAAATATCATCCATATAAAGGATGAGACGGTACCAAACAGTACCATTTACGCATCAACCCTTACATTGTGCACTCAGTTATTACGCAAATAGTGTGGAAGAAATTGACGACTTGAAAGCTATCAGCTACTATCGGTATGTATTATATATATTGACTGTTCACATAAAGCTGACAGTTTGTTTGAACGCGCTAATCTGAGGAACTACTGGTCCGATTTGATTTATTATTTCAATCTTGAATAGCCTTATTATCGACGAAGGCTTATAGACTCTAAGACTAATAGAATCACTGAATAATGTTTTTAAATAGGCGGTTTTATTTCACTGTTTCATGCAGACAAACTAGTATTATCATACAACATAGAGACAGGTAGTAATGAACTCCTCTTAACGCAATAATACCTAATTAGTGAGGTAGTCGGCGCGTGCGCATGTCACGGGCGGCGCGCGTCACGCCCGATAACCGGAAGTCGGACCGGACGCCCAGATTGTGACGAGCCTCTGATTCCTTCCGGTGACACCGCCGAGAGACCCCAAGGTACAGCCGGGAAGCGGGAGGTAAAGTCTGCAGTGGTATGTATGGCTGGACCAGGTATGAATCATAATAATTTAATATGGTAGAATATGTTTTTACTATTTAATATACCCATAGTGTGAGTTACCATAACTGTTTCGCAATAAAATTGAGCTCTATCTTCTTCTCTTTCTATATATACAAAAATTAATTGCTGTTTGTAAGTCTCGCTAAGAACTCGAGAACGGCTGAACCGATTCGGCTGAATAGAAGAAAACACTGTTTGTATGGTCAACGAAGTGGGCATAAGTCAGCCAGTAAAATATAAAAAATAGTAAGCATTATTATTTTGATAATTTCTAAATATACTAATTACAATATTAATAGTAATAAACAGGTTGTAATATCAATGAGTGATAATACTTTATGGTGTGTATGGGTCCCGTATGTAGAGTTTACTGCGAAAGTACCAGCGCTGAAAGAGGTACTTTTTTTAAATTATTGTATGATGTTGGGGCATTTTTCATACAAACATGAAATTCAAAAATAAGTCATTCATCGCCGGTACTTTCACAGATTTCAGACATATTTTACACCTTGTGTATACTAAGTTAGTTTGTAATATTAGATAGGATGTGGTATTCAGGCCATTCATAAGAAAATGTATCTAGTCTTAGGCCCGTATAGATAAAACAATCTCAAACCCAACCTCACCTTGAGAACCTATTTGACAGATAAAAAAACGTTTCGTTTCACTTTTAAAAATTAAGAATTTTACTTATGTTACATACTTTAATGTTTTTCTTTCTTAAAACGTAAAAATATAGATTATACTTATTTTATTGTTTCCTGTAATCTATAATATGAATATAACGGTATAAAAAGAAAAAAAAATAAAGTACTATGTAACATTAATAATGATGTTCACTTTCAAAAGTGAAACGAAACGTTGTTATATCTGTCAAAAAGTTTCGAAAGTTGAGGTTGGGTTTGAGATTGTTTTATTTATACGAGCCTAAATCACAGGAGCCAGCGGTTTGGAGGAATCGCTGCCTCCTCAATCTTGACCGCGCGGGGTCGTCGCTCCCCGAGCCTCAGTACGGAACGATTTCCGATGATCTTTTTCATTGAGCCCGTCATATTATATGCACTGAGTCACAGCACACTCGTTTATTATGAAAATTGCTTACTGCTGATAAATACGCAATTACTTAGCATCAAACGCCTGTGGGAAGATCGATTGTGAGAAAAAGAGATTCCTGGACCATTGGTCAAGATTATCAATTACAAAGTTCTAAAACAATTTCAGTTCGGGTTCGTTCGGCAGTTTCAGTTCAAAATCTTCGCTGAGAGACAGACACACGAAATCTTATGTCACTTATCCTATACATTTCAGTTTTCGAACTTCGTAATTAATAATAGCCCTGTAGTTTAAACATTGGTAACTCAACCAATAAACAAAACGATGTTAAGTACCACATTACCTGTGGTATAATTTAAAGTCATATAAACCATCGCTCCTACCTCCTTGACACTAATATAATTAATACCCACTCCATCGAGTCTACTACATAAATAATATCGACTGAGTCACTCGGGTCTAAAACAACAAGAAAGATTCATCAAACTACTACAATAAGGTCAAGACGTATATGGAGGGTATTCGGATATGGGCAGGCGATTTCTCACGGCGTAGGAGTCCTTCTCACGCACTCGCCTTACACTTCCTTCCTGCAGCCACAGGCCGCATCGCCGTGCGCCGGCGCAGCGATCGGATACTCGTCATAGAAAACCCAGCAATAAAATTAAAGTGATCAATTTTAGTACAAAACAAAATGATTTTTTAAATAATTTTAAATGCTAAATTGGTTGGTTATGTGTTGTTTTTAATATTTTACAAATGTTTGAGATAAAAAATATGGATTTATCGTATAATAGATAGTCATTAGTAATACGGAACCTGTTACCTTAATTTTATTAACAAGTAAATCTATTGATTTTACACGTTTTGTTATCAATTCGAGCATCCGATCGCGTCACCCTCGAGGGTCATCCAGCGGTTGTAAGCGATACTCTAAGGGTGATAATCGCTTGGTGGGTGAGTGGTCTGGGAACTGCTCCTTCCGGGACTTCCCCCTTATCTACTTAAGTGACAAATCTTTTTTTGATTGTGAGAACTATGGCGGAGCGCGCGGAAACTGGCAAGTGCGATTGTAATGAGGAGGGAAGTTGGCCGTTTAGGATTCTGAGGTATTGTCCGTGAGACGGAAATTAGCAATATTGTGTGAGAAACCCCTAATTTTTACCCCTTTCCTGTGTTGAGTCTATAACGTCAAATGATTGTATCCCCCTAAATGTATACCTGTTTCTTGGTTGAACATTACTTGTTTCTTTCTTCAACTTTAATATAACTTTAAGACGCTTTAAATGGCGTAACTGTGCAATTATTCAATCAATGCCTAATTATTCTTTACAAATAATGTAATGTAATACGATATAAAATCCAACATGCATTACAAGTTATTAAAACTAAATGCAGGCAAAATGAATATTATACTGGGATATTTTATCGTTTTGTCTTGCGTTTTCTTCCCGCTTTATTTCTTTTGTGGTTGCGGTTAAGGACGGTATTGTTTCAGTCTCACGGGCTCTCGTCTTAAGAGCAAACAGGTCATGGGACACCGCTTTGTGTTTAATGCTAGATTGTTTAACTAGGCTAATATTCCCATGAGACCCGTTTGGACTCGATTGTTTATCACAAAGGATTCATTATGAAGGATTTTTATGCCTTGAGAAAAGTAAGCTGGCAAACGGTGCTGCAGATAGCTCTTTTCACATAAATTGAGAAACGATAATAACAAAATATTACCGCTCGGTCGTAATCAATTACATTTAAAATATAATGTTTTAAAATTATAGGGCAATTTTGTAAGTAGAAGTAAAAAATATACATGATTTCATTTTCAATGTTCTACAGTTTTACATTAGTTTTGCAAATTTTGTGCAATTTAGTATATGTGTAACACGACACAGATGTAAGCCGTTGATACACATCTTGTAAGCGGATTCCGCTTGCGTGACTGCGTGTTATTAGGGCGCGTCCATAAGCGTTTCGGACCCCGCGACCGCTCAGCGTGCGATCGCCAGACTTAAGTTAGAGGTAGTCTTACTGAAAGAATTAGACATGGCTTCAAAATATCGTTTTTCAGTAATTTTGTTGCTATTCCTAGTAGTAAATATTTAAAAAATACTGATTTATTAGGTTTAGTAGAAAAAAAAAAGCTTAACCCTGAAAGTTATTAAAAGGATATTTATTTTAAAGAGTACAATATTTATTGTAACTACTGATTGTAATGAAAGAGGTGGCAATAGATTTGTAATAATAGCCCGGGAAACATAATAATATGCTATATAATATACGCAGGCGAGTTATTTTTATTTATCGATGAGTTTTGTCATATTATAATACATTTAGGGGGACACAAATTAATATAATAGCGTCATAGATGTCTGATACTTTATATTTATAAAATACTTTTCCTCTATACAGCTAAATATTGGTATTAATATACAAGGTGTAAATTTAATGAGTGATAATACTATATGGTGTCTACGTAGTTCTACGTAGATTTTACTGTAAAAGTACCAGCGCTGAAAAACTTACTTTTGCCTTTCATGTTTGTATGACAAAATATGTCCCAATATAATAAATTTTCCCATACAATAAGTAAAAAAAAGTAGCGCTGGTACTTTCACAGTAAACTCTATATACGGGACCCATACACACACTATAGTATTATGACTCATTAATATTATAGCCTGTTATATTTTTTTATATTTTGCACACGTTTGTGGCCTGCCGCCTCTTGTATTACCTACATCTACACTTCTACAAATGTGCGTATGCTTAGTTTTAGTATGGTAATTATATCTTTTCAACGGAACACCGAGCTGTCGCGTGGCGTACCGTTCCCCGCACATCTGTTACTCGCTGCTCGCCCGTGTGACCGTATCTTATGTTTCTCTATGAGCTAACGTATTTCATTTAGTTAGGTTAATAGTTAGAACCTATTATTTTTAAATAGGCTTATTTTTAGGTGATAATATTATACTATCTGGCTCAGTGGCCCATTCCACGTTCTCGAGAAGTAACGGAAATATATTAACACTTTAGGTACTATATTGGATTTTTATTATATTATTATGCACATATATGAACTTCGAAAATTTTTCGTGGTTTGGCGGGAATCGAACTCGCGACCTCAGGTTTAAGCACTGATGCGTATAACCACTGAGCTACACCGCTGAATAGAAATGTGTCCTACCTTCGAATCACAAAGTATTTCTTTTCATAATTTGTCATGTGTGAAGTGACTTTCTTTTTCTTTACTACCTTATTAGACTTAGTGTAAGAACACTTTCGTATAATTTGATAAACGAAAAAGGGCTTAACCTAGCATAGTTGTCAAGTAGGGTAGCACAGCAATTGTGACTAGCATTTTACAAATCCAATTAAACAATATCATCTGGTTCTGTTGAATCGAAACCGTTGTGGCGGCAAAGGAACCGTGAATCGACAAGTTCCAATTTCGAATTTCGTCTTGATTAGTTTTTGTAGCGGACTTCCGGCACCGAGTGACGTCTCCTTCTTACGCTCGAATAGTTTTCTCGAAATTGATATCGCAGACCTTAAAGTAACTATTAGAACGTATGTCTTCCGGTTATTGATGGCTCCTCGCGGGGACCCCTACCTTTAATTGCTTCATTTGGAGTTATAATGGTCTACAAACAATCAATAAGTGTCTCCTATAAGACATGGTCTGTAAAATTTATAAGGGCGATGTTGAAATGACGGTTTAATACGTCAACATTTGCCGCTCTAATGATGGAAATAAATTACCGTCTGCTTAGTAATTACATCGTTTGTTCCAACTCCCAACACACATCGATGGTTCGCAATCATACGTCGCGCAAACAAAATCAGATAAAACTCATCATTTTGCGCCTAAACGAATTATCTAGCGTATTTTGGGCCTCGCCGCACCCGGTGCGTTCACTTATACAAACAAAATACCGACCAATCACGATTTTGTGAATTTGAAATTTGTTAAAGCTCAGCACTACAGAAAACCAATACCGAGTACATAGTACACGTAGGTACGTTAAAACTACGCACAGACTAAGCAAGCCGCGCTGGTGTGGGTCACGCACACGCGCGCGGCCTATAGATAGACACTCACACAATGTGATTTTGCAAATGGGCTAGTCGAATGTATTCGTTCGCCGCCGGCCGCTGGGGTGGCGAAGGGGGAAGATGCGTTTTTGTGCAACTCTACGCTTTAGCTACATTTACTGGAAATATAAGTGCGTAACCAATACGTACTTAATAACGCGCGCGTGTGCGTTCTTTTCATGGAGCGCGACACCCGGCTTCCAAATCCGATATTTCACCGGACCTTTCCGCGTAGATAAGTCAAACAATAAAGGCATATTCGTTAGGACGCATTTTTATTTAAATATCTATATCACCTACCTCAATATATGTGTTAAGTTCTCCGAATTTCATCAAACATATCCTATTTGGTACTGAGAATTTGACGTCAAGGACGAATTCCTAATAGTTTCCACGAGAAAATTCCTGAATGATACTAATCCTAAAATACAAAGGCTTTACATGTGTAGACAAAGTTTAACTACATTTAAGCGGCAAAAACAAAACGCTCGTTTATCGACACTGTCGAAAGACTACAGTGTAAAAATAAAAGTGCTAATATTATTAGTATTAGCAGACGTTGTATCTAAGTGCATCGGTCTCTCGGTTACTCACACCTGACTGCGCGTGATCACGGCCCGGTTCACACTTCTTTCAGCGCTCTGAACCGTCCGGATGGAAAGCAACATAAAAGGAAGCGGTTTACTTCGTAAAGAAAAAGGAAAAAATAATTATTGACCGTCGCTTTCGATTCACTCCGGCCCGAATCACGTTGCCTAGCCAGACTTTTACGTTTACCTATACGCTGTGTCTACACAGTCTACACTTTACCCTCGTGTTGTGACCACAATATCTGTTTATTATAATCCTATGATCTGTTGTAATGGAAATCTATCTTTCAATCAGTGGTGTATTGTGTTTTTTTGTATAATAAAAGTACAACTTAGCGAAACCCAATTTTAATAGGCCAGTAAATGTATTACTACCGTGCTCCGGTGCACTCTAATTAAGAGCAGTCCGTTACCAAATTGCATAAAGCTAAACTAGAATCAAACAAATGCTCGTGAATTTTTAAGCTCAATCGGCCGCAGTCGATCTCTTTAATTATATTCTGACTAAACTAAACGTCAGTGTTAGCGATTTATTTAGATCGGCTAGGGCCGGCCGCTACTCCTACACGATGCGACGATACGAACACAAAGCGAGCGATGTCCACTCCTCTTACGAAACACGAATTTTCGTACGCACACAGGCTCAAACAGTTTTACCGTACAGCCGAGCTTGTATAAAATTTATGGTGCACACTTTTGCAGCTATAGCATAGATCTGTGGGAGGGGGCGGTCAGCCATTTCGCGTCGACTAGATTTACAACCTCTGTGCGTACCGGCTAACACTAAGATTGGATAATCCTTCTGTCAAATCCGTGCACGCCATTGTGGCATTTGAATTAGTATAATACGAGCTAGATTTGCGTATTTTATTTACATCATAACATGCGTTCGGCGGACTGTTTAAATGCATGTGACAATTCCATAACGGTGATGCTTTTGTTACTTACATGTATTTCGATAGTCAAATCT
This sequence comes from Celastrina argiolus, assembly GCA_905187575.2. Classification (NCBI taxonomy): domain Eukaryota; kingdom Metazoa; phylum Arthropoda; class Insecta; order Lepidoptera; family Lycaenidae; genus Celastrina; species Celastrina argiolus. The sequence continues at coordinate 14,664,980 of LR994580.1, read as the reverse complement.
CAATACGAACACCGAATAAATTAAATGAACAGTTTAATATTCTTGGACATGCCTACTTGTATGCACTCGTATGTAGAGATTAAATTTCCTAGCAGCGGCTCAGGGAGTTTTTTCATTTTGTTTTCATGTAGAGCCATGAAAGATGCTCGGCTAATGAGTTGCCGATGACGAACTTTTATTGGGAACGTGTATCGCTCTCGAATTTGAGATCGTCAATTCTGAAAATGAATGCGAAAATTCCGTCGAGTCTGAGCCCTTATGCTTGTGCTCTTATTAAGGAGACGTTCTACACGTAATCGCTATTATTGGCTTATTAGGGTTACCTGTATACATTTTACTTTTTTCTTTGTTTGTTAGATAAACTTAAGTAAACATATTGTCGTCGATCGGTGTAGTAATGAATTTAGAGAAAACATTTTAATGTCAAATTTGATGTCAATTTGAATACAATATAAAATCCGAAAAATTCGCGAACTTTTTTCAATGCTTATATATAAATATGTGATAACAAAGGCCCAATAGAATACCTCTTTTGAGCATCGGTTAAAAATGGAAGCCTCCCGGTACAAGTTGGGGGCATTATTTCAAAATGCCCGGCCCGGGTGGGGCGGTGTTTGTCTATCGCGTTTCCCATTCACCGGGCGAATTTTCCGAAGCCCAGCGCTGCCCCCTAACCCCCTACAGCCTCCCTGTATTTTTATTAAAGGAATTAAAGTGTCTGAATGAGTAGCTATGTATTGATTAGTAATTAGAACCGTATCTAGATCGTATCTTTTATGTTTCATATGAAGCATGTCGTTAAAAAGATTTTATACATTTGAAATGTTATATTTTTAATTTGATTGTTATTGAATTATCAAAATACCTTATAATCAACTAGATGTTACCTTCTTCTGACTTCATGTTGTTCGAGTAAAAGAAAAATCCGTCGCAACCGTGCATTTTGCCACAATAAAAAGTGCCTATCCATTTGTGCCAAATATCATTAGCCCAGTAGTTTTAGAGCCTATTTAATACAGCAAACAGAGGTACTAACAAAAAAATTCTCTTTAAAATATTAGTACAAATAGTAGAGATAATACATGGAAATGTATGAGAATGGCGTTTATTTAACAGCTCAAGGCAACATTAGGTTCGGCGCGGCTCGCATTGATAGGCCGATGTGCTGATAGCATCGCTTTTGGCGTCAAATTCAAAACTGCCTTGTTCTTGATTAATGTTCCCCTTTATGGGTTTTCGTTCTCGTGTTTGGAAAATCATATTTCAAATATAAATCCAATTTCAGTTCAGTTTTTAGTTCATCATGGCCGCTCGAATTCTTTTATTTATGAAGATATGATTAATATTGGCGATATGATGAAAGAATGGAAAATACTAATTTTACCTTCATGTACTCAATATTATAAAGGTTTCTGACCTCAAAAACGTCATTCACCCCAAAAATCCCTTTCGTAAAATAAAAAGGAACAACATTGTTTGTGTTTTCATATAGGTAGGGAAAATAAAGTAAGCGAAGACTTTTTTCGTTTTTTCCTCCAGTAGTCGGGCGTAAAGTTAAAACAACTGGATCTAAACTTGCGTGTTCTCATCATACGAGCTTGTTCTATTTTATTTTTATTGTAATACCCCTAACTTTTACTTTAGCTGAATTTTGAACTTTTTATTTTCATACGCACTGAAATAAAAGTAGTTTTGTTCTATGATAGAGTTTTTCCTTGTAGATATAGAGAACATATAATAGCTCCCCTCACCAATTTCGGTGTCGGTAGCAGATTTCATTGAAATCAGGCCAGCTACGCAGGAGCTATTTTATAGTGCCCAAGTGTGTGCGCAATACACAAAGACACTCTCTCTTCCTTTTACTCTCATAACCCAGTGGGACGGTAAACCGACACGACTGCCGAGAGAACAGACGCAGGACCGACTTTTTACATGCCCATCCGACGCATGGATCATCTTTCTTGTCAGACAATCAGGTGATCAGCCTGCATTGTCCTAACCAAACTTGAAAACAAAATTTTTTGTTGTTCCAACGCGGGTATCGAACCCACGACCTCCGGGTCGGAAGCGAAGCTCTGAACCACTAGACCACGGAGGCGATAGAGAAAAGCCGTAAGCGTAGGATACTAAAAAACTACTACTAATAAAAACGTGAAGGCTTGTGAGGATGTATAGATAATATTAGAAATTACGTTTGTTACTCTATCACGCACTAACTAGGCACCAAACGGAGCTTTGATTTAGTACTAATTCGATTCCTAAGCTACTTTTTATCACTCTCTAGTAACATCTACTGTATTAATAAAATTGTTATGAAAAACTGCTAGCTAATTCGATCCTAGCATTCCTAGCCCAGTATTTAATAGGGACGATGTTATTCCGTGCCATTCAAATTTAAAACAAAAAACGTATTAATTAAAAATCTATGTTCAACTTTTTTCTAACAAGCAAAAAAGTCGCCTCGCAAATATTGTTTTAAAATTGAATTGTCACAGAAGCAACCCCTTTTATTACATAGATGCACGTATGTCTGATTATTTGAAAATTCATGCGCTGTCCACCCCTGTCGGGATGCAGACAAAATACGGGTGTACGAAATTCGACCGGTTTTATTCCGGGCCCGAAAACCGGCGAATACCGGATAATACAGGTATATGCTCGCTGGCAGATAGCTTACGGCCATGTAGTAAATTGTGTAAATATTCGGAACCCTTTTTTACCAAAATTAAGATTAAGCAGTCGATTTTAGTTTTATAGGAATTATAGTACATAAGTATATTATGTTTTAACTGAAATTACGCATACCACAGTTAATGAAATTTCTGAAAGTTGCTTTGTCGTGTTACGTTAAATAAGGCATATTCAATAAACACTTACCATTAATATGATTTTGAACACCTATCCAACGAGAAATCCGCCAGAGGCTGTCAGGTTGGTCTGAAACAAGGAAAAAAAGTTTAGTAAAAGGCACTTAGTAGCATCCATTTTATTGACCCCGTCTTTGGTCTATGGTACTTATCGATAAGAACAACACTAGTATCGACAGAATAGAACAACACTAGTTATCGACAGAATCTATACGGGCAGCCACGTGCGAGACCACCCGGCGCGCGCGCGTGCTCTCTCGGCCAGTTTTTTACCTCACCTCAACTAATCTCTACCCCTATAAGAAACTTGCGACTGTTAAACAATTTATTAATGAAATTATAAATGCGTCTATAAATCAAAGCGGGAGAGATTAATTGTCCTCCGTTTGTGATGTTTTATAATTGTCGAATCATCTTCAAATACAAGTGAAAAGTGTTCGTTTCTAATAAGAACAAGGAACCTTAATATGAGATTAAAGAATCTAAAAAAGTTTTTTCTTGTAAAATGTTACGAATTGTTTCTTGTACAATGCCTGAAAGTTATGTAGTCTTTTGTACCAAATTCTATAACAGTTGCAGTGTCTTTATGTTATTTTGCGTCTCTCGTTATAATATTGATCAGTAGCCAAACTCAGATTTTAGCCAAACATCTTATATATAGCTCTCATATTGATTTCGGTGTCGGTGATCGATATAATAATATATGAGTGCCCAAGTTTGTGCTAAAAATACACTTTTTCTTTGCTCTCGTAATCTAGTAAGACCGACTCGACTATTGAGAGATCGATAGACCTGATTTAATATGCCATCGCTTTTACTACTTACGAAGTTTAAAACCAAAGTGGAATTTGACATAAGCTTCGCTAAGTGACATGAAAATTCGCTTAAATGAATCTCATGTCAAATCGTGTACATTTTGTTATCGAAATCTGTAAGAGATAATAAGAATGTCCATCCAAAGCATGTATTTTCCTTCTTGGCAGACAATCAAGTAATAATTAGCGTGTATGTTTTTTTTTTAATTTTAATTGAAAACAATTTTTTTATGGTTTCAACGGGATCTAACACACATGAACTTCCACATCTTATGTCAGTAATATGGGTCCAGGTGTAATTTGTATTTATTGTTGCTAAGTGGTTATTCTGTATAGAGTATTGTGAGCCGGAAGTTTGAATGTTTAGTACAAATTTATTACAGAGTACATCTGCGGGGGCACTTTTCACCTTAACTTCACTGTCAAGTGTATAATATCAGCTTGGCAATGGTTATTTATTAAGGGCTAACGATTAAACGGATAGCCTCATGAAAAGCGACCAGAGTATTGTTGTGTCGTGCCGTCAAAGATCATTGTCGATATATTTGGTACATTTCATAACATGTAATCTTAATTTATCCCTTACACTTAAAAAATACTAACAACATAAATTAAGTAGATACAAAACTAACACTACCTACTAATGAACAAGTAAGAATACACATAAGTTAATATAAAATAAAAAATCTTAATTTATTGGTACATAGTATTTAATAATGACAACTCAAATAGTATTAAATTATAGTAATTACAGTATATAGAATACGAGGTATAAGCAGACAAATTTATATATAAAGGTAATATAAAAATAGTATTCTTGTAAGGATTTTAATAAAATACGTAACAAATTAAGGTACGTGTTCAACAACAAATGTTGTGGATTTAAAATTGCACAAGCCACGGATAACCTTACTGTAATCCTGCAGATGTGTTGATTTCACTGCTTCTGATTTATCAAAAAAATTGTGATATACGTAAGTTAATCTTACGTTATAAAAGTTCGAAAGCTTATAAAGTCACGATTCGATTAAGTTAGGTAAGGGATTGATCCGGCATACAGTACCATTATAATATTTAAATCTGTAGCTACTCGTACTTTTGAATATCATTACAAGTATTACAACTGCAGTAAGTTTGAAAACAACAAAGGCACTTGAGCTAAGTCGGCATTAATATTTATTTGACATGCGGGCGATCGCGAAAAGGATCTTAGAACACAATAGACCAGAATTGGTCTACTTAAACCAAATTACCGCGATACTCCCGCATCCTTGGCGCCCCAGGGCGTCCACTTCGCAGAAACACCGGAAGAGATTCTCACAATTGCCTCTACAATTGCAACAACGTATCTACACAAAGTTACTCTTTGGTCAAATATATCTTTAGATCTTATGTGTCGTGTATAATTAATTAATTAAATGTAAAAATGGTTATATGTCTTATTTTATTAATTAATTTAAATGTTAAAATCATTATTTGCAACCAAGGTTTTTTTTACTATAATGATCTTGTTTAATAACCCTATGTCAGTTATAATAATTGACAAACATTATAAATTGTAATTCATATTATAATTCTTATTCCATAATTGATGTTTTGAATTACAAAATGAATCGCGATAACCGGTATCACTTTACAAATTAAAACACCCCTTTGGTTACGTGTCGAAAACACAAAAGTTTTGATTTAATACTTCCTTATCTTTCAATATTTCTTTATCATATTAAAATATACAAAGACAAAATTACACGTTGTCGAGCTGGCGCACCCCTTCACTTATCTCGTCACCAGACAGCGCCACATCGCGAGGTGTCAAAATATAAACGCTCTAAGGGCAAGTTCACACGCCCACTTGTAAGACGCGTGACGTCACAGGAAGTGACGCAAGGAAAACGTCTCGGCGTCTTGAATGGCACACGCACACACGCAAGCCGCGTATAACATAGCTCCTTGGACATGTAGGAGTTTCAATGAACGTACGCTGCTCGTTCACGTCGTGATTGTATTGTGAAATAGTCCCATTGAGATTGACGTGCGCCACTATTAGAGAAACAACGATTGATAGACGCAACATGGTACTAATTGAACGATGTCAGTTAGGTACAGTTACGAACAGGAAACAAATTAAAAATTTTTCGTCACTCGGAACTAGCGACTTCTAATGAGCGAACATACGAATTATTTACCGTCATAAAGTCTCGCTTGACCGGGCCTAGAACAATTGGAGTCGAAAAACTGTTCGTCATTTCCGAATTTTAATGAGCGAACACGTTACGATGAATGACAGGGGCATTGGACCTTGTGCCAAAACCATAATACACCGGCAAGTTGCTTGCATTTTCGGAACTGAACGCTGTCGAATTTTGAACTCTATTTTTAGTAAAACTGAGTGCACGTTTTAGCGTGATGGATATGAGTTGAAGTTTGTTCAAAATAACTATCGGTATGGAGTACGCGTAAGGGGGGTGCGGGCAGGTGTGAGGCCAGATGTCTTGAACAAATTGCCGTGCCATAAGGTACCGTCGGTGTGGACACACCCTTACTTTTGTTGGGCGCTTGGCGTGTGCCAAGGTTTAATTTTATGCTTGATTACGAGTCGATCGGGGGACTACTAATTAATAGTTGCGAGATGAATGCTTCAGACTTCCAAGTTTCAAGTATTGAGCCATTGTTTATAGTTCTTCTGAATAAAAATGCTGGTAAGTTAGCGAACGACTTGTTTTAAAAAGTAATGCTGACAATATAAGTTATGAATAATTTAATTGTGCCCACGGTCTGATTTGGTTTCCTCTTAGATAACATTCATATTTTAGTCTTGCTGGGTACAAATTAGTTTAACGTTATTTAAACTATGAACTTGGAAAATTCATTTAGGTATTGATATAGCAGTCGAGAATATTAGTTTATCCTGACAGGCTAGTTAAATAAAAGTCTACCGTTACATAATATAACATGCCAATAAGTTGTTAAAACATTTTATTTCGTACAATACGGAACACAATGCTTTAATTAAAGCCCGTAAGACAAAAGCTTAATATCTAAAGTAGGAGTATATCTTTCAATAACCATTGTTACCGTTAAATATAAGATTCGCATACACGTTTACAAAAGCAAAATGAAAACAAAACTATTCCTTTATTCCATTTTTATCCGTATATTGTCTTTGGTCGCTGCTCTGTCCAGGCCAGCCGTAATCAAAGGTGCACGACAAAGCCCATCTGGCTGGCTTTTTGACTCCCTTACCCGCCTGTTTCATATCTCAGTAATTGGCTTTCGATTTATATTCACTTGTTTTTCAGTTATCGCCTCTCCCGCGATAATCTCGATATCGTGATTGCGTAGGATTTAATAGGATTCTGTGATGGCAAAAAGTAGAGCTACTGAGGCTTTTTAGTTCTTGTAGGTATTCGATCTGTTACCCGTTAGTTATCCTTGCCTTTAGCGCCTACGTGGACTAGTGGTTCAGAGCTTCGCTCTCGACCCGCAGGTCTTGGGTTTGATTCTCGCGTTCAAACAACAAAAAATGTTGTTTTCAAGTTTGGTTAGGACAATGCAGGCTGATCACCTGATTGTCTGACAAGAAAGATGATCCATGCGTCGGATGGGCATGTAAAAAGTCGGTCCTGCGCCTTACCGTCCCACTGGGTTATGAGAGTAAAAAGGAAAAGAGAGTGTCTTTGTGTATTGCGCAAACATTTAAGCACTATAAAATAACTCCTGCGTAGCTGGCCTGGTTTCAATGAAATCGGCTACCGACATAGAAATCAGTGAGGGGATTATATTGCCTTTGCTTTATTTATGGTTAATATTAGGTAAAAATATAATCTTTAAATACGTTTTGCGTAGTTTTGTTTTGTTATCGTACATTCAGGGGTGATTGTTGGAAATTTAAAATAAACCGCCAAACAAGCGCGTCGCTGGTCCCCACGCGCGTGCGCCGACCCCCGCGAAAGGTGCGCGCTGTGCAGGGGGGTCGAACACCCCTATTATCTTTAACATTTGAAGTCTGTTTGCAAGATAAAGGCAAAGGGGAGTCGGGGGGTGATTTTCTTTATTCTTCACCCGGATTTATTATTATTTTTTAGATATTATTACTGTGATTGTCGGCGTGGCGCGTGCGCACATGTCCCTCGGTTACCCTACAGCTAAATGGGCTGTACGTAATAATACTCATACTTACGACGAATTTACTTTTTTCCTTTGTTCGAGGATTACCAAAAGTTACTGTGCGGTTCTTATTGCAGAAAATATAATACTTTTTGAACATGAATAATAATAAATAATAATAAAATCGCTTTACAGTAATCTAATCGCCAGCTTCACTGTCATGGATGTGAACAATAGTTTTAATGAACTAAACGACCTTGGACCACGGACCGGGAATATTATGTCGCTTAAGATAAACCGAGAAATATGATAATGGGCTTAAAATATTAAAATAGCAGTAAACACCATAGTATACGGTTTTAGACTTTTATTTCTCAATAACAATTAAACTCATTTGAGAACAAACTTCGTTACTAAGGTTAGTGATATCGATTTATTTGTCTCTCAGATTTATGCAGCTTAAGATGAATTCAAAAATATTATTTGCGTAAAATATGTATTAAAACAAAGTTGTAACCAAAAAACACTTAATTTACTAAATAATATTTCTAACATCGATATTTCGGGTAAGATCTGTTTCATACATCCTAAAATTAATTTCCATTGCTTCTTAAAGAAAAATTTAAATTATCATAAGGTTAAAATATTAAAATAACAGTAAAGACCCAACACTACTTCTGAATAACGTTTGTAAAATTGATTTAACATGGAACATTTTTTTTTAGACTTGAAAATATTATGCCGCTTAAGATAAATTCAGAAATAGTTTAGGGCCTAAAATATATACGCGAGCCTGGTGATCTGTCTGTCTATAACACAGGTACATCCTTGTAAAGACAGCAGTCTCACATCACAAGACATATTGTTGTCTGCTCAAGAAAACTGTATTTATTAAGTACACAATTACAATGTATGAGTTTGAAAAAAAAATATTTTTTTGAATTTATTTTATATGTGTATAGTGTAATGGTGTAAAATAAATGAGTGATAATATTTGAGTGTGTATGAGCCTCCTATGTAGAGTATACTGCGCTACCAGAGCTGAAAGACTTACTTTTGACTTTCGTGTATGTATGAGAAATACCCCAGCATCATAAATTTTTCCATACACCCTAAAGTATTATCATTTATTAATATTATAGCAGTGTATAATAACAGTAAAGGCCTAACAATACTGCATTTGAATAACGTTATGCTATCGATAGGTATATCAGGTAAAACTATCTCTCAGATTTGCAAATACAATGTTCAATAACTGTTTGGCATTTCTAATGCGCTTTCAATGTCTTATGACTTTGCTAAAGCTATAGTAAATCACGCACAGCTGATTTTACGTTTGCACCTTACGGGGTTAGATCAATTGCCAAACAATATTCGTTCTAATGTTGTACAATTTAAAGTTGCCAGTCCTTTGAGCGATTCCAAATCTTATAAGGTGGAACAATCTTTAAGGAGTTATTCCTTTTAGGCGAATGTTATTCCTATGCTTATATCTTAAGGTTTGCTTTCGTCTGTTATGAACGTAAGGCACGTGTTTGTAGATGGTATCGCTACACATGTTGTTTGATCCGGCGTATTAATGTGTTTTGTGGGCGTATCAAATGTCTTATGGCTTTCAATACGTGGCGCCTAAGACAATAGTGCTCCCAGGTGCACTGTCGCACAATAAAAAGTACACTTCCGTATTTTAAATTATGTAAACATTAAAAAATATTAAGTAAACATTGCTTTAGTAGTGGCCGTTACGTCGTACTCAAGTCTAAAGACTTACCTACTTTAAAACTAACATTAGATAAAGAGGAAAGATTTGGTTAATTTTTTAAGGCTTTTGCATTGATATTTGATAGGCTCCGAAACTACTAACTAGAATTTGGTACAAATTATATAATATTATGTAGTATAAACCATGGGAAATAACGTTGGCTGATTTTTGAGGAAAATTTTCTTTTACGCAGGCGAATTTGTGCGCACCATCTTTTTATATATAAAAATGAATCGGTGTTCGTTAGTCTCGCTAAAACTCGAGAACGGCTGAACCGATTCGGCTTTTTTGGTCTTGAAATGTTCACGGAAGTCCAGGGAATGTTTAAACGGATTGTATGCTCCACGAAGTGGGCACGGGTCAGCTAGTCTAGAATATAAGTATATAGTGTATTAGACCATAAGACTTGTATTTTCCGCCTATACCTATTGATTGTATCGACCCTTAACAAATTTATAACGCTACAATAAGTGGACGTATCCCCAAAGTCTGATATAAAAGTTGAGCACTATCGATCCAACATGGCGTCTAATCCACGGACAGTCGGCGCACGAGACAAAGCTCTTGCGCCCCTCGCACCTTTGACCCTGCGCCGGCGCAGCAGCTGCACACTAAGATCAACAGGGGAACACTGCGATCGATAGTTCGGCTCGGTTCTTGACAATCACTGTTGCTACTTACGACTCATTATGCCTTACTCGATGAGCCACGAGTCGCGGTTAAAATATTTATAACTAGCTGCTGTCCGCGGCTTTGCCTGCGTGTAAGAGATTTCAACCTTTTGGGAGTTAGTTTTTAAAAATTCCTTCCTTACTGCACATAAGATAAATACGTGTGAGAATTTTCAAGTTAGGACTTGGCCAGTGCGTTGATACTGATGGATCAAGCAAGAATGTTAATGATATTGGCAGTATAATTAATGACTTGTTTCACCATAGCGCCTAAACTACTTAGCCTTTTTTAATTTAAGAAAGACGAGTCTATAATGTATAGTAATTTACAGTAAAGTCATTTTTAAGTTTTAGGAAATAAAAAAATAAATAAATGATAATAAATATAATAGTATCTTAAGATCCAGAAATAAAACAAATTTCAGAAACATTTGATTCAAAAATAAACTTAGGATTTTCTATTGTTGTGACAGGTTTACGTTACTTCTAGGTAATGCTACATGGCACGCGCGAAAGATGTTTTAAAACAGCTGATGTAAATAAACAGATATCTGTCTGTATGCACCGAAATCTAATAGTTTTGTATGAACAATCGATCATACGCGAACATCTTTCGCACGCGCTGGGCAGATGCGCTCGCGAAATCACCCGTTCCTTCGGCAATGCATTTCATGGATGATCTATTCATGTAGATCATTTATATTTGAATACAAATCAATAGCAATATGATCCCATCTGTTACATTTTCAATCAATTGATATTAGTGATTGTCCTCCCTGATATTTAAAAGTTTTAATATTGCTGGTGGACAATTTTGAGCGAGTTATAATGGATAAATGTGTTATAAACGATCAAATAATGGGATATCATTGGTTTTACCATAAAGTGATGTTCGATAATCTTAAATCTTGTGGCATTCTCCACCATAGCTCAGCATTTTTAATAAGTGGAGTTTTTAATAATAGTAACTAAGACTAAGTAAAATTGTTTGAATAAAAAGTTTGTGGTAGGTATATTATTTGCAATAATAAGGGTTCTTTAAAGTGCTTTTGACAATGATTTAGAGTGTGCTATATTTGTCAATATATCATTTTAATTTAATTATCAACTTTGCTTTTCCCATTCAATTAATTACCTTTTTTACTTCTTCTTTACAGTGACTTATACATTTCTATGACAATAAGTTGTTAAAAATAGATAGTTTGAGTTCCCTGAACTATAATGATAATGGACACTAAAAATCCGCGGCTAACAACTAAATTATTGATATATTGTTATCAGGCTTAGGTACAGCTAACTGTAGACAAGGTGCTATCAATAAACCAGCACGTGACACATGACGAAAAGGTGCAGCACCCCTTTCTTTATTTGAACACGTCACTATGAATAGGCGATAGTAAAGTGTTAGTTGTGAGGGGTTCATTTTTTTCAATAACCAATGGGTCGTAAGTAAAAGTTTTCTGGTATATAATTAAATATGTTACCGCTGTCGAATTTATTTTTATTGAATGCTAGCTGATACGTGCCCACTTCGTTAAGCATACAAACCGTCTAAACCTTCCCTGGACTTCCATGAATATTTCAAGACTAAAAATAGACGAATCGGCTCAGCCGCTCTCGAGTTTTACCAAGACTAAGGAACAGCAATTCATTTTTATATATAAGAGTATGACGATAATTTAAAATAATTGTTGCAAATATTTTAATGATTTTACTGAACAAGATCACATCCAAACAAAATTGAAAGGTAGCGAGTCCTCTACGATATAGACAATTTGATCGCTTATAGAAATAGCTTGTGTCTATAGTTCGTATATAAAAGTTTAGAAGTCGATAGCGACTTCCATATTTTTTTGGCATGGGCCAAATCACGAATCACAAGATGCACCTTGATTACGCACATAATGATGAGCAAAAAATTTATCTTATGCGGGTCGGCGCGCCATATGCACAAGGTGATCCCGAATTTCACAAAGGGAACTCTTTCTTAGCTAAAGGTGCGAATCGTTATTTAGGTCATCTTCACATTTTTTGCCAATGGTTATAATAACTTTGGCATCTTGCGGGATGTTTGAAAAAATTGTAGGGTCAGGTACGTATGGATCAGCATGTGTCGTGTTCACTTGAACAATTTCTTTACATTAACTACTTCATCTTTGATATAGTTTTGTAAGTACAAAATACTCAAATTCCTCAATCGGAAAATGCTTTTGTGGAGTGATTCCTTCATTAATATCCTTGTAGGATGTAACTCGAGTTGTTTAGGTTGGTTTTCATTAACCACCGCTGACCAGACCGCCCTCCATATTTGTATAAAATGGGCCGGAAGGTAATGTTTCTTTGTTTAGTTAATGCAGCTTTTTGTAAACACTCAAGCTTTTTTGTCCAATTGAAGTTATGATTTAAGTATATATTTTTGTTTTTCCTTTTTATTATACTTGAAAAGTTATTAGCTTTATTCAGGCTATTAAAATATTTTTTAGCTTACATTTTGGACAAAAGTACCTAGTATAGACTAAATTTTTTTATCTTAGTATTTACTAGAAAATTAGAGATGTAGAATCACAAATTAAAAAAAAAATTATATTTCTCTAATAAGTATTAATCTCTTTTCTCCTGTCATCTAGATCAATTCTGTACAAATTTTATGAGTGTTTTAATCATCAAATAGTAATTACTTCTTTACTTTATTATTTTCAACTATATTTCGAAACAACCATTGGTATTTAAGTTATATAACAATTTTAACTTAAATATTATTGTTACTGTTTTCTTGGTGTTGCCAATTTCATACTGATATCGAGATCAATCATTATTTATGTTAGTGGGCCATAATCTGCATGCAATAATCGATGGCGAACAAAATTGCACGCTACCCTATCTATTTATTGCTATTTGAATTTGGACTGTAACCTGAACAAACAAGACACAATTCTCCTTGTTTGCAAAAATTGGATTCTAATCAGCCAGTATTAGATAAAAAAATATGAGGAAAGTGAACTCTACTGCTTTGGATTAAAGGCATAGATAGGTCTGAATGTTACAGTTATAATGTACCAGTTCCCATGGCCATCTGTTTGTACAGTCTTGAGGGTTGAGGAGAGCCGTGACATTTGGTGTTACCCTTAAACGGCAGTTGAAGGTTTTTTAATTGGCCATTATAGCCTATGAATTGTTATCATAATAGATAAAAGTGTAACAATATAATTACATTCGTTCTGATAAGAATCCTTATGAGAATATTTTGTTTCTTCACTTACGGCTTCATTTACGTGATTTACTCCAGGAGCTATTTAATAAACATTCTTACTGAAAAAATATTGACTTTTTTTCGAAATCTCTACTTAGTGACTCCCTCAATCTGGCCACATGCTAAGAATGAAATAACTTGTGTTACAGGTAGAAGACAACGGAAATATATTTCATATACTTATAGTATGCATATATTTAAGATTGTTATTTAATACACATCCATTACCCGGGAATAGGGTTACCAGGCCTAAAAATGCAAAATCCTGTCCGACATGTCTGATTTTGAAAAAAAAGTCCGGTCACGCACCTGTATTAAATAAAAATAATAGTATTAAAATATGTTTTTATTTACTTATTTTAGACCCATATTTTTAGTTTTTAGATATTTTATGTTTATTATATCAGTATTTTATTTTATGTCCAGATATTATGTTCAGATATGTTTCTAGACATGTGAGTTATGACAAAAATCCGGTCTGACGTAAAATCCGGGCGGAGTCCGGTCTAACACATAAAAATCAGGTCTAGACCGGATTTTTATGTGTTAGACCAGCCAGTCTAGACTGGCTTTATCCGGTCAGATGGTAACCCTACCCGGGAACGCAGAAAAGTTTTTGTTCCTTTCGGGATTCGAATCCGCAACCACCAGCTTGAGCACCGACGTGCTCAACCACTGCGATACAGAGAACATCAATGCCTCTGAGTGCGGCCTTAAGTGTAAAAATGGAATAAATGTATAAAAATGGTGTAAAATAAATGAGTGATAATACTTTAGGGTGTGTATGGCACATACATATTATACGGTATACTGTAAAAGTCTCAGCGCTAAAAAACTTACTTTTGACTCTCACGTTGGTATGAAAAATGCCTCAACATCGTATGGATAATATACAATAATTTTAAAAAAAGTACCTCTTTCAGCGCTGGTAGTTTCACAATAAACTCTATATACGGGACGCATATACACACCCAAAATATCATGCCTGCCTGTATAGTCAAGTCAGTGCAGGACCAAATTTTATACATAAATAGCTATGACAATTCTATAAAATGACAGTTTAGCGAATGTTATGCGACTGTATTACACCGATTACCCCTCTGTCGTTTCGCAAGAGACAGGAAGCGAGTACAATCCGTGTAAGAGAAGCCCGGGACATATAATTACGTCACAGCGGAACTAGGCGTTGGAGCAAGTGCAACTGGCTGCTTCCTCTCCTCCTAACAAGTGTATGGGGTTGCCATTATGTCACTGTTCGTGTTGACTTATAAGTTGTAAATATTTTGTCACATGTTATGTAAGTTGCCACAGTTAATTTTTCAGAGACTGTAAAGGCTGTAAAATTCATGAGTGAATACTTTAGGATGTGTATGGTTTATAGAGCTTACTGTGAAAGTACCAGCGCTGAAATAGTTAAAAAAAAATTAATTATTCTATGGGCAAATTTACGATATTGAGGCATCAAGTCAAAAAACAAACAAAGTATGTCTTTCAGCGTTGGTGCTTTCACAGTAAACTCTACATAGGGGGCACTTACACCTTGTATATGGCAAAGTTCATCAAGTAAACATTTTAAGATATGTACCTACGTATTAAGTACATTGATTCTAGCGACGGGTATTTAGATTAATGTACCTACTTTAAGACGTATTCTAAAATGTTTAAGTGACAGTTTGAAAATAATTTTCCTGAAATCAGAATTTTGCTACATATCTTCATTAATCATGTTTTCAATTACTATAGTTAGGATATAGCCATGGGTTTAGCCAGTGCCGGATTAAGCAAGCGCGTGGCCCGTAGCAAATTCTCTGACCTGCATATTATACTGCAGACATTTTGTAGAGCTGATTTGATAATCAGTCGGCTTGCCTTCAATTTCTACGCGTTTATACAAGCAAAGTTTTCTTAAACTTATGCCTTTACGGTATGAAAATATTTACGCAAAGGAAATAGTCGGGTACCGAGTGTCTTTTCACGTTTTTGTGACTTAATATATTAATAAGTTTAACGTAAAAAAATACGCTCAGGCAAAGATGTGCGTTAAATATGCGGGGCCCCTTTCGCGCGGGGCCCGTAGCAATTGCTACTCTTTCTACGTGGTTAATCCGGCACTGGGTTAGGCTTTACTTATTATCTATTTCTAGTTCCTATCCTGACGGTAAAGAGATATTTGACGGCCCGATAGCCTTGTTAGACGTTTGCAGACTGTCTGCGATTTAATTTTTGCCCAAAAAACTTTTGACAACCCATACCATTTCAGTTAAAAATAGTACTTTATCGATACATGCATATAATAATTTTTATTTAAATAATTTTGACGACCTCCGTAGCGCAGTGGTTCAGCGCGTTGATGCTCGACCGAGGGGATGCGGGTTCGAATCCCGTCGAGGGAACAAAAAGTTTTCAATGACCCTGGGTCATAGATGTGTATTAATATAATAAAAATCTTAAATATATTATGTATAGTATAAAAGTATTAAATATATATTACGGTTGTCTGGTACCTGTAACACAAGTTCTTCGGATACTTAGCAGAGGGCCAGATTGACGTGGTGTGAAGGATCTATAGATATTATTATTAATAATATCTTCTATAATAAAGATATTGTACCATGGATGTTATCGCCAACTAAACAATATTGCCCCATTACTTATATTATCTCCGTTAAGTTTATAATTTAAGTTCCCACCGTCCGAATGTTATGATCTATGAATATTTAAGTTAATAAGTAAATAATTTATGATGAGGTTATGTGCGCGGTTATGCGTCGTTATGCTGTGACTAAATAAATTTGTACACCTGTTAACGTGAACTAAACAGTCAGAAAAAAAGTTTAAGATTCAAAAAAAGTTTTAGAAATTTATTACTACCTTGTCAATATATATTTTATTATATTATTTATGTATTATAACAGATTCAAATATTATAATTTAATAACAGGTTCAAAATTTTTTTTTAATGAAAAAAATACAAATTAAACTATTAGTTCCGGCTATATTTTTTTATCAATAAGAAATTTGTAGGACGATAGTACTGTGTACAATATGTTTTGTATACCCATTAAGTATACTACTTCACACTCATATAATATTGAACATTAGAAAGGTCATTGTATTTTTTTGTGACCAGTACTAAGACCCCCGGTGCGTGACTCGAAGGAACCGGAAACGGTGCTCAACATCGTGTCGGCCGCTTCCGTGCGCTATGGCCGCCGCTTCCGCCTGCGCTTATCGCTTAAATCGTGCTACAATCTAGCTACCTCTCCCGCTGATTTACAACTACATAAAATCAATTAATTGAAAAATATATTTGTATTACATCGTTGCCAATGTTTTCATAAAGTTGTAAATGTAATTGAAAATCTCATTTTATTTGCATTTCTAAAGCTAATTAAGCTCGAAATAGCGCAGGTCTCGTGTAACAATACGGATATCGTTAGTGATCTAATTTTTAAATAATAATGACTAGTCCTAAGAGGCCGTGCACGCATAATAAACAATAACGGCACTCAGACAAAACAAAACCTCTATGCAGGTTACCGCGGATCGTCAAATCGAAAACAAAAGGAAAATGAAATGGAATGAACAAACCCGAAACATGACTCCAAAGTGCATCGAGTGTCTAAATTCGAGTATTCGTTTTGTCGCTAATATAGAAACCAACAAAACCCACAATACGTTAACCTGAAGCACCGCATCGATGGCCCGCCTTTCGTTGTCTTGTTTTCGTGAAAATAATAAACATAATGACTTCGGCGGTATCGAGTTGCGACTTGCGATATCCAGCGTTCTGTGGATTTAATACGAGGAGTCGTTCCAAAACGGAATCGTCATTATTTTTAATTAATTAAAGCGACCTCATCACATAGCGTAATCTAAACCAAAATAGGTTAAACAAAGAGCGGTACGTCTGCGGCGCGGGCGGGCGCAGCGAGCGAGCCGCGCCGGGCGGGCGCAGCGAGCGAGCCGGCTAATGCGACCGCTTCTGCTACGTAATGAGCTACTCAAGTACACCCTAACTTGTTTACATTGTTTCTTTATTGTGTTTTTTACCCGCCTCTTTCTTTCCTATGGTAACGAAATGATTTTTTTCCCCGCAATAAAACGAAATCTCGCGTCAGTTGACTCTTTGTCTTTATGCGATTTTTTTAATTAGACGTGCGTCGTGTTGTCGTGTGTGCTTAGCGTGTGTGATGCCAAAAGATTTCGCGGGTTTTCGTCGTCTTTTCACGGATCTCTTTACTCGAGTGAGCGAGTTCGGAGGTCTGTTGTTTTCATATGAATTATACTTCGACGGTTTTATTACCACCACGTTGAAATTATTTCTGAAATTTATTTGAAATACAATTTACATTGTTCAAAGCAGCCATCAATTGTTACAGTCTTTGTATGTATAAACATTGATTTTGCAAACCGTTATACAAGGAAATTAGTATGTTTTCAGTGATCACTTTAATCGATTACAGCTCTTAATAAATATACAAAACGCTTGTCTACTTCAATATACGTCTACTCATCTCCGATTGAATAGCGTCCCCGCAGCGTGTATACCGTATAGGACATAGGTAAAGCCAAGATAAAGCTCGAAGCATTAACTCATATTCTCAAGCTAACGTTTTTTAATAAAGCCAAGCAATTACAGGCTCGCAGCGTCACAATTCATATGAGCTAAAGTTCCGGGCGGGTACAGTTGGTAACAAAAGTGCGGTACACTCGCCAACAAAGCGGCTAATCATTCTCGTATGTGCGTGGCCCGGTTTCCATTGTCTGCGCCATGATTAAGAGGATTGTCTCCAGCCTTCCTCGGATATTAAAAGCTCGTCTTCTCGATGCGATAGTCTAGGAATTGTGCGCTCGGTTGTACACGCTAGATAATGCGTAAAATGTGCCGCTATGTGAAAGTTTCGCGGCGCGGTTTTGTTTCTATTATTATGAGCTTTTTATGCTCGGGCTCGCCTTTTTGCGGCGATCTTGTATTATAGGTAGTGACGTGATGAATTTTTCCGCTTTGGTTTTTTATACTACTAATGACTGCCTTTTTGTCGCAATGGACAGACGCTCCGCTGGGAATATTAAAAATAGTTTCGGAAATATATCGAGAATTCTTGAGTTTGAAAAAGGAATATTCAGTATGAAACAAAACCTCGCTGTCATTATAATAGACCTTGTACTTTTTATCTACAAAATGTTTTAGATTGTGTTTTGTGGAGCATTTTACACGGTGCGAATGCTTTGATGTTTTGTGTGGTGTAATAAATGTATGGACGCTTCCAGGCCACGTCTATCTGGTCCTGTATAAGTATCCGAAGAACTTGTATTACAGATTGCAGACACCAAAATATAATCAATACTTTTATACTATTATAGACTAGTGGCGAAAACCGTTCTTCTTCGGAGGCTCTAGCCTTTAAAGCCTACATAATAGGGTGGGAATTTGGATGCCACGCCAGTGCTATACACGTACTTAAGATATTTAGTATACCATCCAATATAACACATCCAAGTACTTTTAGCGGGAAATCAAACTCACGACCCCCAGCCACAGAGCTCCTGTGATTTACTAAATTCAATTCTTATATCTAGAGTTTCGATTAGAAACTATTAATATATTATTTTAATATACTGTACCCAACTAAATTCAATTCTTATATCTAGAGTTTCGATTAGAAACTATTAATATATTATTTTAATATGACTATTCCATTTTTTTACTGTTATATATTTCCTATAGCTTCAATGCTGCTGAGTAACTTTAAGGAATCTTTGAACCATTAGATGAGTATAATTAATGATGATGATAACACGTGAAGAGGGAAGGAGGGTAACACCCTCCAGCACGTTAGAGCTACTCTAATCTTTTGTGAGACCTACTTTCACCGGATATTTGATTTTTATCTAAAAATTAACAAATTAGAAGCTTCTAGACTTCAACTTTCTATTTTTCTAAAAACTACTAAGTAATGTTGTAGTACTTAATTATAACTAGGCTTTCACGAATATTCTCTATGTTACGAACGATTGTAGACCAACTATTAGCCTAGTAGGTACCTACGATACGAGCATTAGAAAAAAAAACGCAAAACGCAAATTGCTTTTAAACGCAATATTATATATATTCAAATGTTCACAATGTCATGTGTAATATTATTATCTAAGCAATGACTCGCACGTATGCACTATTGTGCATAAATATTCGCGGTAAATACGCGCTTTATGCACATAAAAATATTCATAAATCTTCAAACTAATATTTGGTTACAAGAGATTACCTACTTATAAGCAACATAAATATCATTAAAATACAGACAAATACTGTCCGTAGGTATACGAGGACAAGAATGGAAGTTTAGTTCCGATAATATTATCTATACTAACCTATACTAATATTATAAAGCGGAAGAGTTTGTTTGTTTGTTTAAACGCGCTAATCTCAGAAACTACTGGTCTGATTTGAAAAAAATTTTTTTGGTTCGATAGTCTATTAATAGAGGAATGCTATATAGAACATTACGCTGCGACCAATAGGAGCGAAGCGTCAGTGAGAAATATGGCAAAAAACGGGGAAAATTATTCACATTTGAGGACTTTCGTTGCGTGCGCTGCATAAACGGTTAAGTTACTCAAAAAATATGTATGAAAGAATTATTCCTTTTTAATAATCATAATAACAAAAAACATCGTTAGCAATCAAAAGATAATCTCGATAGTGTTTCCGACACGCTAACGAAGTCGCCGGCACAGGTAGTTAAAGATATTAGTTTAAAAAATATTGGAGTGAGATAATAACAGTATCTGTCACATTAAGAGGATCGAGAGGGTCTTGTAAGAGGAAATCTTGAGGCACTCGCAGATAATCGCCCGTGTAGGTAGGGCTGTGTAATATTTTGAAAATGTTTACTGAATATTTATCATTAGCTGTTTTAATTTTTGATTATTGATATTATTTTCTAATAATTACGTATAATATTTATTTATGTTTTATCCTCTTCAAATAAAAAAAAACATTCATTTCGTTTTTACTACAATACCTGATGATCTAAATATAATAAAAATATAGCTTAAATAAAAAAAAAAATATAATGGGATTGACAAGATATAAAAAGTAACGTTACGTACAACCACTAAACGTTTTTAAATCAACCGGAAGTTCAAGGTTTGCGGTCGTTTTGTTTACGTTGCGGCAGCCCTACTCACCCCAACGTCTTAACCCTCGCTGCTCAAGACGCTCCGTGTAATCGCCGCAACACCCGTAATCGCTGAGCCGCGCACACGGCCGCGAGCGGAGCGACACGCTTAGCGGTTTTAGAATTTATAGTTACAAACTATTTTTTGTGTGATATGTAAATATATTATAGTTCAATATCCTAATTTGATTAGGTGATGAAAAAAAATATCATTGATGATTAGGTATATATTAAGGTAAACAATAAAGTGATATTATTTTATAGCATTAGTTTCACAATTTTCAAATATTGAGTAGATTTATATACGTACGTAAGCTAAAGTCCCTTTTCAAAATGATGTAAATAGAGAAGAAAAAATTAAAGGCACATTGAAATTGAAAGGCACATTTAAAGTTTATACGGAGGAGGTGTCAACTGTCAATCGCACTTATATTTTTATAGAGCTTAAAAATATATTAAAATATTTATCATAAGTCACACCCAAATTTTAATCTGTTTTTCACATTTAATAAAGATTTGAAGATAAGAATAAAAATATATTGAAGGAGTTTTAAATTCGCGTTTTGTGTTAGCATGAACAACCCCTAATATTTAAGTGTTTGTTGTTACACGCAAAGGACCTCAACATGTACTTCCTAAACTGAGGCTTATCGCCGAGATTCCGCAGTGAATTACACGTAAATATTGTAAACGTTCACGTTATTGCGTATTGCTTCAGTGGGGTTAAGCAGGAACAATTGACAGCTACGTATTCGTCGCTTTCGGGTTCTTTTGGGGCACTAAAGGTTACTTAAATTCATCAACTTAACGTCATAGCACCTTATGAGTTAAAATTAATAATTATTGGCGCTATAATTTTATATATTTTTATTTATTATATTTAGGTTTCATTGGAATTTTCTTTAGATTGTATTTATGGAAAGAACCAATTATTATTAATACATTATCATACGTAAATGTACCCTTTCAGATTAAAACTATGGTTTATTATGAAAGGTCATTCATTCAGCACTCATAGAATATGTATGCCAAGTTTAATGAAATTTGGTACAGCGGTTTAACCGTGAAGAGGTATCAGAGAGACAGACTCTCTCTAGAGATATCTACTAGAGACAATAATTATTTCACCTTTGAAGAACAATGTTCGACGGGTATTTCGGTAACACTCGTATGCATAAAAAAAACTTTCGGCCACGTCATGTCAATTTCTAAAAAAAAATACTAAGTAAGTTAACTTCAAACTCGTGTAACAAAATTGGACGCCACAAATAAAATGGAAATAGAATAGAATAAAAAATTCTAAAATCGGCATCGGAAGTAAAGAGTTAACTGACAAAAAGTTACACCGATTGTATTGCTTCCGAAGTTAACAATCTGACGTGAGATGAAAATAAAATGGCAAAAAACACGCAAAAGCTGTTTACCAATCTATAGATAAAACACCTTGGCTCATCTTTTTTGCGAATGTTTGAATATCGCATCCCCGTTGTGGCCAAACACATGTCAGTTGTGAGCGCGTGCGGCCGAAATTAAACACCTTTTGCAATATTAACTAGGTTTTTCGGAATCCATATTGCTTTGTTGTTTTTTATTTTTTTTTGTCCGCATGTTTTTTTTTGCCACTAAATTTCTAATATCTATTAATCTTCTTTTATTTGCATAATTTGTAGGCTTCTGCAGATTACAAATGAATCAATTAAAGGCAATTTCTAAATAGGCCTAAAATGTGATAGATGAAAGAATAAAATAGCTAGTATATTTTTTGTCTTACAAATGGTAATCTGTGGCCTGTTTTATATTTGGAACGTAATAACGCTGATAACGCCAACATATTGCTCGACAGAAGGCACTCATGAGGTCATCGAACTTGGTATTTTTGTCATGAAAATAATGATTATACAAACGAAATGATGATGTTTGCAGCATTTGAAAAGGTAAAAAAAAAAACTATAACACAAACAACTTCAGTTTTGAGTAAGAATAATTAGTTTACCTATATGTAAAATTGATTGGGAAAATCTAACCTGGAAATTACCGACGACTTACTTATCAGGAAAATTTGTCTTAATATCCTTTACTCTACGTAGATAAATAGGCAATTTTACAGAGGGCTTTGGACTATAGAACACCACGGTAACGTACCTATATGCCAAAGTGTCATCTTCAACCGACTGGTTTTTATTTATTTTTTTGTGACTTCAAAAACTTTCGTAAAAAAGGAGGCCATTTCTTACATGACAAGTGAATATAGCCAACATTAGTGTAAAACTTTAACTCTGTCGATAGTCTATTTTATATATAGATAGCACACACGTTTTCTCCGATAATGTAGAACCATTAAAATCTTCGAGGAAGTTTGAAAATCAATTACAAGTTGGCGGAAGGGCCGGCCCTTACAAGGCGTCACATACTGCGGCGGGCGCGGTATTTCGCTAATCTAACTTTACATCTGAAGCTGCAATATAAATTAGGTATATAATATATATATTGAAACACTCAAGTTTAGTTTTCTTGTTCTTCCCTCTTAAGTTTAATTGAGAACAGTATACTATGAAGGTAATGTATCGCATTCGTGGTCTAGTGGTTTAGAGCCTAGCTATTGACGCGGAGGTCGATATCGAGGAGGGTTCGATTCCCGCGTTGAAACAACAAAAAATGTTGTTTTCAAGTTTGGTTAGGACAATGCAGGCTGATCATCTGATTGTCTGACAATAATAATAATATCTATTGACGCTTCACACCACGTCTGGCCCCGAGCTAAGTATCCGAAGAACTTGTGTTACACGTAGGTACCAGACAAAATATATTTAATACTTTTATACTGTACACATATTTAAGATTTTTATTATTAATTTATTAACGCTAATACGAAGAAATTTAACTAAATAATATGAATCAAACAATAGGAAAATTGCCAAAACTGTTACGTTGAGTTTACGGAGGAAGCCTATTATCAGCAGTGGAAGTTTTCGGCCAAAATAATGAACGTCATCTTGTTACGGGCCAGCAAATAAAAATCTTCTTCACTATTGAAATTCACGAAAATAACGGACACTGTCTAATTGAAAGTACCGCTTTGAATGAAACTACTTGAATGTTGTCAAAAATTCTTGAATTGCGAGTCTCAAAATCGGTGCAGCCGGCACGCGAACAAAATAAAACAATAAAGACCATTAAACGCGAACAAAAGGAGTAAAAGGCAAGTCGGGGTACAATTAAAACAAGAAATAATAAGGAGTTGTAATAATAAGTATTATTATAGAGACAGAGACAGAGGGGTCGCGCACACCTGGCCTGCCACGCGACCCCAGAGCTTCTGCCGATTGTGGCGCCGCGACCGTGTACAATATGCCTAAACGTTCTGCTTGAATTATGTTCATCTATTTATAATTCAAGATCCAATAAATTGGGACAGATTGTACTCTACAAATTTGAAAAGTATGTACGAAGTTCCCCGTATAGTCGCTACAATAAAATCGAATGGACACGTACATAATCATGTCTAATATCTTTATTACACATCACGTAAATATAATAACCTTGGACCTTACTCTCCAAACTGATTCGATTTTGATTCATATTTGATCGTGCCGCATACTCCCGAATAAATTGACGTTTGTTTATTTTGATTCTCAGTCGATTGATATGGTCGGAAGTAACGATCTAACGATTTTCTTTATCCTGGTTAGTTTCTAAGTAGTGCACCAAATAAAATACCAAAAGCCGTTGAGGTCGAACTGATTCGATTCTCGGTTGTGTTTGAGTAACCCTGTTTATAACTGTCACTTGATTAACAGGCATCAGACAACGGATGTTGTAAATGAGCTCTACAAAAAAACTCTCAACGAAGTAAATATTATTTCATTTCTAAATAACATATCATTTCGCTATAAAACCAATGATCATAATTAGCATTGGAGTAGAGTTCGATGACAGTCTTCGGATGCATCTTGACATCACTCATGTAGCACGGCGTATATTAATAAAACTATTCCATACTTGTGACTAATGAGCGCGTGGCACTTGACCGGTTTTCCTCGGGTTTATAATAATAATTGAACATTGTCATGCTGCACTCGGCGCCCTCGCTGCATTCCTACGTAATACGACTTACACCCCTTATTTCAGCTATAAGTCACCGACATCTGTCTTTGCTCACACCTGGCGGCGTTAGCTCAATCTTGTTCCTAGTTTTTAATGCATTTTAATGCGAAACAAGTTATGCTGAACGAGTATGCTCATTCATGAAAGCATCATTGTACGTTTTATATTGTATCTTATTTATTTACGGTGTATACAAAATATGGCATTTTGGCAATGTATGTTTTCTGCTATAGCGCTTAAGCTACTGCTCCGATTTTAATCAAAGAGGTGTCAATAATTGGGTAATAATAGCTACATATTTACGCTATATGATTTACGTTGAGTTAAAGTTGTTTTTTATTAAAAATTGTCACTATAATTTTATATAATTAACTTAATATAATATCACTATATTAAGTGGATTATGTAAATCATTAAGTTATTATTGGAAAATCTTGCTTTGGTTTAAAATTTTATATGATAATTACGTGCTACTTTAAAAGAACGCATTAAACCAAAAATGTAATAACAAATCAGTTACGTGTTTACATCCTCACATACAGGTGTAGTGCCCTTTGGAGAGTAATTGGTGTGACTTCAGGAAGCGGAAGCGGCCCGCCCAATGTTAGTTCGTCACGGTGCCCGCCGCACAATACTGCACGGACGTGGTACGGACGGACGGACAAGTAGGTGTATGTATTAATATTCCTTTATATGACTCATGTACGACCACGGGACAGAAAAATGCAATGAAACAGGGAAATCGTGGCACTTTCCGTCTAAGTCTGGAATTATTGAAATGCATTGAATTTGGAACGGTTTAGGATATCGACACTGTAACTCTACAAGTGGAAGTTTTGCTAAATTTTTAATTATATTGTAATTAGCAAAAAAAAGTTTTATATCTAAATTCTATATCTTCTTATATATAAAAATGAATTGCTGTTCGTTAGTCTCGCTAAAACTCCAGAACGTCCAAGGAATGTTTAACCGGTTTTTTTATGCTCGACCAAGTGGGCACGGGTCAGCTAGTCTATATATACAAAAATGAATTGCTGTTCGTTAGTCTCGCTAAAACTCGAAAACGGCTGAACCGATTCGCCTATTTTTAGTCTAAAAATTAACTGTAAAAAATTAATTAACTGTACCCTAGTCTTACTCTTAGTCCCTTACCCTAGTCTAAAATTAGTTTGGTACCCCAAAAGACATTGAATTTTATAGTTTCACTACGTCAAAGCTTAAGACGGCATAAAGTAATTATTACGAGCTACTTAAGGGTGTGTCATTCTTGTCGCGCCGCGTCAAAACGGCATGACGCGGTGTTTCTGCACAAAGAAGTGTTTCCGCGGCAAGGCGCAACTTGCTCACGAGACACCGGAGAGTGAATACACACCCGCCACTTTGGACACCACACACGGCTGCAAACACTACGTAGAATCGTCTGTACTGATATACTAATTTTAATTATACTTATAGGTATAATTATAGAGGATATAGTTGTGTGACGTTCTAGCGGTCACACTATTGAACCAATATAAAAATTCTGTCACCGACAATCCACGTCATTTGTGGATACAGCGCGAACAGCTAGGTACATATTATTTTCCTTTAGTTCTAAATATAGTGATTAATTATTTAATAAACATTGATTGTGGTTATGTTTGGCTTATATTATGTGGCTTCCGCCGTCCCTTTAGCAAATGGTAATTCTAAATTGATTAATTGAAATATAGTAAAAACTTATGATTGAATGATTAATTTTAATTGATATCCTATTTTATTAATTAAAAAAAAATACTTTATTCTAGTATTTCTTATAAAATTACACAGATATATATGTATGTATGTATAGTTTTATAAAATACTCGGAGTGGACGCGTGGTCGGCAAACGTTAAAAATTGTCGGCGCGTTTAGGAAGCAATTTTTCGTCCGTGTGTTTCCATATTAAGTGTAAGTACACATTTACACGGCAACTTGGGTGCTAACACTCCACGCGTCGTCACTTGCCAGTATAAAGGCGCTAAAGAGTTTAAAGTTTTCGCATTAGGCGACATCCGAGCGGCGAGTAATTACTAACATCTTTCAAGAACGAGCTTTATATTAACATAGTTGGCAGAACTTTTAGTTTTGTTTAGTCATTATTCACTACTTACAAATTTTGGTGAAGTGTTGTCACGAGATTAGGAACAAAAAATACAAGTAGCGTATAGTTTTGTTTTCATCCATATCTCATTCTTCGAAATATACGAATAGAATATAGGCAAATATATTTTCTTACTAATAATCAGATGGTATGAACACTGATGTTGTTCAGTGTAGCTACTTGCTATTCTCTTGAAAGTCTAAGTACTTATTTGACATGATATGAAAGATTCTTAAAAGACAACGCGGAAGGTAGTGAGTGCACACTAACTTGTAGCTTGTAAGTGAGACAGGCTCTGACATAATTACAAGCTGTATCTTAAGCCTTTAATCGCGACTCGCATCTCTCTCGAGCCCACCGGCCTCTTAGTTTTAATGGAAAGCCCGATGCACCTCTTTAGACGGCCTAGAAGTCTTTTAGCATTTGCGCCTTTTAAAAATTGTCTTTCAGCGAACACAACGATTACGCCTAGAAACGCATTTAAACTCCATTTTTCATATTTAAATTACGACCGCTTCATAAAAACGATTCACTGACAAAAAGATACCTGCAGTGAAATCGGAAAGAAAATAAACTTTATAAAACTACCTATGCACTAAGATAAATTGAACGAGCCTCTAGGTTCGCGCTAACAATAACCCACTAACGAAATTAAAAGCAGATGCAACCTCATTTTCCAGAAACTCTATGCAGAATCATTACTTAAACTCCATCTTTTTAAACGTTTCCAGAAAGGCTGAATGCGCTTAGTCCTTGAATCGTTTTAGATAAAAAGTAAGCCCACGCATGACGCGCGGCCGGCGGCCATTGTACCGCCGCGAAGGTGGATCTCATTAGGGGAGCGTTCGGAATAAGACCACGCGATGAAGCGGGAGTCTTGGCGATCATTACGGAGCGCGGCCGTGTCGTACCGCCTTTATGTTTTATGAAATATATTTTTTCTATATTTCTCTCTTGGTTTTAGAAATGCGGTATCTTTTGTGGCACAAGTATTCAGTGCATTCTGTGTTCGCATTATGTAGCATCTAGAATGTATTTTTGTGAATGCATTCGTTATTCTAGTAACCTGAAAATGTCACAAATAATGATTCAAACGAAGCGCACTAGATTCGTGTGAATCTAAACAATTTGTGTGTTCTTAATAACGTGTTAAGCAGATACCTACAAATATGTGGGCAAATATAGTATCTCGACGCATAGACCAATCTAGCTAGGTACCGTAATAGGGTATGCATAAAAATAATCAATAAAAATAGAGGTACTTACAAAATGAAGAGGTGGAGTCCCAAACTCACGCCTGTATGTTCGATGAGAGATCTGAAAAATGAATTCACCTAATGTATTTATAGTACATACCTACAACCCAAAAAAAAACTTTAAACAGTAAAAAATAGTTTTATTCCATGTAAATCTGCAGATATGTTTATGGAAGGTCAAAACAAAATCCCTATCCAATATCTACAGTTGTACCTACAACCTACTTTCCAAGAACAAGTAGAACAATAGTCATGCGTCTTGTGAAGTCCCCGCCCACCGTCTTGGGCCCTCCCCCCTCGCGAAGCTCCCCCACCCCTGCCTTCTCAACTGTGCCATTGGATGACTTTTCCGTCCGACCAGAACAAATAAATATTCATCGATAAAAATCTTCAGATTTACTGGCTGACATAAATTATTAGTACGGAACTTCCTTTTATATCTACATTGACGATTTACTATCATTTAGTTGTGCCTGAGTGAGCAGTTTAAGCTGAGAAGGTTATGAGGAAGTACGGTCGTGGGCATACACATACCTACACTAGGAACGTTTGGCCCATATTACATGTCAATAAGGATGATTTAGTACATCAGATCTGTCGGCGACTGTACTTAGCTAACGTACATAAGTACGTTAGCTAAGTACAGTCACAAGTAAGTACAGTAGGTATAAACCTACTTAAAATCTCGTTTTAGATTTAAAACATTTTAGGTTATTTCGTAGACTTTGCTAGTTTATATGCCCAGTTATATAATTATACATGCCCAGTATATATCCGAATAGAGAGTTATCAAGCGTATTTGTTCAATGGCTATTTTTATTAGCCCCTCACATAGAGTTTCGGATATTGGAACCGTTCCACCGCACCGAAACACAAACGTTCAGTTCTTCAAAATTGGAAACATAAGAATAATAAAACGTAGATAAAGCTAAGTCCATGATAGACACTGTGCTATTATAGTTGGTGTACAGTGTACACTAAGCCGTATTACAGGCAGCGCGCCTATTGTAGTCTTAATGCAGGAGCAAATCTCTAAACGACCTCTGATTGTTTCTTTTGTTCGCTTTAAAAACTTGAGCGACGGCACTCGTTTCTTCAATTGTGAATTTTTATATAAACTACAAAATATTTTAGTCCGGCATTAGTTTTAATTGAGGTTTTATGTTTTGAAGAAAATGAGGCTGGAATTAAAAGTAGCTCAAGCTTAAAGAGGGTTAGCGTGGAAATACTTTTCTAGTCAGCGTTACCAATGTAAAGTATTTATATCATATTTGATCGTGTTTTAATGTGTGTGTAAAATGATATATAATTATTATTTAAACATTTTTAGTAGAATCATTAACCTCTTAACATTTTATTCGAATGCAATTATTTATTCATTTATTAAAAACTTTCACTATTATGTATTATATTTCTGTAAGTTTAAGAATAACTGCTACGAATAGTAAACGATAAGTTTCATTAAATATCATTGAAAACTAGAACGATATTACATATTACAAGTAACGTTTGATTTATGTTTTAATATTAACGGATTGGTTCAATACATACGCCCATACACCCACGCCCTGGTTCTTAGAAGGCGAGCGGACGTACGCCCTCTTTCTTAGATTAACTTCTAACTCCACCCATATGAAAACGCCTACCTCCTTGGCTCGGGCGTATTAGAATTTAGGTCATGTCGACATATTACATAACTATAATGTTCGAACGTTTGTAAGTTATTCATCGACAAGACGTGTTGTATATAATTGGTTTAATAAATAATATTAATTAGAATCATATTATTTACTATTATAATCATACCTAGTGACATCTGGCGGTAACACTGGAAATAAAAAAGCGTGCTTTCCTACACTACGTAATTTAAAAAAGGTAAGCCTAATCTGCAAATTTAACCATGTATCAAATTCGGTAGATAATTATTAAGACTCAATGATTTTAAGACTTTAAATGCAATATTTTTAGTATCTCAGTTGTAATTAAAATAACGCCATCTCTGTGAGTTTTCCCGAATACTGCGCGTGCGTTGGTATTAAAAGCGCCATCTGGACAAAATTATATGAACTATTTCATGTGTTAGTTTCGAAAGCGCCATCTGTTATTGTTTTTTCACATTATGCGCATGCGTTGATCTCAAAAGCGCCATCTGTGTTAGTTTACTTACATTGCCCGTGCGTCATCATATTGTTTAGAAACGCGAGTTACTCTTTTTGCCGCTAGATGTCTTATGTTACAATAATAAAGGGTTAATAAATAAAGTTCAAGCATAATGTTGTAGATGTCAGCACCTACACTTTCCTGGCAAATTATTATTATTGTGATCAAGTGTATCTTATCTATCAGTTATCTATTTAAAGTAACTAAGTTAATTATAAACAAGATTATGATAATAATATAAGAAAGTGAGTATTTGTACACTAACAAACAAAAACTAATTTGTAATAGATAATAATATGAATTGAATAGGTCAAGTCGATAAGTCTGTCTAAGTATCTAATTTTATGGCAGTGACTCCATCTAATAAAATGTGCAACTAATTGAGAATTCAAATGATTTACAATCAACATTTTTTATAATTTTTTTCGTTTGCAATCGTTTTGCTTGGCTTAAATATTTGTTACTTATCCATTTTTTTGGATACTTGGTTTAGCATCTAGAACTTACGACTTAGTGTGTGTTATTATTATACTTAATTATAAAATTTAATTAAACATTTAACGAAACGGGTAATCAATTTATCGATAAGTTAGACTATTATACTTATATTATTATAGAGTATACTGTTACATTGAAATGGATATAATATTATTATATAAGTTCAAGTAATATGACCGGCAAACAAGCAGACAGATTGCCTCACGATAGCTAATTTCTGCCGCCCAACCTAACTAATGAATGGCCATAACAAAACGGAAGTGCGTAATCAGTTTTTAATGTTATTTTTATTTTATTGCAGTCTTACAAGCAAATGTTGCATGAATTGAAAACGGCTCAATTTAAAAAAAAGTAAATTTATTTTCTAATCCTTATTATTTTATATCGAGGTATCGTTTATAAGTTGGTATATTTGAGGTAAAACAGTTTAATACTCAATATTTAATGCTCATAAAGCATGCAAGCTTCTTGCGTCTTCATTTCATAATTGTCAATAATTATTATTATTGGTATGCTTTGTAAATATAAACCTGGTGTTCGTCTTACAATATGCACAAGGAAGTAATAAGGATTAAAATAAGTAAAGGAAGATAAAATAAATGAAAGAAAAACAAAAAAAAGGTTTATTAACAAAAAAAAGTCTTCAAATAAAAAAATAATTAACACAAATACAAAGCAAGTAAATACCTAATACAAAAAATTATGAAAAAAAAAATTAGCAATAAACATTCACAATCAAAATCTATGAGAACCGGTTTACAAAATGCCGTCGGAAAATTATTGAAGGTTTTAGGCAAAAAACTAATATATTTTTGTAGCAGTGTAATAATAAATTGAAACCGATATTATTGTATGATTTTGAAAATATTACCAAGTTAAATAAAGTAAAAATGCCTATTTTTATAAAGTATGTAAAGTACATCCACACTAAGGAACAAAAATTAGATAAAAATAATATATTAACAGTAATTAAAAATCAACCCAAAATGTAACATTATCTGCATACACTATATCTATTAGAAGCAGGCAAACAAATTTAAAAACTAGAAAACACCACCTTTTGTTAACGAATTGTCTCTTACGTAGCACAAATTTGCTGATTATTGTTCGTAAAATCACACCAGTTCGTATATAACTAGTAATCTTATTACAATTACTTGTGGCAGTCAATTATTAAACTTATTATTAATTCAACGCTTAACATTATCTATCAATTGATCACACGATGTGTCGTCATTTTAGAAAAAATAAATTTTGAAATAAAAATCTTATAACGGCCAAAAAGTTTAATCTCTCACAAATGTAACCGACATAAATATTAAAAATTTCGCAAAACTTTTCCCGCTGCCAACAGTTTAAGTTTAAAAAAGTGAAGGGTATTTAGCCTAAAAATATCTTCAATTAGACGCGATTAGAATTTAAAAATTTAGATTTTTTTGAATTTTTGTATTATTAAAATTTATAATCACAAGAGCACGAGGAACGTGTATTGCGCCGCGCGGCCCGGCCGGCCGCCGCGACTCCAGACGGACGACTGAGACTAACCGCGGCCCGCCGCCACCCCGAGCGGGCCCCCTCCCCACCCCACTGCCTGCCGCACCTCTTGCCGCGGGGCCGACTTCGTTACGAGCCACTTGTAATCGCCGCGCGATTTTTCCGCCTAAGACAAATTAGGCGCGCCCCGTTCCCTCTACGGCCGCATTTGGGCGGTTTCTTAAGTAAAACTCGTGAAACCATCGCTAAGCCTAAACAAAGAGTTCCCCACACCGGAGCCGGGCTAGCCCGTCCCGAATCGGTGCACGTATTACACGCGTGAGCATGTGTTGCCTAATCGTCTAAATGGCTCGCGACCGCTTTGTTTACGAACACATTATCAGCGCGTATACAAATTATTGACATTGCAGTGTTACGGCGGGCTGTTTTATTTTTAAATGGCATTTAATCGTCACTTTCGCTTTCGACGCCCCGGCCGGGTTAATTGTAAATAAAATTCAATCATTCGCAAAAAATCCCCGTAATCGGCACCGACAATATCAATGAGAGATACGTATTTAAAGCACATTTTATGCATAATAATGGCCGCTGGTGAGAGCATTTTTTGCACAGAAAATTCTGATGGTTTAAAAATGTAAACAATAAACTGTTGAATGATTTAAATTTTAAAGTTATCGTATTATTAAGTTATTTTACACATTTGGTTTCAGTGTCATCGTTTAATTCATGTCACAGATATTGGGCGATTTTTACCCGCACGACGATTCAATAAAAAATGTGTCTTTTTATTGATTCGTCCATATTTCAATTCGATAGCTGTTTACTTTCTAAGTTTAAAAATATACGTGAGATCTAACTCATATAACAAATACAATACCATTATTTTAATATAAAAATATGAGCGATATGAAATAAGATTTTACTAGCTTCTTTACAAAAAAAAATTAAATGAAAATTATAGCTTATTTACAATAAAAAATTAAAAGATACTTTGGTAACTTGAACAAATTACTCTATCATACTATGTTAATATTTTCCCAGAAATTTAACAAATTAATGGCAAACCCCCGGTTTCTCTATACTTTAAAAAAAATAATGTAAATGGTAATTCAATTATCAATTATAGATAATTATCTAGGATTAAAAAATATAATATTTATGGTAAGACTTAAAATAACGAATTTAGTGTAAAAATAGGAAAACAAAAATCAATCACTACAACTCAAAATATTCTACGAGCAGTCACGAGTTGATCGAACGCCGGCTTGAGTGTCTACGGCGTAGGCGTTGGTGCTACGAATATCACGGTTTTTCAATTCGCACAATTGTAATTTATATTTCGATTCTTATATATGATTTAATGACAAAATACACTTTTAAAAGACGCCACAAATTAATCAAGCTTTTATTTTCAAAAAAATCTATTTTCTGAAAAATAATCGATAGTATTTGAAGGAAAAAAATAACTAATACAATTTTGTGGGAATTTTTGACTTACACAGTTTTAAAAATATACTTACAACTACAATTTATTTCAATGCTCGACACTTAATATTTTTCAAATGTATTTTGTATGAAAATTAACAATCTCAATTTATCTCAAAAAATAAAATACATTAAAAGTTAACGGACTAATATATGTTTTTATTTTATTATAAGTTTATTGTTTCAATTTATGATACGGATAAAAATTCGTCATTTTAAAACGATCTTTCACAGAAACGATTTCAGTGAAGTCCATTGCACATTTCGCACGTGAAGTATTGGTCTGGTATGAATTAATATAATTCCTTTATCAGAGCTCGTTCCGGCAGGCGCGAGCCGCGGCCCGCTACCCGCTGCGGTGTCGATGACCGCATCGCTTTTATCGAATATAAATTCAAAATAACAGATTGACGAAATAAAATTGTACAGATTTTTTTTCGATGTATGAATTATACTTAACGATGTCAGTGAGAATGTTTGATCACTAATGTTTCACAAATTATCATCTTGGACAGACTTACAGGAATTAAATAATTTAATATTTCCAGTTTTTTTACTGTAGGACTTCAATAACTTATTATTTATTTTCTAAAATAATGTAATCTTTAGGGATTTTTAATGCTACAAAATATCTGTCCTTTAGAATTGCCATTTTTATTATTTATGTAAATAAGCACCAAAAAAATATACAAAGTGGCTAATTTAAGCAACAAACTAATTTATGTAACTCTGCTTATAAAATCATTTTGGGCGCGAAATTTATCTATTTTGTGCTACGGAGGACACTTTTATGGTAAAAAAAGATTATGCTTACAAATAACTAACAAAAAACACAAATATAAATATTACAAAATACAACATATAAATTAAATTAAATTAAAATAACAAAAAAAAAACTAATTTCTCAACTAATACACTATAAAAAAACAATAACAATATCAGTCACGTCTTGCAGAAATACCTTTAGATGATGTTAATTTACAAATCTTCCTGAATCTTCAATGTATTAACCACGAAAAATGTTTATTTTTGCAGTTGTAAAGTCCCAAAAATCCGACAACACCATTAAAAACTAACAAAACCAGTTTTAGAGTCTAATTAGAAAACTTATTTTCAAAAAGTTTATATGTAACACAGTCCCGAAAATTTTAGAGTTCTTATCACCTGCGAAGTCCTTAAACACTGTAATTTTAAATAATTCCGAATTACAAAATAAAAGAATCCGAAAAAAAATGTAAACGCGTCGAAGGAACTTAATACCACTTATAGACTATGCGGCAAAACGAGCCGAATATTTACATTGAAGAAAAAAAATGAGGTCAATCGGAGGTTACGGGCAACGCAGCCGGACGGCGCGGGCCGCGACGGGATGTGGCGTTTGAGTCCTCCAGCGTCCCGCGCGCCCGCGCTAGCCCCGCTGCCGCTCGCAGCGGGACCGCCGAAAACCACGTGCGCGCACTCGCGACAGGGACGCCGCATACCACCGACCCCGCGACGGAAAGGGACGGCCCTATTCTTTTTTTAATTTACTATATTTGCTGATTTTTATTATTTTTTCGCATTTCGATATTTTATTTTTTAGTTGATGCGCCCCGCAACTCACCTGTTGTGCTTGACCCGCTTCGATCTGTCCACCGATCACATGATCGACAATTTTTGCGCTATTTTTTATTACAAATACGAAATACGCGTTTCTAAAGGTCGCCCTAATCCAGCGTACACGTACAAATATATATATATCTTTGAGATAATAAGCAATAACAAAGATTCCAATTATATACTCTATGTGTTTAGAACAATTTTAACAAAAAATCTATTCGACAGTCAGTACCTACTGTAAAGTTCGGTCTCAAAAAATATATTATAAACCTCTTTGCGCTTATAACTTTACTTTTTATTATTTTAACTGTATTTTTATTATGCTATTACCAAATATAGTATGAGATCGATGAGCACGCTAATAATTAATTTACAATAATTATTAACTGTTGTGCTGCCATTATTAAAGAGTGTCGAGTAGCTGAACTAAACGTAACTAAGTGTTGACACCGGCGCGACACTAGCGCCGCCACGCGTCAATGGAAACTATAAAACGATGGTTCATTTCTAACGCGTTATTTTACCTTTTTATTTTTTAATCGTGAAAGTGCAACGTTCACTTCGCCTGGCATTCAACGGCCATTTTCGTTTACTTTTTCTTTTTCGTTTTCATTGGTTTTTCACAGACGTTTTGATCGTGTCGCGGAATTGGCTCTCCGTAACATACATTGTAGTGTTTTTTAAGTTTTCAACAGTTGTTTAGATCTGAAAAAGTATTTAATTATCTATATCTATACGTATGTAAATTGATTATTTGAACGTATATATAAGCTACCAAAATATTTTGTTTAAATATAAAGAATTTGCGTTTTAAATTAAATAATAATTACTGATTAAGTATGTGCATAATAGATGGCGCTGTAAGAGTGATAATAAGAAATATTATAATAATAATAATAAAAACTCTGAATCTGAATTCTGAATGAAATATTTACCCTTATTTGGATTTTATCAAAACTTTTATGGAATAACAATAATATAAATAGCATGTTCAAAATATTCAATGTGGCAAAAACAATCTGTCCACGTATGTTTCTTTCAATTATTATATTTATTTCCATATTTTTTTTTATTGTTTACATACTAAAATATATAAGATTTGGTTTTTTAAGATGTGATATATTTTATGACGTCTCATTTAATTTATTAATGCAATACTATCATTAATTAACATCAGTCAATGATTAATCACAATCCTTCCAGCTAATGTTTCCTACGTTCAAGTAAAATTATTCTGCATGGACTGGTGCTTTCGAACTACATATAAATTGTATATTAAATTATTATAAGCTATACAAAATAATTATAACATTGAAACCGAGCGTCAAAATATATTTATTATAATATCTAATTACATAGATTTAAATGTAGATGGCGCTACAAGACACATTTGATCTTATTTTACTCCTTGTAGCGATGGCCGTGGGTGGTTCTACAAGTACAAAACTAGGACTAGCGAGAGCCATCTTATAGATTTTTTTTATTTATTGCAATATAATTGAATAATAATTTAAATGTTTAAATAAGTAAATTTTTATTTGTTATTGAGCGTAATTATTTGTCAAGAAAAAATATGTAATACATCTATTTTAAAAATACCTAAATTATATTAGATAAAAGTCACCCTAAACAACTAGTATAATAAAATATAAGTTTCGGGTGATTTCTCAAGGTACATTTACACTAATAAATAATTGTTTTAGATGAATATTTTTGATTTTCATGTAAAACAATGAATAGTGTAATTAATAGTGAATGCGATCGTTATATCACATAATACATATTTTTTAAAATTACAAGTACAACTTGCAGATTTTTTGTAATACTAAAAATCGTTTTAACCGAAAGAAAAGAATCCACAAGACCAATAATTTTCGAATACGAAAAACCTAATGTCCTAAGGACATAAGAATGAGTGTGAACACACTAGGGATGGGCTATAAAAGAACAATGTAATAACGTTTTAGGGCGCCACCTCACCGACTTAACACCGGCGGTAAACTTCCAACATTACTTGTTTAAAATGTACCGTGTTAACGTGAGATTCTTTCATACCGAGTACGTCTGTTACGGTCTAAGTATTTGGTACTTTCCTAACAACATGTAAAAGCGAGAAAATAGCAAATTAAATAAATACAGTTAAATCAAATATTGCCCTAATATGTTTCTTAAATTTGATAAATATCATACAATATTATGTAAAACTATACAAAAGTTTCGTATTCCAATGCAGTTTGTGTTAAATAAGTACATAGTTTTTCGCTTTAAAATTATTTTCAAAAAATCGCTAAACAGACAACTTTATAGTTTTAGCTCATTCATAAAATTTGAAACAATAACAGAATATCTGAAACACACAATATACTTACTAGTGAAAAGCAATACACTTACTTTTCATCGGAAGTACTCAAATTAGTATTCTAGCGTAGGTACTGAAATTAACTTATTAAATAATTACTACTCAATGGCTATACTCATTTTAGTAATTCTAGTCACAAAGAGTATCATATACCATCACCTTACTGCGAGTGTTGCCCGTGGAGAAGATGACACGTCGCGGCTCGTAAAGCGTTCCCTGGACCCCTACACGAAGTGCCTCGTAAACCTCTCGCCCTAACGGCTGATCGATTTAGCCGGTAAGTAAATTCGCGTTGAGTTACCGGCTAATTCGGTCTACTTATTGGCCCTACAGCGCACAACACTATTACTCATAAGTTTGCAGTGAGTCATCAGTGCACATTCATGAGTAAGTTATTGTGACATTCGCATTTGTACAGATTTTTTTTTATACCAAAATAAACAAAAATGTCGTAAAAATTGTTATCACACAAAGGCCTTTTAATAAATAAGCTGATATCTTTACAGCAAAAGGAAATCTTTGAACAAATAAAAATTCCTACTAGCTTTAGCTTTTATAATTTAAATAATCATTCACCTCTTCAGCGTACCATACTAGTAATCAGCTACTGTAGTTAATGATAGTATTATCTGTTAGATTTGTAGTAATTATTTTTACTAAATATCGTTTTAAGGTATTTTGAAATTTAAAATATTAAATACATTTACTAAGATGCAAAATATACAAAATTTATTTTTTAATACAAATAACTGCTTGATACAACACCACTAAAATGTAACCTTTTTCCTTTTAGTTTATGTGTATATTTATTTCAAATCGTTTTCAGCTATAAAACAGCACCACCTCCGGGCCTATTCTCACCTTGTATTGTTATTAGGGTTGTCAATATATTGTATAAGGTTTTCTTCCTTTCAAAATCTTTTTTA
This sequence comes from Celastrina argiolus, assembly GCA_905187575.2. Taxonomy (NCBI): domain Eukaryota; kingdom Metazoa; phylum Arthropoda; class Insecta; order Lepidoptera; family Lycaenidae; genus Celastrina; species Celastrina argiolus. Next base: position 14,626,320 of record LR994580.1, on the reverse strand, counting down.
TTACGTACGGGTTATCAAGTTTTTGCTTAGAAATTAAGTATGTGAAGTTACAAAACACACCTTAATAAAATGATAACAAAAATTTGATAAAAAATGCTTATATTTTGGTTTAATACTTGAGTGTTCCAGAGTTAAACTCTTTTGTAGATTTAAACTCGTTTATAGATGCACTTGCCTTTGTTCATAATAAATATTAATTTTATAATTAATCCTAGCCTACTTTATATTAACTTAAAAAGTGTATCCTGTTCTGTTATTGTGTTTCTTTGTGTAATGTTTTTTTAATGTGTTTATATAATGTTTTTATTTTATTTTAATTAGATAAGTAAATTAACACAATAAGCCCATTGTTAAAGTAGTTAGAACATGGAACTATAGTCATAATCGCGTTTTACGGATTGTCAACCCTAGACATAAGCAAGAAGCTAACTTCGGTTTTATTGACGTACCTTTCATTTCCAACAACTTTGAATATGGGTTTTTTTATTTCATGGACCGAGATCGCATTAATATAATAAACTCTATGTCAACAGCAAAAGGTTTAGATTTATTTGATACGCGTTAAGATTTAAATGTCACCGATAGATAAAAAGTTTAACATCTCCCCTGCTACGAAGGCCGAAGTAAAATATGCTTGCTACGAATTTGAGTCATGTTACCGTATAATACAGTTGTAAGTTGCAAATCAAGGAGTGTTGTTGGTGACTTTTGTCTGTTCGCCGTAGATTCTCGCATATTTTGCTTTGGAATCGCCTTTTTGATGTGTTGTGTTACGGAGCATTGTTATCTTATAATGTTGGGATCAATCTAAGTCCGTTTATGAGTTCTGTGAGACCGAAGCGGTGCTCGGGAATAACTAATTTCGTTTTTATGGTGCGTTCATGTAAAGACATAATAAAAAGATTAAGTGCTAACCGAAAAACATTAAGAATTACGGACATTTTATATTTGCGGTGTTGCAATCCTTGTTAAAGTGTATCAGTATTAGTATGCATTGTCATCACATTTACAAAAAACATTCTTTGGTACAACTGTTTTTTTTTATTTATAACAAGCTGGATACTAAGTATCCATGCTCAAAAAACATACAAATTTAAAATATAAAAAGATACAATAATTGTTAAATGAAAAGTGTGGCTTGACGAAAATTCTCGTTTGCGAGACTAAATTGAGTATTTTTTATAAAAATACTTATGTGTAAAACTTTAACGCAACTAGGCACGTAATTGACTATGTTACCCTGTCTGACAAATCCAATGTGGAACAAACATACATACATAGACTGCAAAAACCATTTCGCTGTTGTCGGCTAAAAATCGGTCTCAGTTTCGCGTTTAAAAATCAAAATAAGCTGATAAAAGAGAATACTTACAGTTCATAATGAAGCGAAAGATTCTCAACTAAGACGCTACCCTTTGTAGACAAAGAATGATGGCCGTAATCCCCGTAATAAGTCTAACAAGTGGTCTTGTAACGAAATAACTTTCACAAAGAACGTTGAAAAGGATTGTGGTTGAAAGAACCAAACGATTTTCGAATCGAAAGAAGCGAGCTTATGAACTTCCTTATTGGTGTACGTTTATTGCTTATTATATTGAGTAAGTTATCTCTCAAAGGATTTAACACTAATTGTAAACTTTTATTGGATCTATACAATGTACTATATAGTATATTGTGTTTATACAAAAAGCAAAAACATGAATTAAAGTTAATCTTTAGTTCAGGATACTGTTTTGGGTGTCAAAACAGTTTTTTTGTGAAACATTACTTTTTTCCCCTTTGCGTTCCCGTATAAGGAAGTAAAAGCGATATTTTTTATATTCGTGATTTTTTGAAAAACATGAATTAGAGTTAATCTTTAGTTCAGTCTTTTATTTTGGGCGTTAAAACAGTTTTTTTGTAAACCTTACTTTGATGCCCTTTGACGTTGTGTTTAGGGTAGAAAAACCGTTTTTTATATCCATGATTTTTGGAAAAACATTAATTAGAGTTAATCTTTAGTTCAGGCTTTTATTTTGGGCGTCGAAACAGTTTTTTTGTGAAACATTATCTACCTACTTTGATGCCCTGTGCCGTTATGTTTAAGGAAGTAAAAGCGGTATTTTTTATATTAGTGATTTTTTAAATAAGTACTTACCAATTAATGAGTTGTCCCAGAGACAATTTCCGGACTGATGCTGATTAAAATAAATAATGAGTTTGCAGGTCCAGTTGGTAAATCTCCCCGAGTCCAGGATCCTGTCGCGTCAATCATGCCTGGGCCAAAACCGCCGTACCTCCAACATGCACGCTATAAACATTTACGAACAACTCAGTAATTCACTAGAAATATGCTAATTGCTTATCTTATCAAACGACAGCGTACCCATACTACTTGTCCAAATTTTGGTCATTCTTTAATCCCTTTCAGTGTGAAACTTCTAACTAGAGTAGTATCAGATTCGATATAATACAGTTAGGGCAGATTTTTCAATCGTCAGATAACTTTTATCTGTCGAATAAACATGTAAGTTTGACATTTGTTCCATACAAAATCTGTCAAAGTCACATATTTATTCCTCAGGTAAAAGTTATCTGGCGATTGAAAAATCAGCCCTTGATGAAATAACCTTATAACATTAATACGATTTGAATAATTCAAGTATTGGATTTATTTAGACAAATCCGTAGTGCTCGCTGGATATGTCTACCAAGGACGATGAGGACTATCGTATTTACTAATTCCTGACACGATAACTTAAGTATTAAAATATTATAACAATAAATAATAATAATGCCTCTCACACCGATTTCGGTGACCGTGGCCGGTTTCATTGAAACCAAGCCAGCTACGCAGGAGTTATTTTATAGAGCTCAAGTGTGTGCGCAATACACAGAAGCACTCTCTCTTCCTTCACTCTCGTAGGCCAGTGGGACGGATACCCAAAACGACTGGCGGGAGATCAGCCGCAGGACCGACATTTTACATGCCCATCCGACACATGGATCATCTTGCATGTCAGACAATCAGGTAATCAGCCTGCATTGTCCTAACCAAAACTTGAAAACAACATTTTTTATTGTTTCATCGAATCGAACTCACGATATCCGGGTCGAGAGTGAAGCCACTAGACTACAGAGGCGATATATTATATTATATACTTATTTTACAGACAGAAGAACGGAAAACTATTTTCAAACACATAATAAAATATAACAATAGTAACCACTAAACTAGAGGAACTCTACTTTGCAATGTCAGTCTTACTGGTTACAGTTTTAGTACATTAAGGGTGCCCACTATCATTCAAATTTTAAAGTAAAATTTAGTAACATGTTTATAAGTTTTGTAATCCATTCGTTATATTTAAGGGAATTAGATTTAAGCCTAATGTATATTACTTGTTATTGTAATTATTATTGAATAAGGCTGACATACTCTTACGATTAATAGCCTTTAAATAAAGAAAAAAAAGGAACTGCCCAACTGCATACTTTTATGACCGACTTTTTGAAGGTGAAAAATAAAAGGTAGAACGTATTGATTGCAATAGTGCAAAGCACACTTCATACTAAAAGTTGGTCAGAAATAATATGAAGCAAAAGTAGGCCCGACTATCCGATTATTGGTCCTACAAAATATAGGCCGTGGATACGCATCCTGTAGCAATAAATATTTAGATATGCGTAATAGCTCCCTTCACCGATTTCGGTGTCGGTAGCCGATTTCATTGAAACCAGGCCAGCTACGCAGGAGTTATTTTATAGTGCCCAAGTGTGTGCGCAATACACAGAAGCACTCTCTCTTCCTTTTACTCTCATAACCCAGTGGGACGGTAAACCGAGTAACCGACACGACTGGCGAGAGAACAGGCGCAGGACCGACTTTTTACATGCCTTTATTGATTGATTGATTGATTATAATTATGAGAGTAAAAGGAAGAGAGAGTGTCTTTGTGTATTGCGCACACAATTGGGCACTATAACAAACGACAGAGACGATTGAAAGGATTAAGAATGTTACACAGTCGGGGTTTTTTTTAATTTTTAATTTAGTTTATGTTATAGACCATGTTTTGGCAACTCGATAGTTAGATATATATTTTGGGCGCGACTGTACCGACTACTATACGCAGACATAGAGCATGTAGGGTGTACACACGGCGGCGCGTGTCATTAGCGGAATTGAAACAAAACATTCGCTATGGCCGCCAATATTTGGCTCATATAATTAAAAGCCTGCTCTAAAAATGTTTTAGTAAAAACAGGTGTTTTTATAATTCACATTATAACTTTATTAATTTAAATGAACTTGTAACCTCTGATGTAAATGTCGATAAGTGACCGCAGCGCACCATCAGGCTATTTATGTGCTCGTTATATAAAAATAAAAAATATTGTGCCTTACAACAACAACCGTAAAAACGTAATAATAATATCGCTTTTGTTATCTATAACATGACAAGATTTTGCGTCAGGCTCCTAAAAATAATCACTAAATAATATATATTTGGTCGAAAACTAACTGGTTTTTCTTTACTAGGGAATATACATTACTTAATCAACAACTATCGTATATTTCCTATATTCGTGGATTTCTGCTATGATTGACAAACTAAAAAATTCAAACAATTTTCTTTAATCCTCGTACATTTTTAACTGCGTGAGTGAGATACCAATTACATAATTTTCCAAGCATTTTTGTTTATAACATATTTAATTAATTACTATATTTCGTCAATAGTTGTTGGTAATCACTGATATTATGCCACAAGGATATCAAGTAGGTACTTTCGAGAAAAGCCTATAAAAATTCATGCATATTATACTAGCTGACCAGTGCCCATAGTCAAAGTTGTGATTTTTTTATCCTTGCTAACTCTGTTAGCTACCACAATCGAGAGTTTCATCCAAGAAATTATTGGACGACTCATCAAAATGAAGGTAGGTACTCACGAAAAATTAGCTTGATACCTACTAATCAAGTGAAAACAATGTATGGGGGAACCATGGCTACCACTTCGTTGAGCGTATAAACAGTTTGAATTGACTTACACCAGACTTACAGCGCAAAACCCGCAACATTATAGCGGCTGCAGAAATACATCATTTGTGAAAAATTGTTTCAGAGGGACAGACAGACTGACAGCGAAGTCATTAGGGTACCCTTTTTTGTACCATTTGGGTATGGAATCCTAAAAACTGCATATTCCCAATTGTGTTCAATATTAGTTTAATTGGAGTAAATCACGTCGGGCCAGTGGTCAATTTATTTATAGTAAACTTTCAATTTAGAGAACACGCCCTGGCCCTCCGTCGCCCTTCGTAAATCTCCGACAGACAGCTCCTTGCGGTACACCGGCACAATTGCTACTGTACCATCCATGTTAATTATTGTAAAATGTAATTTAAATTTCCCGCCTTCCCTATAGAATGTCATTGTTGAAAAATGACATTTGTTATGTTAAATCTGTGTTCTTGCTTTTTCACATCCTGTTACCGTCTCACTGGGTTACGAGAGTAAAATGAAGAGAGAGTGTCTTTGTGTATTGCGCACACACTTGAGCACTATAGGAATTAGGAATTAGGAAATAGGAGTATCCATTTTTATCATTGTTATTGTTTTCTTTACTGCATGGTGAATAAATGATATTTAAATTGGAGGCATTATACGCAGCCAAAACATGGCTTAGTCCACTGTTTACATTTCTATCACATTGAATCGGAACGGAGTAAAACACCTGCAATTCTAAGAAACAACCAACTCGTTTACTGTTTACAGTAAGGCAATAATTATTTCATAATTGAATGCTCTATTCAACCCCTCCTAGACTACGAACATCTAAATTTGCGTAAAACACAATTTGAAGTGTAGTAAAATGTTGTTAAACTCTTTATTTACATTATCAGGTGGAATGAGTACAACCTTCACCGTGGCGCTGTCGCTTTCGTATCCGCTCTCGTAACTGAATTCAGTTCATTGGCAAAAAAAAAACTCTCATTGCGAGCGAAACATAAATAAAAATACATTAATACGCGTAATACGGTCTACGGACACTACGTCACCGGCGGGGCTGCCAGCTACGATGGACTGCAACAAAATCGCCATCTTTTTTAAATTTATATAAATATAGAAATATTTTCAATGCGAGAATTTCATATCTGAAAAGAAAAGTGGTAAAGTACCTAACTAAAGTGATTGAGACGTTATTTTCTACGTTAATGTTGTAACTTTTAACCGACTGGTGCTGACAAATATTACACTATGGCCAACTGGCTGTATACTGTGGATTTAAATAAAAATATGTAGTTAATTTTCCTTCTGAACTTTGTGTCTGTGCTAACAAAACCTGTACCAAATTGCAACATAGGTTTATTTTAGATAAAATGTATTCTGACATTGTATGCGTTTTAAAGGACTCGGCTGAGCAATGTTATGTCGAAAAAAAATGTAAAAAACATAGTTATGTTACCGGTTGGAATATACATGTTAGTAGTGCACATAAAAAGGCTCGGTTTTGGTTTCAGTCCTGGGTATCTCTCGGGAAACCTAAACACGGCTCTGTCTATCAGAATATGTGTGAATCTAGACGGAACTTTAAATCAAAATTAAAATATTGCCAGAATAATGCAGCACAAATTAAAATGGATATTATAGCCAAAAATCATAAAGATAAAAATTTTTCGAAATTTTGGAAAAATACCAACAGATTGAACCCGAAACCGAGTCTTCCAGTGTCAGTGGCTGGTATGCATGATCCTGTGGAGATAGCGAGTTCTTTCCAAAAACATTTTAGTATAGCATCACCCCCTCCCCCGCTGCCAAGGGTGCTGCACGGGGGCCGTCCTGACGCCGTAGACGTTAATGTTAGATTCAGCGCTAAAGATGTCGCTTCCGTAATCAAAAGGATGAACCGAGGTAAGTCTCCGGGGCACGACGGCCTCAGTGTCGAGCACTTGAAGTATGCTGGGGTGCATTTGTCGAGAGTGCTCGCTATGTTCTTCAGTTTATGTATCACTCATGCATACCTACCGAAAGACCTAATGTACACTATAGTAGTGCCTATTATGAAAAATAAGACTGGAGATGCCTCCGACCTGTCCAATTACAGGCCAATATCACTGGCTACCGTTGTTGCCAAGGTGCTGGACAGTCTCCTAGATAAGCAGCTGGAACTTCATACATGCATATATGACTCACAATTTGGTTTTCAGCCGGGCCTGTCCACTGAAAGTGCCATATATTGTCTTAAGGAGACTGTTCAGTACTACACAACTAGGAAAACTCCAGTCTACGCTTGTTTTTTGGATCTGTCGCGGGCATTCGATCTGGTGTCATACAATAAACTATGGCAAAAGCTGGAAGAAGACACTACCGTACCTCATGAAATAACATGCTTATTCAAGTACTGGTATAACCATCAACAAAATAGCGTGAAATGGGCGGGAGTGTTTTCCAATGTGTATAGGCTGGAGTGCGGGGTGAGGCAGGGGGGGCTGAGCTCTCCACGTCTCTTCAACCTCTACATGAACCGGCTGATCGGGGAACTTAACAGCACATACGTAGGATGCCACATTGATGGCGTTTGTATAAATAATATAAGTTACGCTGACGATATGGTGCTGTTGAGTCCGTCGATTGGTGCTTTGCGTAGGCTTCTTCGTATCTGTGAGGAGTATGCGGGAGCCCATGGGCTTAGGTACAACGCTAATAAAAGTGAGTTTATGGTCTTCAGTGCCGGTGCGGATAGGAGTTACAGAAATGTGCCTCCTGTTTCGCTAGACGGTGTACAACTGAAGAGAGTAGACAGGTTTAAGTATCTGGGCCACTGGGTAACCGACACTCTGTCAGATACAGAAGACATTGAGAGGGAGCGTAGGGCGCTGTGTGTGCGCGGTAACATGCTGGCTCGTAGATTTGCACGATGTAGTAAAGAGGCCAAGTTGACTCTTTTTAATTCCTTCTGCCAATCATTCTACACTTGTGGTCTGTGGGTCAAGTTCACACGGCGGGCATACAGCGCTCTACGAGTGCAATACAACAATATGTTCAGGATGCTGTTTGGGCTGCCTCGGTTTTGTAGCGCTTCTGAAATGTTTGCTGTGGCACGAACAGATTGTTTTTACACGATCATGAGAAAGCGATGTGCCTCGTTGTGGTCTCGTGTACGGGGCAGCCAGAACAGACTCCTGAGTGTACTGGGTAGTCGATGGGACTCCAGGCTGTTAAGGCATTGGATGCAGCTCCATGCCCCAGCAGCTCGTTTCCCTTATGTTTAAGTTGTAAATGTTTTAAAAATCTGCTATTATAAATTTGTTATACTAACACTACACTTAAGACCTTTGTTACTAACACTATTATATGGATTTCTTAATCTGAAATAAATTATTTGATTTGATTTGAATAACACTAATAATTTAATATAAAGAAACACTCCTAATAAATACCGAAGTACAAATCTCCATTTTTAGCGTTTAAAGTTAAATCTAATTTCTGTATACCTGCCGCAATAAATTACATTCAAAGATTTACACGGCGGGGTATCTTTGAGACTTTACATGGCAACACCATGTCACGCGGGCTGTGACGTCATAATTGGCTCGCAATACAACCTTCACCCAATAATTGGAGCGGTCGGCGCGAAACGCGAAAAAACGCGATATTTTTAAACGTTAAACGAAATAAAAGAGTAATGAGTTATTGATCGGGCCCGGGTTAATGCACCCGGTTATTACGGACGGTCAAGGCCGCCGGATAATGGAGCTTTTAATTTTATATTTTATTAATTGGGCTGTTTTCGTCAACACTTTTTTACACAATGATTTTACTCAATGATACGTGGTATTCATTTGTATTTACTATGGAGTTTTTTGTGAACGTACTTTATGATAGCGAATTGTAAATGTAGAATGGTTTATAAAATCATTTCTCAAAAATAAAGTCTTATTTCTTTATATAAAGTGTCAATTGTGTAGAAACAATATAAATGAATGTGGATAATGAAGTCGAACAACAAATAAAATGATTAGCTCCTTAGCAAACAGTAGATGTCGGTAATCTAATCATCGAGTAAAACCGCCTTTAAGTACTTACCAATAAGATCCAAAATTCAAGTCTATAAATTCTTATCTAGTATCACAGGCACATCAGACTTTAGTTACACTACACTATTGCACTAAACACAAATTTCGAAAAAAGTAAAAATATATATTTTTTTTAAAGTTAGGATAGTTTATATTTTTTAATTTGTTTCGCGGGAAGTAAGACCCGCACACCCGGCGTCCCACAAGGAACTCAAATGTCTTGGGGGCGAAAGACGTTGGGCCCCTCGATCCCCATCGTTAATTTTGTGATAAAAGTGTTAGTGGAGGGGTCATTTGTTTGCTAATTCGTTTGTTTAATTTAAGAAATAGGTACTTAGTAAAAAATGCATTTTTTAGAAATGTAAATTGTAGCGATTGATAAAAAGAATATGCAAGATGAAGAAAAATAACCAGTAACTTCCGAATATGAAAAAAACATATTTTATTACATATATTACAAAAAAATCATACTTAAATAAAATAATATACTAAATATTATTTTATTTATGATATTTGTAAGCAATTTTGATTTAAATTCAAATATAGTTCTTGTGTTATTAAGCACAAAGACTGATATTGAAATTGCTATTCAACTCAACGTAAAAAAAGTTTATTTGGAAGGGTGAGCTTTCTTTGCGTCCATATTGTTGTTGGTTCGTAAAAGGCGACAATGTCGACATGAACGGACTCTAACTTATCAATTTCACATAATGTGAAAAAAAAAATTGTTGATCGCTACTTACATTGTAATTATTTTGTATGCAATATAAAGACGTAAACAATTATAATTTGAGTTAATTTTAACTATTATTCTCAAAGGACCTTTACATAACTCTAAAATGAATACAATATTGACCAAGAGTAAAAAAGACGATAATATGAGAACTCATTGCTTATAATAATGTTGTTGCGTGTGTGGCTAATATGTTGTGGTTTTACATAAAAAAATACTAAATCATATTAAGTAAACAGCATTCGACTATGTTGCAAGGCTCATTATTCTATTTCGTGAAACTTATCAATAAAAAATAATAATATCTGGTTAGTTATACTCTAGATCGGTGCCTAATATATTCGGTTATATAATACCTTATTAAACTGAATTATACAGAAAACAAAATACTTTCATTTCAAAGTATTTATTAATATGTTGTTAATAAATAAGTGTCACCAATAGCCTTTTTGTTGACTTTCCGAAAATAGCTTGTTAAGTTTTATTTGGAAATAAAATATTTGGAATTTGGAATAATAATCACTAGAAACACCGTGTACATAAAAAGGCTTAGAATAACTTAGAATTCGTCTCTGCGCTCGGAAGTATTGCACGGTGGCTTATTTTTAACGGTCACAACGAAGCACGCGTCGCTGTCAGAGATACTAAACCTGAGGCTCACTTCATCCTAATATTATTTAAGTTATCCTATATGGACAAACGATGTAAAATTTTTGATATGTAGATAATTTATATTAAGACTTAATTACCGTATGGCTTTTCTGTAAAAAGATAAAGTTTGTGAGGTTGCATTGTTGGATGGATGGATGTGTTACTTGTGAACACTATTACGAAAAACTTACTGAACATTTTTGATGAATTTTCGTATGGTAAAAGCACTGTGTTCCCGTGGGATATTGTATTTATGTAAGCGTGTAATATGAATGTAGTATGTATGTGCAGGCGAAGCCACGAGCACATAATATTTAAATTTTCATGATTAATTTTTTTATGTCCTTAAAAATGCAAACTTCATAAATCAAAATATAGTAGTTTTTATTGCATAGTTTATTATTACTCAATATTTTAACATGTGTATTATAAATCTTTTATTTTTTTCCTCTTCTTCCAAAGACTTGACGGTGGTCGCAACTCACAGTTAGCCAGTGCCAATCTCCACAAGATATCACCTAATCAATAGGTAAGTGTAAAATAAGTAAAATATTATATATTATGATATACGAATATAGTTTCAAATAGCGCATAGTTATTAAAACTTATAATACAGGATATATGAGATAGGTGAAAAACAATTCCGTAGTTTAATATTTTATAAATAATAATGTTAATAATCTTTTGGTATATTTTCATGTGTACGAATAGTTACTAGTTATGTATGAAATAATCGGTTATTATAAAGCCGTGTTCATATCGTAATAGTTGATTGCGTCATGAATTCTGCAATCGTTACGAGAAATCTGAAGATTATAATTATAATTTCAGTTATCATTGTTTTTATTTTGAACAAAAAGTATTGGAAAAGGTTTGCAACACCTGTGCGGGATCTCCTTAACAATAAGTCCCGCGTAAGGGCCCGTGCCCGTCTCGGTCCGCGCCCAACTTTTAACGTACTTTTAAATAAGTCACAACAGCTGAGCGACTAAAGATAAGATACACGATTGTCGGCTGTCGCTCATTGACATCGGCGAAACTATTTTTTTTTATTTTATTCAACTTGCCCTGTTAGTATGTTAGCGTATGACAAATTTTACGAGTTAAATTAGGACCACTTCCTGACATGTTACATTAGGCTGAAATTTGGTTTTATAACATAATATCTATGGACGCTTCACACTAAACAAAATAAATCCATCTTATTTTGACTCTTTTGACAAGCACTCAGAGCATTTAAATAAAAGCTTGTTTTTAATTAATATTTTCTCGTAAGGTATGTTAGAACTATTTTTAACCGACTTCCAAAAAAGGAGGAGGTTTCTCAATTCGACCTCGTATATATGTTTTTTATAGACCTAAAAACTTAGCTCGCTAAATTCTAATACAAATATGCTTATATTTTTTTTTATAACTCATGCGGGATAAGTAGTAACTTAGCGCTCGCTGTTGCGGTTGGAAATGAGCTGTTTGCCCATTTTAAAATTTGAGTACGAAAAGTTTACTTGGCGCACGCATTTGTGCAGCCCGTGCGATATTGTCGATTGCTCTATAGCAATCGACAACTTATCCCACTAGTTGCAAAATATACTATTCTTTTTTATCTATCTTTGGATATTTTCTATCTTTATATTTTTCTTTATTAGTTGACGACCTCCGTAGCGCAGTGGTGCAGCGCGTTGGTGCTCGACCGAGAGGTTGCGGGTTCGAATCCCGCCGAGGGAACAAAAAGATTTCAATGTCCCTGGGTCATGGACGTGTATTAAATTTGTGTATTCATATAATAAAAATCTTAAATATGTGTATAATATAAAAGTATTCAATATTCAATATATATTTCCGTTGTCTGGTACCTGTAAGTCGTAACACAAGTTCTTCGGATACTTAGCACGGGGCCAGATTGAGGTGGTTTAAAATATCTAAAGATATTATTATTATCAGCTGCATCCTGACCGCTGGGCAAAGATGGTCACTGAAAAGGTACCCGAAGATGGACGATGCTCATGTGGTCGGCCTAAGAAAATCTGGAGTGACGACTTGGATGGACATCAGCCAGGTGGCACAGGTAAGAGATAAGTGAGAGAGCTTGGGGAAGGCCGTTTCTTTTTTGGGATTGCATAGGCTAATAAAAGAAAATGTACCGAGATTCCAGTAGCTAGAAAATAAAAACTATATTTGTTATTAATATGAAAAAATAAACTATGAAAAAATATAAAAAAGTCGTTCGATCTTAATTATAATTATGATCATGTCAATTGAATGTAAAGCAAATAGATGTAAATTAAAATTGAAGAAAAGAGTTGAGTTAACAAATTAAAACATGTAATAATGACCATATTGTAATTTTGTGTATACAAGTGTCTTTGACTTAATTCAAACCTTCCAAAACATTTTGTTCAGACGGGACTATGAGGCTCGTACCTACAGAAAAACATTTTCACATAATAATATATGGATGCTTTACGCCACGTCTATCTGGCCCAATGCTAAGTATCCGAAGAAGACCCAACAACGGAAACATAATATTTAATATAATACTTTTATTATAATATACTATAATTCTATTTACTGTATGAACTATATGATTGTAAGAGACAATAAATAACTATTATTATTATAATTAAGATTTTTATTATATTATACACAAATTTAATACACATCCATGGCCCAGGCACGTTGGAAAATTTTTGTTCCTTCGGCGGGACTCGAACCCGCGACCTCCAGCTTGAGCACCAACGCGCCCGATGGTTACCTAAAAAAGTTTGTGTATCATAAAATATTCAAACATATTATAATTTAATATTTAATAATAATTAAAGCACTACTTATAATTAAACTAGGATACCAATTTATTTCTTCACCTGTATAAGACTCTGTTCAGACTGAGACACGATGCGACGCATCCGGTAAAAACGGTACGGTGTAAAAATTATGCAGCGCCCAAATATTTTCTACAATAAAATGAGTATTTTTTGTGTTAATACCTAGTGTGTAATTAAAGTTGTTAAAGTGTGCGTTATCGCGTCGCGTTATGTCGCGTCTCTATGTGAGCCGACCCTTACGCACAGATATAACGCGTGCTGGACACACGTGCGGAAGTCGCCTATTTCCATAAACGTGCCAACTGGTAGACATATAATTATAGCATGCCATTAGCGACTTTCTGTGCTTTTGTTTAGAGTACAAAATGTCATGTTCTGATAAATAAATGTAGCGCACGCACCCGTCTTGGTTCGTGGTCACAAGAAAGTAACAGGATGCGTCTTAACGCAAGGGTGCCAACCCTATTTCTTATGGCACATCAACAAAAGTATTATTACCACTTATTAACTGCTTCTTACTGCAAACTAAGACCACTGGACAAATAAAATATTGCCCGATTCAGGCCTCTTACTCTTCGCCAATACGGCCGACATCGCCTGATAATTTTAGGATTTTGGCATGTAAAAAAATTAAAGAATCATAAACTTGTGGTTATTAACCGAACCTACCTTCAATAGCTACAATTTTTGTAAATAAGACTATAATCCGATTACGTAAATTATTAGCAGCCTATGTCCCTTTCGCTTTTAATACAAATATATTGACACCTCTTTTGTTAACATCGGAGCAGTAATTTAACCACTACAGTGGAAGACACAATTATAAAGACTGCCAAAATCTTTCAAACCCTTCCTTTTGTTTTTTGTTTTTCTGTACTGTTTTATTGCTACATCCATATTATTTATCATCATCATTTATATCATCATATTCTTTGTTTTTCTGTACTGTTTTATTGCTACATAATATATTTGTTTGCAGGTTGCAGCGGAATCCCTGTCGGACACGCAATCTGAATTTGAATAGCAATAGCAGGAACAGATGGACAATCAAACAATTTGCAGAACTATCTTGTTTCCAACTTGAGCAAGGTAAGTCGAAGTTTCGCAGCCGTTTAGGCAATCTGTCGCTTAGCAGCTAATAACCTAGGTACCCAACTTGTTCTTACTATGATTGATTGAAACTTACCTCCTCATAGAAAATACAGCTGTGGCTAAGACAAGTTTACTCAATGTTATCTGCCCCTTTAATCTTGAAATTAATTGATCGGATTTAAAATTTAACAGTTGACTAATTTTGAACACGTCACTAGCGCCAAATTGGTTTAAAATTGAGTGTCGTTTATATCCGTCACAGTATTTTCTCTAAAATCACTTACAATAACCGAAAAAAACCTTTTACACTGTTGTTTTCAATTTACATGAATAGCAAGGCAGCAAAATTAACATTGGAATCTGATTGGAATTGAATTTATTTTCAAGAGTAAGGCGGCTTATAACGCTCTGTATTCTTGTATTGATGGTACGATTGTACCACTCAAAATAAATTTATTCAAAATCTACGATTGTTTCAGCTGTTTGTTACACTTTATTTGTTGTATCAAAAATACAATACTCATAATTTGCGATCTTATTAATTTTATTTTAATTAATATGATTTCAGAATCAACATCATGGGGAACCACCAGTTCCAAAAGCCATCGAAATCTGGCAACCACTGCAGGCGCCGTCGAGATAGTTACTTTTGTGCCTGGTCCTCCTTTAAATACACGTCGCCGATAACACGTGTAGTGTAGTTAGTTTTTAAGCATTTTAAATATGTATGTTAGTCTATAAGTATAAGGTATTTATAATATGGGCCTATGTAGCCCGAAATATATGGTATTTAATTTAATTTTTTTAATATTATACGACCGACAGTGAGACTTCTAAAGTTCCCCAGATATACGATCATTCAAATCATCAAACTCTAAAGTACCTATATAATAAAAACCTTGACTAATGAATATACAAACAAGGTTATAGGATTATAAATCAAACACATGTTGGATTTTGAAAATTATTGTAACTTTAAAAAAAGGGACGGCTGGCTCATGCAGCCAGCATGTCAGCTATCCCTGAATTAAAATATAACCTCACTGTTCTTTTCGTTTCCATAGAGGGTTCCGTAACTATGATACCCAATAGGTATCTAGTAAAATTACTTCAAAAGTTACTGTTCAATTTTGTTTAAAACAATTTGCATAAAGAGTATAAGCCGTGGCGACCTATCAGCATGATTTCTGCCTCTTATATTTTCTAGTTAGAATAACTTTGAGGACGATTACACGGTAATGGTTTCCTTTTTAAAAGCACCAACAAAGTTGGGCACCCCTGAGATCATATCAAAGGGTTTGTCGTGGTTGGTTACCGCTGTCGATCCTGGCTCACAGGAGTTGCAGTGGTGGGAATGTGAGGTGGGCCAATGCCCGTTTAAAAAAAAGCACTAACAAAGTGACACTACGGGGTTGAAAAATAAAAACCTTCAACTAGCACATGTAAGAAATATTATTACATATTATATAATGCCAAAAAATAAAATCTATACACAATCCATAAATGTATCAAAATCCATTAAAATTATTATTACTTGTAAGTAATTATAATCAATGGTTTCATACAAACAAATAAACAATCAAATGTTTTCTCTTCATAACATTTGTAATAGATAGCAATTAATTTAGTATTATAATCTGAAAAAAAAGTGTAACAATAAAACAATAAATAACATTTAAAGCCATTAAAAAAAATTGTTTTATTATTTTTTACATGTATAAAGAAATTGTGTTGTTTGAAAAGTGTGATATCACATTGATGTCTAGGATGTCACTTCAAACCTTAATTAGCAACCAAATATTCATAACCCTCGTTTAACGTTTTTTTCGTTCAGATTCGCGTTTCTTTAGCACTGTTTAGAACCATTAGGATCATTTTGAACTGTTTTCACTAGTGTTCCACACGCAGCTGTCAGCTGTCAAAAACTGTTCAAAACGCTCAGAATGATCACGCCATTTTGCTTATTTCTCCCTACTTGAGGCAAAATGTACATTTTTTGACGTTTACTTGGATTTGACAGATTTCAATGATCTCGATGTTATTTTTAGGTTATCGTGGAGGAAATTTATTAAGGATTCTTTTGTATAATTTTTGAAATTGATTATTTTAAATATAATAATAAGAATATATTTAGATAAACAAGAAGTGTCAAAATTTAACATCTGTCAGTCGTTAAACTAGCAGTAAAGCGATCAAATGAAAATTTCAAAATTTACAATATTGTGCTAATGAAACGACAGTGTGCGATATGAATGATCTAAGCATTCAGAGTAAAATAAACGTTTAAAGGAACACACTGATAATAATAATAATATGATATTAACTGTGAAAAAATCAAAGTTAATTGACAAAAAAGTTATCATTAAATATTTGAAACTTGGTTCTTGCTTAAAGATATAATACGATTTCATGGGATCCTGGGCCCTGATTACGTAACTTCTGTGGCTTTCCCGACCATCGACATCAACTGTCATTGAGACGTTAAATCTTTTTAAAACATGATTTAAAAAGTTAATATGTCATTACTTTGACGTTTTAACTTTTTAAATCGTTTTTTAAAAAGTTAATATTATGTCATAATTTTGACGTTTTAACTTTTTAAATCGTGTTTTAAAAAGATTTAACGTCACAATGACAGTTGATGACGACGGTCGGGAAAACCACAGAAGTTACGTAATCAGCGGCCTGGTTCCAATGTTCCTAGTGGTATTGTGTTGTATTTAGAACTATGTTGACTTGTTTTTAACTTTAATTTGTGATGAATATCAGCTGATTAGCTCCGGGTTAAGAACTTCTTGATTAGGCTGTCATTGGGCCACACTATATATTTTGATGTCTCTATTTTTTTTGAAAATATTATTTACTCATTTCAGCTATGGACACACCTATAGCTTTGCTACCTGAACTCAATAACACTGTACAAATTATATACACAAATTATTTGCACTTTTTGCGCTATATTAGATTTATAAAAAAACACGACCGGTTTCGACTAAGTCATCATCAGGTATACTAATAAAGTGGAAAAAGTGCAAGTAATTTGTGTATTATTAATGTGTAACATGTATTTCCATCAAGAACCTACAGTAATTTCAATAACATATGAACTCAATAAATTCATTATTATTATATTGTATTGTATATTTTTTACGAAATAACTGAAAAACTACTATGAAGGTGCTAATTCTGGTCAACTATTTAAGGCAGATTGAGCAAAAAATGTTTAAGAATAAAAACTAGACTACTTAGTCAAAATTTTTGTTTATATAGGCGAAAAACAAAAATTTTGACTAAGTAGTCTAGTTTTTATTCTTAAACATTTTTTGCTCAATCTGCCTTAAATAGTTGACCAGAATTAGCACCTTCATAGTAGTTTTTCAGTTATTTCGTAAAAAATATACAATACAAATCTTTTTTCTAAATATTACCCCCGGTTTCTGAAAGGAAATCAAGGACAAAATAACTAATGATTAAATCTCTTGCCGGTTGTCAAATTCAGTCCTAAATTTGAACTTGAAAAATCTAGGCAATGTCACTTGACATATTACAAGAACAAAACAATGTACCTATTTGTCCAGAATTCTTAAGGTGCGATTCCACCGGTGTTCTGAACTGTTGCGAACATTGTGCGTAACAGATGGCCTGTTTGTTCCGGTGGCCTCGCTAACGCAACATTAACAAATTGGAACACATACAAATTGGCACAGCTGGAATTCTGAAAAAATGTTAGCTAACAAATGTTTTGAACACTATTTTGGTGGAATCGTATCTTTAGAGGGTAACTATTTTTGAGTAAGACCTCCTGATGCTAAGCTATACCAATCTATCAAACTTCCTCTGCTCAGACAATAACGCTGGTTTTATGGGTCAAGATTATCCATTTATGCACGGCTCGTCCAAAGCTCGCCTACGATGGGATGAAGTGCGCAAACGTCGGTTGACGTTTACTTTGCCGTGGAAAGCGATAAATCTCCCGCCCTTAATTAGACGCTAAGAGATTTACACGGCGCGGGGTTTACGAGCAAAGAACGCCGTTATAATATTTGCGCGCCTCTCCAAACACGACCAATTGAGATAAATCTTTACTTGGTCTGAGGTAATATTTGCTTTATCTTATAATATCTTTTCACTTCGTACACTTTTTTGTTTCATTAAAAGTGCGTTCCAGTTGCAAAAAAATTACGTTCCCGAATCGGTTAAGCCGTTCTCGAGTTTTAGGAAAACGGACGAACAGCAATTAATTTTATGAAACATATTGAAAGGCCGTTAATTTATTAGATTGGTTTCTTATAATTATAACCTATGGTCTATTATAAATAAATTTGCTAACTGACACTTTTCAATTAATTAATTAAATAAAAAAAATAACAATGGCTAGCGGATATGGAATAGCTCACGTGGTTCCTATTATTTTGTTGCAAAATTGATTAGTTCTTTTTCATATTATGTGGATGAGTTTTGTATAAATATCAAATATCTGAAGTGTTTTATTATAACACATCTGACATCCATCCAAAATTGTAAAGGCAAATTAGACAATCCTTTTTTGTTTAAAATAATAACAGCTTAAACCTACAGGAGCACAGATCACTAAATAGTTACTGCGTAAGCAGGAGTCTATAAATAATATTATTAACAGCCTTGTATTCGTAACGTTATCTAATGTCAATTGCTGTCTTCATTTTATACAATTCTCCTACAATAATAATACATTGCTTTCAGTTGGTCCTGCTTGACCCACAGGGTAAAATACACTTTATTGTTGATGGAAGGCGAAATCGCTTAAACAAAATTTGGTGATAAAATAAAAATGAAGAAAGTGCCTAACTTTTATATTAACATTTTATTTAACATATTTCCTGAGATATTAATATAAACTGTATGGTGTAAACTGTAAACAATAAGTCTACATAGCTTACCCTGTGAAAAAGTTATCAGATATCTTGTAAAACTAAACAAGCTCTGCACTACACCTTCCTAAAAACTATGAAGAAGTGGTTAGATCTAATGAGGAGCCAATATTCTTGATCTATGCGCCCTTATTTTACAATTTTTTTTCACACACGATAAATGAATGTATACGAAATCATCGTAACAGTAGCAAAACGGCCAAGTACACGTCACGTCAACTTCAGTCACGTTTAGACTGAAGTGTATATATGAAATTCCCTTGCACTCCACTTGGCTCGTCTTGGCGGGGGCACTACCGTGTCCCCAGATTGGCTCGGACGCGAGACACGGCATCACGCGGCGCGGTTGAATCACGGTGACGCGATTTTAATTTTGCAAATTCTCCTAAACTATTAATTTTATTTACATGGTCTAAAAGGCAAATATAATCTTCATGAAATGCTTAAGCTAACTGACGTTTTTAAAATGATAAAGACTAACACTGTGCTGGTATAAATAGTTTTCCAAACCGCTTTATTACCCACCATTTAAGTAAAAACTTAACGAATTATAACTATACTAAAATCTACCTCAAAAACCACTCTATCTATTCGTGTAAATGTTAACGGAAATATAATATGTAATCCGTCATTGTATACAATTCCTAGGAAATGTATGTAATTCCTAAAGTCGCACGGAAATGTGTGAAATAAATTATATTATACTTACACATTACACATTTCCTAGGAAATATATACATTTCCTAAATAGCAATCGGAAATGTAAAACATTTAAGATATTGGAGGGTACGCGGGGACAGCGGGACATGGGGAGTATATTTGCCTGATCCGGCAGACGATGTACCAAGTACCGAGATACTTGCCTGATCCGGCAGATGATGTACCAAGTACCGAGATACTTGCCTGATCCGGCAGATGATGTACCAAGTACCGAGATAATTGCCTGATCCGGCAGACGATGTACCAAGTACCGAGATACTTGCCTGATCCGGCAGATGATGTACCAAGTACCGAGATACTTGCCTGATCCGGCAGACGATGTACCAAGTACCGAGATACTTGCCTGATCCGGCAGATGATGTACCAAGTACCGAGATACTTGCCTGATCCGGCAGACGATGTACCAAGTACCGAGATACTTGCCTGATCCGGCAGATGATGTACCAAGTACCGAGATACTTGCCTGATCCGGCAGACGATGTACCAAGTACCGAGATACTTGCCTGATCCGGCAGATGATGTACCAATTACCGAGATATTTGCCTGATCCGGCAGACGATGTACCAAGTACCGAGATACTTGCCTGATCCGGCAGATGATGTACCAAGTACCGAAATACTTGCCTGATCCGGCAGACGATGTACCAAGTACCGAGATACTTGCCTGATCCGGCAGATGATGTACCGAGTACCGAGATTGCACTACGGGCATTTGCCAACTTGCAATCCACTGGAACCGGCCAGTGATTTTAGAAGTGCCTTTGCAAGAAAAACTATGCTACAGCAAGATGTATGTATGTGTTTTAAAAATAAAGTATTATGTACTTCAAAATGCCATTCGAACATATTCTACAAAAATAAATAACTGTATGGTCTGACAAAGTATTATAATATAAAGATTTACTTTTATACTGTGACATTTATAATTACTTAATTATTATCAAACTGATTACTTGCCAAATGGAAATTTGATTTTATAAAAATCAATATATTATGTTGATTTTGTGATACGAGTTGATAGATAGTTGAGTTTAGAAGTTTAAGATAATATGAACATATTATTATTATTTTATAGTATGACTGTTACCAGATTGTCTCAGTAAGTGCCATAATAAAAAAATATTACTAACAACGTGTTTTATTACAGAAAGCATTTACTTTATACATTTCCTAATACGATATTGCGATTTACAGCTTTATTTATAAGTGTTATATATGTATTTATTTTATATATACTTATATTATTTAAATGTATTAATAACTATATAATTATAACTAAATATATCATTTACTATCATATAACTACTACTACTATATTAAATATAATAATATTTAAGTATATATATATTTGTTGTATTTATTATTTATATTAATATCTATTGAATTTAGAATTATTTCTATGTCCGATATCTCATTTGGAATGCATCTACTTTACTTTTATCTCGTAAATCACCTAAAGGTTGACTAGTAGAAAATGCCTTGAGGCATTAAGTCCGCCTATGTACAAAATGTGCATGATGTATAAAAAAATAAATAAAATAGTTATTTAAATATATACAATTCCGAGGAAATTTATACATTTCCTAGGATATCCATGCAATAAATAGTTTTTCAAACAATATTTATACATCTCCTAAATAGTATCGGAATTGTACACATTTCCTAGGATTTGTACAATTCCTTGATTTCATACATTTCCGGTAACATAAATATTATGAAAATCGGTACGGTTGTTTTTGAGTTTATCGCAAACCGACGGACAGAAACAGCAAATACTTTCTGTTAATACCTAACGCAGATGCAGTTTTATATGATATATGATAATTTATTTCAGTTTGTGAAGCAAGTTAAAAATATATACAGTTTTTATGATACGATACTGTGAAATCACTAGAGTATTTCAAGAAAAAATATTCTGTTAGTTATTTATAATTATTTAATGTTCTCATCTATACTTTTAGGCCAAGTTTCATTTACGTTGAGTAGTTTGCCTGAAAGAGTAAAGAGTCCGCTTTCATTTAATAGTTAAATTAATATTAACACAAAAATTGCAAATTGTTTTCTATTGCTTCGTGTCGCTGTGTAAGTAAGCGATCGCCACACGCGTCCCCCACAAACCGAGCGTCCGCATCACGCAGTCCGCAGTCCACGTTGTCCACGCCTATAACCTGACCAAGGGTATGGGCTAGAATCGTTCCTAGTTTGGTTAAAATCCCTTCAGTAGTTTTTGACCCATGTGTGCACATACAGACAGACATACAAAAAATTTACTGATTGCATTTTTGGCATCAGTATCGATCACCAATCATCCTCCAAAATAAATTTTGAAAAAATATTTTATTTACAGAATTGACCTCTGTACAGTTTTAATAAAGGTATAGATAGAAGAAGATTTCGTACGCGTGGAAAAGTATTTTAGGGCAGCATTTTTAAATATATTTTTAGTTTATGAACAATTTTTTGTAAAGTAATGATATCCCACCAAAAATATAAATGTAAAAAAAGGAGAGTCAAGTTCAATAAAAATAATATTCTTGGCTGTGGGCTTCGCCGCAAAAAGAAAGGAGATCTAAATGCGTGCCTAGTTCAATGTAAATTCCAAGTACCTTTGTATTTATAGCAGCAAAATAAAATTAAGAACACGTACACTCTGTTTCTTTGCGTTATTGGACACCTAATAACAATTGCTGTTATTTTAAAAAAATTAGAGATTTCAAAGCAGGTAACATTTTTTGACTTCGTCAGCTTATATCAGAATTAAAATATATAGTATATAATGTATAATTAATAATAATATATATGTATTGGATTACTCTATACAATAACTGATGTAATGAAAACTGGCCAAGTCAAAGCTAACCTACTTTAAGATCTCAATTTTTTTTAATAACATCAATTGTTATAGGTGTCGTATTCACGTCAAAAATCTCGAAGCCTACCACGGAATTGATTCTAAAATTACTCATGTGCTGCTACACGTTGCTCACGTTTTGCCGTGATGCAAAGTAGTCCTTCTCTATGGTTTTTCAAATAACATCGAAATCAACAAACTTATTGTTATCGAGTATAATATTATTTGTTTACAAGTGCATATTATTCGAATACAAGTATACATTTAATTCACGCGCCTGGCAAGACAATATAGCAAAGTACCGTACAGAATATTTTCTTGCTTTTAAAATAATATTTATAATATATTATATTCCTACTCATGTAATAGTAATCGTATGTGGACAATATCAGCTCACTTTTCAAGTGAGCTGACAAGTATTATTTATAATAATAATATGTATTTAATTCACGCGCCTGGCAAGACTATATAGCTAAATACTGTATTCACAATATTGCCTTGCTTTTAATATGATATTAATATTATATTATAAGTAGCTTTTTCCCGCAGCTTGCCCGCGTGGAATAGTATTCGTGGCAAAAAATTATTTACTCTCTAATAGTATCTGCCAAATGTTAACAACTTAATTCACTACTCTACGGCTGCAGTATGGTTTAGGTATCGTACCCAGCTTCTGGCTTAGTCAGAATGATCTGTGTATGAACATACTAAAACGTTCGAGGCGTATATAAGGATTTGCCGGTCCATAAGGCATAGTAGCGGATTCCCTCACGTTCTTGCAATGTTATAAGTTATAACCCTCTTCGCTGTGAGGTGAGGTGGCAACACTTTTTGTCTAAATTTGGCCTACTACTATGCGCTTCCAGCCTACTCAATATTTAGCCTATCGACAATCAAAAAATTAAACGTCATACTAATTATTATCAACCTCCTATTTTAATTTCATGTTTCAATCTACTTTTGTGACAAGTTTCATTTAAATACGTTGAGGAGTTTGGCTGAAATACTGTCAATTATGTAGCTACTATTTTTTGAAGATCCCACGGGAACCATTTTGTTTGCTAAGGTAAAAATTTCATGTTCCAATCTACCTTTGTGCGATGTTTAATTTAAATACGTCGAGCAGTTTGGCCGAAATAACGTCAAATAGGTAGCTACTATTTTTTGAAGATTCCACGGGAACCATTTTGTTTGCGAAGGAAAAAATATTATAATGTTGGTTATTTTATGTTTCAATCTACCTTTGTGCCAAGTTTCATTTAAATACGTTGAGTAGTTTGGCCGAAATACCATCGAATTGGTACCTACAATTTTTGGAAGATCCCACGGGAACCCTGTGGTTTTTTGGGATAATATTTTCCAATAATGCTCATCAGGCGTAACTGCCTGCCAAACTTCATTTCATTCCATACAGTGGTTTCAGCGTGATGTGTTGACAAACATTCCCATAGGACCAACCGACAGACAGACAGACTTTTTTTTTCAAAAATCTTATTTTTAGGTTCTGTGGCCTTTAAAGACCTCCTTTTTTGATTTTCACTTAAATTCCTTTAATTTACAGACATGACCCCTCTACAGATTTATTATAATAATTATGTTCATTCCATAATTAAAGTGGCTTCGGCGACATGTGTTGACAAACATTCCCATATGGACCGACAGACAGACAGACAGACAGACTTTTTTTCAAAAATGTTATTTTTAGGTTCTGTGGCCTTAATAGACCCCCTTTTTGATTTTCACTTAAATATCCAGTATCCATAATGTACATATCCATAATGTACAGACATGACCCTCTACAGATTTATTATATGTATAGATATAGATATTCCTACTTAGTAGTAATCATATGCGGAGAATATCAGCCTTACCTTACAAATGAGCTGATATTTTCCGAGATAGATTTCTTGTGCTGACAAGATGTCAAATGTATTGTTGATTAAAGACATCATATAAAAATGTTTTGAAATTTTGTATATTTACTACCGTTTTCCTCATGAACACTTAGAGGAATTAAATTGAAACTTGTACTCGTATCACGTACTCAGGTCTATAATACATTTAAACTGTAAATAAAAAAAAAGTTTCAAAGACTATAAACCTGACTTCGCAAAAAAGGGGTCTAAAAAGGCTGAAACAAAAAATAATTCAATTTGGAATCCAGCTATACATAGTTACAAAAATGGTCAAGATAGAGCCGTACAACATACATAGTCTGCCAAAAACATTACCTACCGTTCTTTTTGGCTTCGTACGGAACCCTCAGTGCGCGTGTACAACTCGCACCTGACCTGTTTTAAACCCTTTGGTTATCCTTTGTCTAAAAAGTGAGCGAACTTAAAATTAATCTCATGCAAGAACTGTACCTACTCACGCCTGGCACGGGACCAGATTGACGTGGTTTGAAAGTTTCTACAGATAGGTATCGTTTTTAATACCCAGGAACTAATACGTTATACTCTTGTTCCTCTAGCGAGATTCGAACCCTATTGAGTGGTAGTACTAAAATACGATGATGCTAAATGTACAATAAATAGATGTAACAATTATTTTTTGCAAATTGTAACAATAGGGGTTCATTAATTTGATCTTATTGTTTCCAATTTATCAGTACCACATGTAGGTGTTTTAATTTGAAACACCTTTAAATAAAAGATCTAAATAATAATCGATAATTATGTCAATATTTAAATACTTTTGCAAACAAATGATTTGTTTTACGTCATTCTCATTCAAAGTTTTAATATAAAAGGCTTAAAAATTTTGAGAAAATCATCAGTGTGGTTCGCACTCTCAAAAACATGAGAGTCACAACCTTCGTGATCTTGTGCTGTGCACTCCAAGTAAGTTTTTTTTACTTTAATATTATTACCATAGATTCATGATTGGTCTCGGCTCGGGTCCGGCGTTCAGGCCGAGAGTCAAGTTTGATAATTTATATATTTTATTATAATTATACATTGTAATGTTCTACAAATCGTATACAATTTACATTTTTTACCTGCATGGCGTTTTTGGTATGGTAAAGCTATAATGAGTAGGTAACATCAAAAGCACATCGAATTTTCGGATTTGTTTGTAGATCTACTTTAGAGTTTAAAAGGCCACAAGTAACGTAGGGTACTTTATATTTTCTTGGATTTAGAAGAATTGTCTTCGAATTGTTTTTTATCGGCATAGACCGGGTCGCTCAGACTTGGACTATGCGGATCGACTTCAATATTCGAACGTTCAATATTCAAACATTAGAAACACGTCGTATATACTTTGATTTTACCTTTATAAAATAGTACATTCTATTATTGATTGTCCTGAACTACTGTCCTGTCTTGATTTTAATATTAAATATATTGCACGCAGAGCGAACAAACAAACAATACTTCCTACTTTAATCCCTTAACCAGAATGTCTCGTCAATAACGAACTCTTAAAAAGTAATAGTAATGATATATGTTATTTATTAACAACGTAATATACAAGTTTAAAAACGGTTTGATGCATGTCCTTCGTATCACTCCTGTATAACATCAACATTTTCTGTATTGTGTGGGAACTTTATGTTGTTTCTATGTTTCTTAGTTTTTACCACAAAGTACATTATAGGGTTCTTACATAGTAATTTAATGTTAAACTCAGTTAGTATAAATTCGTTCCCAACCCAACAGTTAATAGTATTTCGAACTAGTACCTGTTGGGTTGTATCTACACACTTTTGTTTTATTAAAAGTATCTATTAATTTAAATGTATAGTATATTATATAGTTTGTCATTCTACTTGTAATGATGTGTACTCCTATAATTTGGTACACACAACAGATAAAAAAGTTGTATATCTTAATTTTATCGAAGTACTTAATGTGTGTACTGTTGCTGTCCCTTAATAAATAAAAAAAAAAAAACAAAATAAAGTACCAACACTGTCACCACTGAATCAATAAAGTCTCCGACTTACACAGTAAAGTTGCCGGATTATATTGCAAAAGTACGCAATTTAGTTTTTCAATAGTCGGCTTTCTTGAAATTGGAAGTGTGCTCTAAACAGACGCTTTCATTTCGTCGGCGCCAGCCAAAACGGATCGTCTGCTACTAGTATATGGCGCCATTTTAAAATAGATTTGACAAAATTGTTGTTGCAGCATAAAAATATTTGCTCCTTGAACATTAATACATGCATTAAATGCTAATATAATTAAAATAAAATTACATAGAGATATAATACCTTTTCCAATTCTAGAAATAAATATATTTTTAGTTGTTAAACATTTTTTGTAGTTTGTGTAGAAACAATTTTAATTCTATAATGAGAAAATATAGTTAAATCATAATATCCCAAAGTTATAAAAAATGGTATTTTATCAGCTCGTATAGTGAGAATAATGTAGATATTGATATTTTTATATTATGTTATGTTCTCGTGCTACTTGTTACGCACAAATTTTATGTTACTATTGCCAGTTTTATACTATCGCTACAATATAACATGTTTTTTTCAGTATGCATCTTCAAATTTTATAAATAGAAAAGATATCGACAACGATAAATTATTGAGTATATTAGCGAAAAATAGGAATAGTACAAGCTCCGAAATAAACGATAAAGATGGACATTTATATAAAAAATCATCGAACATTGAAAATATCTACAGCGACGCTAACTTTGATCAGAGCAAAGAAAACAATGTAGAAGTTATAGTGTACGTAGTCGAAACAGACAGTGAGGGTAACAAAAGAATAATAAAAGAAGAAGATCAAATAAAGAGAGTATCTGAGACTGCCTCGGCTGCTGCTTCAGCTGCTGCCTCGGCTGCGTCATCTTCATCTTCAGTTGGATCTAATCTAAGCAATGGATACAACAACATAGAAAGTAGAAACCAAGCCCTTATCAACCAAGGTGGAGCATTACCTAGCCTCAGCTTTGGCAACATTGTTCAAGAAATGGGATCCTTGGTATCTGGGGCTACCAAAGCTGCCAATGAGGCCGCTGCATCTGCCGCCGCCGTAGCTGCTGCATCATCTGCCAACAAAAACAAGGGCAATGCGGTAGTGATCAACGAGAACTCTTCATCATCTAGCTATTCTGCATCGGCCGCCGCCTCAGACTCCAGTTCGAATGCTGCATTGCAACAAGCTGAGTTATACTCACTTTATAACGAACTGAAATCCGCAAATAACGCTGCTAACAATGCCCGAAATGCCGCCTCGGCTGCTGCTGCCGCTGCAGCTGCGTCCAACAGTAACAATGGAGCCATAAATTCAGTGACCCTCAACCAAGGTGGACTAGGCTCAGGTGCTGGATTAGGCAACCTCGGGTCGAGCTCTTCATCTGGTGCGTCTGCCTCTGCTGCTGCCTTGTCAAATGCTAGCGGCTTAGGTGGTAGCATTTTCGGAAATGGTCTGGACAGCTCGCTATTAGGCGGCTTGGGAGGCTTGGGAGGCTTGGAAGGCTTGGGCGGCTTTAGCTCTGGTCTTAATGGCAATTCTGGTGCTTCGTCTTCGGCTGCTGCTTCGGCTGCGTCATCTTCATCTTCACTTGGATCTGGCCTTAACAATGGATACAACGGCATCGGTGGCATTAACCAAGGCGGAGCTGCATCTAGCTCTGCCGCTAGCGCGTCTAGCTCTTCCGGTGCAGGATACGGTGGATTAGGAGGATTGGGAGGATTAGGAGGATCGGGCGCGTCTGCTTTATCCGGCTCGACAGCTGGTGCTTTTGGTGGCATCAACCAACTGAGTCCCTACGGATTAGGCAACATTGTTCAAGAAATGGGATCCTTGGTATCTGGGGCTACCGAAGCTGCCAATGAGGCCGCTGCATCCGCCGTAGCTGCTGCATCATCTGCCAACAACAACAAGGGCAATGCGGTAGTGATCAACGAGAACTCTTCATCATCTAGTTCTTCTGCATCGGCCGCCGCCTCAGACTCCAGTTCGAATGCTGCATTGCAACAAGCTGAGTTATACTCACTTTATAACGAACTGAAATCCGCAAATAACGCTGCTAACAATGCCCGAAATGCCGCCTCGGCTGCTGCTGCCGCTGCAGCTGCGTCCAACAGCAACAATGGAGCCGTAAATTCAGTGATCCTCAACCAAGGTGGACTAGGCTCAGGTGCTGGATTAGGCAACCTCGGGTCGAGCTCTTCATCTGGTGCGTCTGCCTCTGCTGCTGCCTTGTCAAATGCTAGCGGCTTAGGTGGTAGCATTTTTGGAAATGGTTTGGACAGCTCGCTATTAGGCGGCTTGGGAGGCTTAGGAGGCTTGGGAGGCTTGGGCGGCTTTAGCTCTGGTCTTAATGGCAATTCTGGTGCTTCGTCTTCGGCTGCTGCTTCGGCTGCGTCATCTTCATCTTCACTTGGATCTGGCCTTAACAATGGATACAACGGCATCGGTGGCATTAACCAAGGCGGAGCTGCATCTAGCTCTGCCGCTAGCGCGTCTAGCTCTTCCGGTGCAGGATACGGTGGATTAGGAGGATTGGGAGGATTAGGAGGATCGGGCGCGTCTGCTTTATCCGGCTCGACAGCTGGTGCTTTTGGTGGCATCAACCAACTGAGTCCCTACGGATTAGGCAACATTGTTCAAGAAATGGGATCCTTGGTATCTGGGGCTACCGAAGCTGCCAATGAGGCCGCTGCATCCGCCGCCGCCGTAGCTGCTGCATCATCTGCCAACAACAACAAGGGCAATGCGGTAGTGATCAACGAGAACTCTTCATCATCTAGCTCTTCTGCATCGGCCGCTGCCTCAGACTCCAGTTCGAATGCTGCATTGCAACAAGCTGAGTTATACTCACTTTATAACGAACTGAAATCCGCAAATAACGCTGCTAACAATGCCCGAAATGCCGCCACGGCTGCTGCTGCCGCTGCAGCTGCGTCCAACAGCAACAATGGAGCCATAAATTCAGTGACCCTCAACCAAGGTGGACTAGGCTCAGGTGCTGGATTAGGCAACCTCGGGTCGAGCTCTTCATCTGGTGCGTCTGCCTCTGCTGCTGCCTTGTCAAATGCTAGCGGCTTAGGTGGTAGCATTTTTGGAAATGGTTTGGACAGCTCGCTATTAGGCGGCTTGGGAGGCTTAGGAGGCTTGGGAGGCTTGGGCGGCTTTAGCTCTGGTCTTAATGGCAATTCTGGTGCTTCGTCTTCGGCTGCTGCTTCGGCTGCGTCATCTTCATCTTCACTTGGATCTGGCCTTAACAATGGATACAACGGCATCGGTGGCATTAACCAAGGCGGAGCTGCATCTAGCTCTGCCGCTAGCGCGTCTAGCTCTTCCGGTGCAGGATACGGTGGATTAGGAGGATTGGGAGGATTAGGAGGATCGGGCGCGTCTGCTTTATCCGGCTCGACAGCTGGTGCTTTTGGTGGCATCGACCAACTGAGTCCCTACGGATTAGGCAACATTGTTCAAGAAATGGGATCCTTGGTATCTGGGGCTACCGAAGCTGCCAATGAGGCCGCTGCATCCGCCGTAGCTGCTGCATCATCTGCCAACAACAACAAGGGCAATGCGGTAGTGATCAACGAGAACTCTTCATCATCTAGCTCTTCTGCATCGGCCGCCGCCTCAGACTCCAGTTCGAATGCTGCATTGCAACAAGCTGAGTTATACTCACTTTATAACGAACTGAAATCCGCAAATAACGCTGCTAACAATGCCCGAAATGCCGCCTCGGCTGCTGCTGCCGCTGCAGCTGCGTCCAACAGCAACAATGGAGCCATAAATTCAGTGATCCTCGACCAAGGTGGACTAGGCTCAGGTGCTGGATTGGGCAACCTCGGGTCGAGCTCTTCATCTGGTGCGTCTGCCTCTGCTGCTGCCTTGTCAAATGCTAGCGGCTTAGGTGGTGGCATTTTCGGAAATGGCCTGGACAGCTCGCTATTAGGCGGCTTGGGAGGCTTGGAAGGCTTGGGCGGCTTTAGCTCTGGTCTTAATGGCAATTCTGGTGCTTCGTCTTCGGCTGCTGCTTCGGCTGCGTCATCTTCATCTTCACTTGGATCTGGCCTTAACAATGGATACAACGGCATCGGTGGCATTAACCAAGGCGGAGCTGCATCTAGCTCTGCCGCTAGCGCGTCTAGCTCTTCCGGTGCAGGATACGGTGGATTAGGAGGATTGGGAGGATTAGGAGGATCGGGCGCGTCTGCTTTATCCGGCTCGACAGCTGGTGCTTTTGGTGGCATCAACCAACTGAGTCCCTACGGATTAGGCAACATTGTTCAAGAAATGGGATCCTTGGTATCTGGGGCTACCGAAGCTGCCAATGAGGCCGCTGCATCCGCCGCCGCCGTAGCTGCTGCATCATCTGCCAACAACAACAAGGGCAATGCGGTAGTGATCAACGAGAACTCTTCATCATCTAGCTCTTCTGCATCGGCCGCTGCCTCAGACTCCAGTTCGAATGCTGCATTGCAACAAGCTGAGTTATACTCACTTTATAACGAACTGAAATCCGCAAATAACGCTGCTAACAATGCCCGAAATGCCGCCACGGCTGCTGCTGCCGCTGCAGCTGCGTCCAACAGCAACAATGGAGCCATAAATTCAGTGACCCTCAACCAAGGTGGACTAGGCTCAGGTGCTGGATTAGGCAACCTCGGGTCGAGCTCTTCATCTGGTGCGTCTGCCTCTGCTGCTGCCTTGTCAAATGCTAGCGGCTTAGGTGGTAGCATTTTTGGAAATGGTTTGGACAGCTCGCTATTAGGCGGCTTGGGAGGCTTAGGAGGCTTGGGAGGCTTGGGCGGCTTTAGCTCTGGTCTTAATGGCAATTCTGGTGCTTCGTCTTCGGCTGCTGCTTCGGCTGCGTCATCTTCATCTTCACTTGGATCTGGCCTTAACAATGGATACAACGGCATCGGTGGCATTAACCAAGGCGGAGCTGCATCTAGCTCTGCCGCTAGCGCGTCTAGCTCTTCCGGTGCAGGATACGGTGGATTAGGAGGATTGGGAGGATTAGGAGGATCGGGCGCGTCTGCTTTATCCGGCTCGACAGCTGGTGCTTTTGGTGGCATCGACCAACTGAGTCCCTACGGATTAGGCAACATTGTTCAAGAAATGGGATCCTTGGTATCTGGGGCTACCGAAGCTGCCAATGAGGCCGCTGCATCCGCCGTAGCTGCTGCATCATCTGCCAACAACAACAAGGGCAATGCGGTAGTGATCAACGAGAACTCTTCATCATCTAGCTCTTCTGCATCGGCCGCCGCCTCAGACTCCAGTTCGAATGCTGCATTGCAACAAGCTGAGTTATACTCACTTTATAACGAACTGAAATCCGCAAATAACGCTGCTAACAATGCCCGAAATGCCGCCTCGGCTGCTGCTGCCGCTGCAGCTGCGTCCAACAGCAACAATGGAGCCATAAATTCAGTGATCCTCGACCAAGGTGGACTAGGCTCAGGTGCTGGATTGGGCAACCTCGGGTCGAGCTCTTCATCTGGTGCGTCTGCCTCTGCTGCTGCCTTGTCAAATGCTAGCGGCTTAGGTGGTGGCATTTTCGGAAATGGCCTGGACAGCTCGCTATTAGGCGGCTTGGGAGGCTTGGAAGGCTTGGGCGGCTTTAGCTCTGGTCTTAATGGCAATTCTGGTGCTTCGTCTTCGGCTGCTGCTTCGGCTGCGTCATCTTCATCTTCACTTGGATCTGGCCTTAACAATGGATACAACGGCATCGGTGGCATTAACCAAGGCGGAGCTGCATCTAGCTCTGCCGCTAGCGCGTCTAGCTCTTCCGGTGCAGGATACGGTGGATTAGGAGGATTGGGAGGATTAGGAGGATCGGGCGCGTCTGCTTTATCCGGCTCGACAGCTGGTGCTTTTGGTGGCATCAACCAACTGAGTCCCTACGGATTAGGCAACATTGTTCAAGAAATGGGATCCTTGGTATCTGGGGCTACCGACGCTGCCAATGAGGCCGCTGCATCTGCCGCCGCCGTAGCTGCTGCATCATCTGCCAACAACAACAAGGGCAATGCGGTAGTGATCAACGAGAACTCTTCATCATCTAGCTCTTCTGCATCGGCCGCCGCCTCAGACTCCAGTTCGAATGCTGCATTGCAACAAGCTGAGTTATACTCACTTTATAACGAACTGAAATCTGCAAATAACGCTGCTAACGATGCCCGAAATGCCGCCTCGGCTGCTGCTGCCGCTGCAGCTGCGTCCAACAGCAACAATGGAGCCGTAAATTCAGTGATCCTCAACCAAGGTGGACTAGGCTCAGGTGCTGGATTAGGCAACCTCGGGTCGAGCTCTTCATCTGGTGCGTCTGCCTCTGCTGCTGCCTTGTCAAATGCTAGCGGCTTAGGTGGTAGCATTTTCGGAAATGGCCTGGACAGCTCGCTATTAGGCGGCTTGGGAGGCTTAGGAGGCTTGGGTGGCTTTAGCTCTGGTCTTAATGGCAATTCTGGTGCTTCGTCTTCGGCTGCTGCTTCGGCTGCGTCATCTTCATCTTCACTTGGATCTGGCCTTAACAATGGATACAACGGCATCGGTGGCATTAACCAAGGCGGAGTTGCATCTAGCTCTGCCGCTAGCGCGTCTAGCTCTTCCGGTGCAGGATACGGTGGATTAGGAGTATTGGGAGGATTAGGAGGATCGGGCGCGTCTGCTTTATCCGGCTCGACAGCTGGTGCTTTTGGTGGCATCAACCAACTGAGTCCCTACGGATTAGGCAACATTGTTCAAGAAATGGGATCCTTGGTATCTGGGGCTACCGAAGCTGCCAATGAGGCCGCTGCATCTGCCGCCGCCGTAGCTGCTGCATCATCTGCCAACAACAACAAGGGCAATGCGGTAGTGATCAACGAGAACTCTTCATCATCTAGCTCTTCTGCATCGGCCGCCGCCTCAGACTCCAGTTCGAATGCTGCATTGCAACAAGCTGAGTTATACTCACTTTATAACGAACTGAAATCCGCAAATAACGCTGCTAACAATGCCCGAAATGCCGCCTCGGCTGCTGCTGCCGCTGCAGCTGCGTCCAACAGCAACAATGGAGCCGTAAATTCAGTGATCCTCAACCAAGGTGGACAAGGCTCAGGTGCTGGATTAGGCAACCTCGGGTCGAGCTCTTCATCTGGTGCGTCTGCCTCTGCTGCTGCCTTGTCAAATGCTAGCGGCTTAGGTGGTAGCATTTTCGGAAATGGTCTCGACAGCTCGCTATTAGGCGGCTTGGGAGGCTTAGGAGGCTTGGGAGGCTTGGAAGGCTTGGGCGGCTTTAGCTCTGGTCTTAATGGCAATTCTGGTGCTTCGTCTTCGGCTGCTGCTTCGGCTGCGTCATCTTCATCTTCACTTGGATCTGGCCTTAACAATGGATACAATGGCATCGGTGGCATTAACCAAAGCGGAGCTGCATCTAGCTCTGCCGCTAGCGCGTCTAGCTCTTCCGGTGCAGGATACGGTGGATTAGGAGGATTGGGAGGATTAGGAGGATCGGGCGCGTCTGCTTTATCTGGCTCGACAGCTGGTGCTTTTGGTGGCATCAACCAACTGAGTCCCTACGGATTAGGCAACATTGTTCAAGAAATGGGATCCTTGGTATCTGGGGCTACCGAAGCTGCCAATGAGGCCGCTGCATCCGCCGTAGCTGCTGCATCATCTGCCAACAACAACAAGGGCAATGCGGTAGTGATCAACGAGAACTCTTCATCATCTAGCTCTTCTGCATCGGCCGCCGCCTCAGACTCCAGTTCAAATGCTGCATTGCAACAAGCTGAGTTATACTCACTTTATAACGAACTGAAATCCGCAAATAACGCTGCTAACGATGCCCGAAATGCCGCCGCGGCTGCTTCTGCCGCTGCAGCTGCGTCCAACAGCAACAATGGAGCCGTAAATTCAGTGATCCTCAACCAAGGTGGACTAGGCTCAGGTGCTGGATTAGGCAACCTCGGGTCAAGCTCTTCATCTGGTGCGTCTGCCTCTGCTGCTGCCTTGTCAAATGCTAGCGGCTTAGGTGGTAGCATTTTCGGAAATGGTCTGGACAGCTCGCTATTAGGCGGCTTGGGAGGCTTGGGAGGCTTGGGCGGCTTTAGCTCTGGTCTTAATGGCAATTCTGGTGCTTCGTCTTCGGCTGCTGCTTCGGCTGCGTCATCTTCATCTTCACTTGGATCTGGCCTTAACAATGGATACAACGGCATCGGTGGCATTAACCAAGGCGGAGCTGCATCTAGCTCTGCCGCTAGCGCGTCTAGCTCTTCCGGTGCAGGATACGGTGGATTAGGAGGATTGGGAGGATTAGGAGGATCGGGCGCGTCTGCTTTATCCGGCTCGACAGCTGGTGCTTTTGGTGGCATCAACCAACTGAGTCCCTACGGATTAGGCAACATTGTTCAAGAAATGGGATCCTTGGTATCTGGGGCTACCGAAGCTGCCAATGAGGCCGCTGCATCCGCCGTAGCTGCTGCATCATCTGCCAACAACAACAAGGGCAATGCGGTAGTGATCAACGAGAACTCTTCATCATCTAGCTCTTCTGCATCGGCCGCCGCCTCAGACTCCAGTTCGAATGCTGCATTGCAACAAGCTGAGTTATACTCACTTTATAACGAACTGAAATCCGTAAATAACGCTGCTAACGATGCCCGAAATGCCGCCTCGGCTGCTGCTGCCGCTGCAGCTGCGTCCAACAGCAACAATGGAGCCGTAAATTCAGTGATCCTCAACCAAGGTGGACTAGGCTCAGGTGCTGGATTAGGCAACCTCGGGTCGAGCTCTTCATCTGGTGCGTCTGCCTCTGCTGCTGCCTTTTCAAATGCTAGCGGCTTAGGTGGTAGCATTTTCGGAAATGGTCTGGACAGCTCGCTATTAGGCGGCTTGGGAGGCTTAGGAGGCTTGGGTGGCTTTAGCTCTGGTCTTAATGGCAATTCTGGTGCTTCGTCTTCGGCTACTGCTTCGGCTGCGTCATCTTCATCTTCACTTGGATCTGGCCTTAGCAACGGTTACAACGGCATCAGTGGCATTAACCAAGGCGGAGCTGCATCTAGCTCTGCCGCTAGCGCGTCTAGCTCTTCCGGTGCAGGATACGGTGGATTAGGAGGATTGGGAGGATTAGGAGGATCGGGCGCGTCTGCTTTATCCGGCTCGACAGCTGGTGCTTTTGGTGGCATCAACCAACTGAGTCCCTACGGATTAGGCAACATTGTTCAAGAAATGGGATCCTTGGTATCTGGGGCTACCGAAGCTGCCAATGAGGCCGCTGCATCCGCCGCCTTCGTAGCTGCTGCATCATCTGCCAACAACAACAAGGGCAATGCGGTAGTGATCAACGAGAACTCTTCATCATCTAGCTCTTCTGCATCGGCCGCCGCCTCAGACTCCAGTTCAAATGCTGCATTGCAACAAGCTGAGTTATACTCACTTTATAACGAACTGAAATCCGCAAATAACGCTGCTAACGATGCCCGAAATGCCGCCGCGGCTGCTGCTGCCGCTGCAGCTGCGTCCAACAGCAACAATGGAGCCGTAAATTCAGTGATCCTCAACCAAGGTGGACTAGGCTCAGGTGCTGGATTAGGCGACCTCGGGTCAAGCTCTTCATCTGGTGCGTCTGCCTCTGCTGCTGCCTTGTCAAATGCTAGCGGCTTAGGTGGTAGCATTTTCGGAAATGGTCTGGACAGCTCGCTATTAGGCGGCTTGGGAGGCTTGGGAGGCTTGGGCGGCTTTAGCTCTGGTCTTAATGGCAATTCTGGTGCTTCGTCTTCGGCTGCTGCTTCGGCTGCATCATCTTCATCTTCACTTGGATCTGGCCTTAATAATGGATACAACGGCATCGGTGGCATTAACCAAGGCGGAGCTGCATCTAGCTCTGCCGCTAGCGCGTCTAGTTCTTCCGGTGCAGGATACGGTGGATTAGGAGGATTGGGAGGATTAGGAGGATCGGGCGCGTCTGCTTTATCCGGCTCGACAGCTGGTGCTTTTGGTGGCATCAACCAACTGAGTCCCTACGGATTAGGCAACATTGTTCAAGAAATGGGATCCTTGGTATCTGGGGCTACCGAAGCTGCCAATGAGGCCGCTGCATCCGCCGCCGCCGTAGCTGCTGCATCATCTGCCAACAACAACAAGGGCAATGCGGTAGTGATCAACGAGAACTCTTCATCATCTAGCTCTTCTGCATCGGCCGCCGCCTCAGACTCCAGTTCAAATGCTGCATTGCAACAAGCTGAGTTATACTCACTTTATAACGAACTGAAATCCGCAAATAACGCTGCTAACGATGCCCGAAATGCCGCCGCGGCTGCTTCTGCCGCTGCAGCTGCGTCCAACAGCAACAATGGAGCCGTAAATTCAGTGATCCTCAACCAAGGTGGACTAGGCTCAGGTGCTGGATTAGGCAACCTCGGGTCAAGCTCTTCATCTGGTGCGTCTGCCTCTGCTGCTGCCTTGTCAAATGCTAGCGGCTTAGGTGGTAGCATTTTCGGAAATGGTCTGGACAGCTCGCTATTAGGCGGCTTGGGAGGCTTGGGAGGCTTGGGCGGCTTTAGCTCTGGTCTTAATGGCAATTCTGGTGCTTCGTCTTCGGCTGCTGCTTCGGCTGCGTCATCTTCATCTTCACTTGGATCTGGCCTTAACAATGGATACAACGGCATCGGTGGCATTAACCAAGGCGGAGCTGCATCTAGCTCTGCCGCTAGCGCGTCTAGCTCTTCCGGTGCAGGATACGGTGGATTAGGAGGATTAAGAGGATTAGGAGGATCGGGCGCGTCTGCTTTATCCGGCTCGACAGCTGGTGCTTTTGGTGGCATCAACCAACTGAGTCCCTACGGATTAGGCAACATTGTTCAAGAAATGGGATCCTTGGTATCTGGGGCTACCGAAGCTGCCAATGAGGCCGCTGCATCCGCCGTAGCTGCTGCATCATCTGCCAACAACAACAAGGGCAATGCGGTAGTGATCAACGAGAACTCTTCATCATCTAGCTCTTCTGCATCGGCCGCCGCCTCAGACTCCAGTTCGAATGCTGCATTGCAACAAGCTGAGTTATACTCACTTTATAACGAACTGAAATCCGTAAATAACGCTGCTAACGATGCCCGAAATGCCGCCTCGGCTGCTGCTGCCGCTGCAGCTGCGTCCAACAGCAACAATGGAGCCGTAAATTCAGTGATCCTCAACCAAGGTGGACTAGGCTCAGGTGCTGGATTAGGCAACCTCGGGTCGAGCTCTTCATCTGGTGCGTCTGCCTCTGCTGCTGCCTTTTCAAATGCTAGCGGCTTAGGTGGTAGCATTTTCGGAAATGGTCTGGACAGCTCGCTATTAGGCGGCTTGGGAGGCTTAGGAGGCTTGGGTGGCTTTAGCTCTGGTCTTAATGGCAATTCTGGTGCTTCGTCTTCGGCTACTGCTTCGGCTGCGTCATCTTCATCTTCACTTGGATCTGGCCTTAGCAACGGTTACAACGGCATCAGTGGCATTAACCAAGGCGGAGCTGCATCTAGCTCTGCCGCTAGCGCGTCTAGCTCTTCCGGTGCAGGATACGGTGGATTAGGAGGATTGGGAGGATTAGGAGGATCGGGCGCGTCTGCTTTATCCGGCTCGACAGCTGGTGCTTTTGGTGGCATCAACCAACTGAGTCCCTACGGATTAGGCAACATTGTTCAAGAAATGGGATCTTTGGTATCTGGGGCTACCGAAGCTGCCAATGAGGCCGCTGCATCCGCCGTAGCTGCTGCATCATCTGCCAACAACAACAAGGGCAATGCGGTAGTGATCAACGAGAACTCTTCATCATCTAGCTCTTCTGCATCGGCCGCCGCCTCAGACTCCAGTTCAAATGCTGCATTGCAACAAGCTGAGTTATACTCACTTTATAACGAACTGAAATCCGCAAATAACGCTGCTAACGATGCCCGAAATGCCGCCGCGGCTGCTGCTGCCGCTGCAGCTGCGTCCAACAGCAACAATGGAGCCGTAAATTCAGTGATCCTCAACCAAGGTGGACTAGGCTCAGGTGCTGGATTAGGCAACCTCGGGTCGAGCTCTTCATCTGGTGCGTCTGCCTCTGCTGCTGCCTTGTCAAATGCTAGCGGCTTAGGTGGTAGCATTTTCGGAAATGGTCTGGACAGCTCGCTATTAGGCGGCTTGGGAGGCTTGGGAGGCTTGGGCGGCTTTAGCTCTGGTCTTAATGGCAATTCTGGTGCTTCGTCTTCGGCTGCTGCTTCGGCAGCGTCATCTTCATCTTCACTTGGATCTGGCCTTAATAATGGATACAACGGCATCGGTGGCATTAACCAAGGCGGAGCTGCATCTAGCTCTGCCGCTAGCGCGTCTAGTTCTTCCGGTGCAGGATACGGTGGATTAGGAGGATTGGGAGGATTAGGAGGATCGGGCGCGTCTGCTTTATCCGGCTCGACAGCTGGTGCTTTTGGTGGCATCAACCAACTGAGTCCCTACGGATTAGGCAACATTGTTCAAGAAATGGGATCCTTGGTATCTGGGGCTACCGAAGCTGCCAATGAGGCCGCTGCATCCGCCGCCGCCGTAGCTGCTGCATCATCTGCCAACAACAACAAGGGCAATGCGGTAGTGATCAACGAGAACTCTTCATCATCTAGCTCTTCTGCATCGGCCGCCGCCTCAGACTCCAGTTCAAATGCTGCATTGCAACAAGCTGAGTTATACTCACTTTATAACGAACTGAAATCCGCAAATAACGCTGCTAACGATGCCCGAAATGCCGCCGCGGCTGCTGCTGCCGCTGCAGCTGCGTCCAACAGCAACAATGGAGCCGTAAATTCAGTGATCCTCAACCAAGGTGGACTAGGCTCAGGTGCTGGATTAGGCAACCTCGGGTCAAGCTCTTCATCTGGTGCGTCTGCCTCTGCTGCTGCCTTGTCAAATGCTAGCGGCTTAGGTGGTAGCATTTTCGGAAATGGTCTGGACAGCTCGCTACTAGGCGGCTTGGGAGGCTTGGGAGGCTTGGGTGGCTTTAGCTCTGGTCTTAATGGCAATTCTGGTGCTTCGTCTTCGGCTGCTGCTTCGGCTGCGTCATCTTCATCTTCACTTGGATCTGGCCTTAACAATGGATACAACGGCATCGGTGGCATTAACCAAGGCGGAGCTGCATCTAGCTCTGCCGCTAGCGCGTCTAGCTCTTCCGGTGCAGGATACGGTGGATTAGGAGGATTGGGAGGATTAGGAGGATCGGGCGCGTCTGCTTTATCCGGCTCGACAGCTGGTGCTTTTGGTGGCATCAACCAACTGAGTCCCTACGGATTAGGCAACATTGTTCAAGAAATGGGATCCTTGGTATCTGGGGCTACCGAAGCTGCCAATGAGGCCGCTGCATCCGCCGTAGCTGCTGCATCATCTGCCAACAACAACAAGGGCAATGCGGTAGTGATCAACGAGAACTCTTCATCATCTAGCTCTTCTGCATCGGCCGCCGCCTCAGACTCCAGTTCGAATGCTGC
Source organism: Celastrina argiolus (assembly GCA_905187575.2). NCBI lineage: Eukaryota > Metazoa > Arthropoda > Insecta > Lepidoptera > Lycaenidae > Celastrina > Celastrina argiolus. The sequence goes on along the minus strand of LR994580.1, from coordinate 14,586,072 downwards.
ATTGCAACAAGCTGAGTTATACTCACTTTATAACGAACTGAAATCCGTAAATAACGCTGCTAACGATGCCCGAAATGCCGCCTCGGCTGCTGCTGCCGCTGCAGCTGCGTCCAACAGCAACAATGGAGCCGTAAATTCAGTGATCCTCAACCAAGGTGGACTAGGCTCAGCTGCTGGATTAGGCAACCTCGGGTCGAGCTCTTCATCTGGTGCGTCTGCCTCTGCTGCTGCCTTGTCAAATGCTAGCGGCTTAGGTGGTAGCATTTTCGGAAATGGTCTGGACAGCTTGCTATTAGGCGGCTTGGGAGGCTTGGGAGGCTTAGGAGGCTTGGGCGGCTTTAGCTCTGGTCTTAATGGCAATTCTGGTGCTTCGTCTTCGGCTGCTGCTTCGGCTGCGTCATCTTCATCTTCACTTGGATCTGACCTTAATAATGGATACAACGGCATCGGTGGCATTAACCAAGGCGGAGCTGCATCTAGCTCTGCCGCTAGCGCGTCTAGTTCTTCCGGTGCAGGATACGGTGGATTAGGAGGATTGGGAGGATTAGGAGGATCGGGCGCGTCTGCTTTATCCGGCTCGACAGCTGGTGCTTTTGGTGGCATCAACCAACTGAGTCCCTACGGATTAGGCAACATTGTTCAAGAAATGGGATCCTTGGTATCTGGGGCTACCGAAGCTGCCAATGAGGCCGCTGCATCCGCCGTAGCTGCTGCATCATCTGCCAACAACAACAAGGGCAATGCGGTAGTGATCAACGAGAACTCTTCATCATCTAGCTCTTCTGCATCGGCCGCCGCCTCAGACTCCAGTTCGAATGCTGCATTGCAACAAGCTGAGTTATACTCACTTTATAACGAACTGAAATCCGCAAATAACGCTGCTAACAATGCCCGAAATGCCGCCTCGGCTGCTGCTGCCGCTGCAGCTGCGTCCAACAGCAACAATGGAGCCGTAAATTCAGTGATCCTCAACCAAGGTGGACTAGGCTCAGGTGCTGGATTAAACAACCTCGGGTCGAGCTCTTCATCTGGTGCGTCTGCCTCTGCTGCTGCCTTGTCAAATGCTAGCGGCTTAGGTGGTAGCATTTTCGGAAATGGTCTGGACAGCTCGCTATTAGGCGGCTTGGGAGGCTTGGGAGGCTTAGGAGGCTTGGGCGGCTTTAGCTCTGGTCTTAATGGCAATTCTGGTGCTTCGTCTTCGGCTGCTGCTTCGGCTGCATCATCTTCATCTTCACTTGGATCTGGCCTTAATAATGGATACAACGGCATCGGTGGCATTAACCAAGGCGGAGCTGCATCTAGCTCTGCCGCTAGCGCGTCTAGTTCTTCCGGTGCAGGATACGGTGGATTAGGAGGATTGGGAGGATTAGGAGGATCGGGCGCGTCTGCTTTATCCGGCTCGACAGCTGGTGCTTTTGGTGGCATCAACCAACTGAGTCCCTACGGATTAGGCAACATTGTTCAAGAAATGGGATCCTTGGTATCTGGGGCTACCGAAGCTGCCAATGAGGCCGCTGCATCCGCCGTAGCTGCTGCATCATCTGCCAACAACAACAAGGGCAATGCGGTAGTGGTCAACGAGAACTCTTCATCATCTAGTTCTTCTGCATCGGCCGCCGCCTCAGACTCCAGTTCGAATGCTGCATTGCAACAAGCTGAGTTATACTCACTTTATAACGAACTGAAATCCGCAAATAACGCTGCTAACAATGCCCGAAATGCCGCCTCGGCTGCTGCTGCCGCTGCAGCTGCGTCCAACAGCAACAATGGAGCCGTAAATTCAGTGATCCTCAACCAAGGTGGACTAGGCTCAGGTGCTGGATTAGGCAACCTCGGGTCGAGCTCTTCATCTGGTGCGTCTGCCTCTGCTGCTGCCTTGTCAAATGCAGGATCAGCCCAACTGGATCCTAAGATTGTAATAATAAATGAAGATCAGTCAATGTCTTCGTCGTCGATAAGCTCATCATCCTCTCAAGGAAGAGGCAGTGTCCGTCCAGTTTGTCGACTTCGTCGTGCTCAGTATATCATTAGAGTAGGAAGAAGAGGACAGCCATGTGTTTACTGTTAAATCTTTTATTTGTATCTTACTCAGTGTATTAATGGGTACATCTTTTAACTTCTGAAATAATAAATTTTGAGCATTTTATATTATTTTTATTTAACTCTTACGGCACGTTATTAACTTATTTTTGTTTGTATAGAGTTAATTGATTAGTAACTCTGCACGTGCAATATCAGGTAAACATTCACATGCTGTAAAGGGCAATTTTGATCTACATGAAATGCACAACGTATCTAATGTATTTAATTAGATACGGAATGATACTGTATCGTTTAAAATAGTTTGGTAAATAACCCTTTTTTGTAATATGTAAAAGATAAAAATGGTTACTGTGGGTTATCCTTAGGAGATAAACATATACTGTCGCGGACTTTTTTATTCATCTATTTGAGATATACAATTTCATTGTACAGTCGCGTGCACTAACATTGATACATATTATACAAATTTGTAAAAAATATCTTCACTATAATGTATTCAAAGCGATGTAACCAGCAAAGTGTTTCAAAATTATGAATACATTATTTTCATTATGAAGTAAACAGCAGTATTTCAGAGAATAGTTGTATACTATATACACTTAAATCTGGGGGCACGGTCGTGCCCCCGTCAAGACGAGCCAAGCAAAGTGCAAGGGCACTTCCTACTTTTTCTCGAAAGGTTTCGTCGTTTTTTTGAACTCCCATAACTTTGCTTTTGATGATGCTAAATAGTTGAAAATTTCAACATATAATGACACCAGTAAATACATGAATTATACAAAGTTTGAATGTCGTAGCTATAATACTTTAGATTTTTATCGATGTCTAAAAACCCCTGATTTCGTCACTGACTCATTTATAGATCATCAAAATTCTTAGGTTACATGTATGTAAGCTGTTATTGCTACAAAATCAACAAAAAAATGATTAAAATGTAAATGCCGCCATCTTAAATCCAATATATGGTGGACCACTATATTGGATTCAAAAGGATGTTTATTATAAGGATCTGATGATCTTTAATTTATAAAAGGAATATTATATACAAGTATATAAAAAGCCTACGACCTACTTTTTGTAGGACCAATAATCGTTCAGAGTTTTGCTCCATATAATTTATGTCGGACTTTATGTATGTTGAGTGCGTTGCACTACTGCAATCGGTATATTCTATTATTCATCTACAAAAAGTCGGTCACCAATTATTAATCGGTGACCGACTTTTACCGAAGATGAAATATATATTATTATATTATTTATGAGAGGAAAATTTGTTTTTTATCCACTTATTTAAAATTAGCGCGAATATAGGCAGTTAATATTTGTAAATTGCTGTCGGTCACAAAGGAGATAATATAACTGTCGGTGTATGGAACAGGTCCGGCACAAGCTCCATCTGTTGTTAAATTTCTTTTCTGTAAAGTTTTTTGTATGCTTAGCATTATTATGATGTGATTTGTAAGAAACTAGCTTTGACAAGCTAGTTTCTTACTTATAATAATGCTAAGCACTGACGTGACTCAAAATATTCTATAGAATTCCTTGTGCTAGTTACCATCATCACTACTACTATAAGGTATAAGGTACTGTTGAAAATACTAACTGGTATTAGCTAATATTTGCACTTCACACAGTCGGCAGGCGTCGTGGCGCTGGGCGTCGGCAGGCATCGTGGCGCTGGGCGTCGGCAGGCATCGTGGCACTGGGCGTCGGTAGGCGTCGCGGCGCTAGGCGTCAGCAGGCGTCGCGGCACTGGGCGTCGCGAAGCTGGGATATTATAGCTAATACCAGCTAGTATTTTCAACAGTACCTTACACGCTGGGCGTGGGCAGGCATCGTGGAGCTGGGCTTTGGCAGGCGTCGCGGCGCTCGGCATCGGCAGGCGTTGCGGCGCTGGGCGTCGTGGCGCTGGGCGTCGGCAGGCGTCACGGCGCTGGGCGTCGTGGCCCTGGGCGTCGGCAGGCGTCGCGGCGCTGGGCGTCGGCAGGCGTCGCGACGCTGGGCGACGGCAGGCGTCGCGACGCTAGGCGTCGGCAGGCGTCGCGGCGCTCGGCATCGGCAGGCGTTGCGGCGCTGGGCGTCGTGGCGCTGGGCGTCGGCAGGCGTCACGGCGCTGGGCGTCGTGGCCCTGGGCGTCGGCAGGCGTCGCGGCGCTGGGCGTCGGCAGGCGTCGCGACGCTGGGCGACGGCAGGCGTCGCGACGCTAGGCGTCGGCAGGCGTCGCGACGCTGAGCGTTGGCAGGCGTCGCGACGCTGGGCGACGGCAGGCGTCGCGACGATTGGCGTCGGCAGGCGTTGGAGGGCATCACTCTTTCTTACTTATAATAATGCTAAGATTCTATAGAATATTTTGAGTCACGTCAGTGCTTACACTGACGTGACTCAAAATATTCTATAGAATTCCTTGTGCTAGTTACCATCATCACTACTACTATAAGGTATAAGGTACTGTTGAAAATACTAACTGGTATTAGCTAATATTTGCACTTCACACAGTCGGCAGGCGTCGTGGCGCTGGGCGTCGGCAGGCATCGTGGCGCTGGGCGTCGACAGGCATCGTGGCGCTGGGCGTCGGTAGGCGTCGCGGCGCTAGGCGTCAGCAGGCGTCGCGGCACTGGGCGTCGCGAAGCTGGGATATTATAGCTAATACCAGCTAGTATTTTCAACAGTACCTTACACGCTGGGCGTGGGCAGGCATCGTGGAGCTGGGCGTTGGCAGGCGTCGCGGCGCTCGGCGTCGGCAGGCGTTGCGGCGCTGGGCGTCGTGGCGCTGGGCGTCGGCAGGCGTCTCGGCGCTGGGCGTCGTGGCGCTGGGCGTCGGCAGGCGTCGCGGCGCTGGGCGTCGGCAGGCGTCGGCAGGCGTTGGCAGGCATCGCGGCGCTGGGCATCGCGACGCTGGGCTTCGGCAGGCGTCGTGGCGCTGGGCATCGGCAGGCGTCGCGACGCTGGGCGTTGGCAGGCGTCGCGACGCTGGGCGTCGGCAGCGTCGCGGCGCTGGGCGTCGGCAGGCGTCGCGACGCTGGGCGACGGCAGGCGTCGTGGCGCTGGGCGTCGGCAGGCGTTGGCAGGCATCGCGGCGCTGGGCGTCGCGACTCTGGGCTTCGGCAGGCGTCGTGGCGCTGGGCATCGGCAGGCGTCGCGACGCTGGGCGTTGGCAGGCGTCGCGACGCTGGGCGTCGGCAGCGTCGCGGCGCTGGGCGTCGGCAGGCGTCGCGACGCTGGGCGACGGCAGGCGTCGCGACGCTGGGCGACGGCAGGCGTCGCGACGCTAGGCGTCGGCAGGCGTTGGAGGGCATCATGGCGCTGGGCGTCGGCAGGCGTCGTAGCGCTGGGCGTCGTGGCGCTGGGCGTCGGCAGGCGTCGCGACGCTGGGCGTTGGCAGGCGTCGCGACGCTGGGCGTCGGCAGGCGTCGCGACGCTGGGCGTCGGCAGGCGTCGCGACGCTGGGTGTCGGCAGGCGTCGTGACGCTGGGCGACGACAGGCGTCGCGACGCTAGGCGTCGCGACGCTAGGCGTCGGCAGGCGTTGGCAGGCATCGCGGCGCTGGGCGTCGGCAGGCGTCGTGGCGCTGGGCGTCGGCTGGCGTCGCTACGCTGGGCGTTGACAGGCGTCGCGGCGCTGGGCGTCGTGGCGCTGGGCGTCGGCAGGCGTCGCGGCGCTGGGCGTCGGCAGGCGTCGCGACGCTAGGCATCGGCAGGCGTTGGCAGGCATCGCTGCGCTGGGCGTCGTGGAGCTGGGCGTCGGCACGCGTCGCGGCGCTGGGCGGGACATCTATAACAGGGAGACTTCTTACACACGAGAGCCAGCATCCAGACAAGAAAAGAATATCAAGATCCAGGTTCAATCTATTTTGTAAAACGTCAAGATATTGAAAACGTTTAATTTATGCTCCTAATGTTTTAGTCCATTTATAGAGGAAGGCTTTATAACATTACGCTGCGACTAAAAGGAGCGAAGCGGCAGTGAGAAATGTTGTATAAACGGAAAAAAAAATCACATTTGAGGACTTCTGTTGCGTGCGCTGCATAAACGGTTTAAGTTATTAAAAAATATGTATGAAAGAATTATTCCTTTTCAATAATAAAAAAATCCGTACTGTATTTATGTCTATCTCTCAAATATAATGAAAACTTTAGGAGATATTATTATAGCAAAATTAAAATCGTTTCGCCTGATTCGACCGGGCCCCACGTGATGCCGTGTGAGTTGTAACGTGCCTCGTGTCCAAGCAGGGACAGTATAGATTACGTGTCGATGTTGGTAAACAGGAACCACACACATATTTTATTACAAGAAACTATTGTTTTTCATTAAATAATTTACCACAAATAATGTGGTATTTTAAGATGCTAATTATTAGACAAATACAATAACAATCTTTATCAAATTAAATACGTTAATCACTTTTAAGCATTTCATACACGTCATAATTGCTGTTTACAACATACAGTTTATATTAATATCTCAGGAAATATGTTAAAATTAAAAATAGTACGCACCCAATCTTATTTCAACGGTTTCGTCTTCGATTAACAATATAGTGTATTCGAATATCAATGGGTTTTGGTATTATGTTTCTTTGTCCAAAGTATATATTCGATAATTCAGTTTTCAAGGGGTTTTATTGTCTAGCTAATTGGAAAAAAATAACCTATCATTTATTCTTTTCTTCATATTATATGCATAATGTTTATGTCCGTATGTTTCTTATTAAGTAATTAGAAGGGATTATTCAGTGCATCCAAATTATGTTGCTGGGCACGTGACTTGATTGGATCGGGATCGACACTGAGATGATGATTTGTCCGAAGCAAGTATTAGCGTATAACGCTTATACAAATCACTTTCTAACCCTGATTTCACCATCCTAAATTTACATTACATATTATAATTCAAGCAACTGTGTAATACTGTAAGAAAGCTGTTACCAGGGATAGAGGCCTGGTGTCCTGAAATACAGGCTCACGCCCAGTTTAGGCACCAGCCTCTCTACATTGTATAAATATTGATGAGTAATTTGTGGTGAGAAATAAACGATTATTATTATTATTATACTAGGCTGAAATACTATTTTTTGAAGATCCCACGGGAACCATTTTGTTTGCCAAGGAAAAACTGTATTTTCATGTTCCAATCTACCTTTGTGCCCAGTTTCATTTAAATACGTTGAGTAGTTTGGCTAAAATTTCGTCAAATAGGTAACTACTATTTTTTGAAGATCCCACGGGAACCATTTTGTTTGCCAAGGAAAAAAATATACTGTTGGTTATTTCATGTTTCAATCTACATTTGTGCCAAGTTTTATTTAAGTACGTTGAGTAGTTTAGTTGAAATACCGTCAAATATGTAGTACTGTTTTATGTAGATCCCACAGGAACCATTTTGTTTGCCAAAAACAAAATACCTAAGATACTGTTGGTTATTTCATGTTCTAATCTACCTTTGTGCCAAGTTTCATTTAAATACGTTGAGTAGCTAAGCTAAAATTTCGTTAAATACTGTTTTATGTTGATCCCACGGTAACCATTTTGTTTGCCAAGAAAAAAATATAATGATGGTTATTTAATGTTTTAATCTACCATTGTGATAATTTTCATTTAAAGTAATTTGGCTGAAATAACGTCAAATATGTTGCTACAATTTTTTTAAGATCCCACGGGAACCCTTTCGTTTTTCAAGATAATAATTTCCAATAATGCTCTTCAAGTCATAAGCTACCATACCATGAAAAATGATTTTTTTGGTTGGAAAACAGGTTGTTAACTTAAATTCCATGTTAATTCATCAAGATTTTTGATTAGCCTTTCTGAACCCGACCGTTAATATTGGTATTATTATGACCTGGAGGTGTTGTGAGACCAACCAACTAACCCCCCCTTGGCTTGGTTCGCGAAACATTCCTCATTGGTGTCCAGTTCCTACTGTCGCATCGTGATGACATCATAATATATTTTATATGGGTAAATGGCCTAGCCAACACTAAAACATTTTTTTCAAATCGGACCAGTAAGTATAGGTACTTACGCGTAAATCTCAGTATCTTGCGTTATTGAGATTAGCACGTTCAAGTAGGTAAACATACTAAAAACTCTTCAGCTTTACTATATAAGTATGGATTTTAAAAAAACTGGTTATGTGTGACCTACTGCTTAACCCTTGTCCACCTGAATAAACCCTCAGTGAGTCTCAGAAAATTTGGGATGATAATTTATACTAATTTATGTGAGAAAGGACATGACCCTTAAGAATATCTGATGTTTTGTACCATTTTCGTACTGACTCTTGTTTGGTACAGATCAATGTTAATAAAAACTGGCTATTTTATTAAACTCTTATTTCTTATAATCATAACATGCGTGCCATGACATCATAAACAGATCAGATAAACGTACATGAGTAAAACATATAGTGGGTACCAAGTGACTTAGTGATTTTTCTCAAATGCATAGTCTCGTGTATTGTGATTACGTTTGAAGAAGTTTAATAATATTATTAAGATAAAATTATTGCAAAATGTCTAAATTACAACGAAGGTATGTAAGAATTTTTTTCTCTACTTCTGTGCTCGTCGGGTAAGAACCTTTAGATATCTGCAATACCTGAGTGCGACTTCTTTCATGTCCCTTCGCAATTGTTACAAAACTACTTCGTCTCGCCAGTGACTCCCACATTCAGATCCGTGTTAATACAATTACGCGTTTTATATTATATTAGAGTTAATTTCATTGAACTATTTATTAATAATTTATCAATCAACTAAATGTTATAGATTATAATGTAGTTATTTTAAATGATTTAATATTTAAATATTGGCAACCCATGACGTCACTTCCATAATATTAAATTGTCATACAATTTATTATCTTAACTAAAGTAAGAATAATTATATAAGATTAAATATATGTTATTAATATTTGTTATTAAGATTAATATTATATAAGATTAATATTTGTTTACCTAATAATCATATTCTATCATATCCGGTATAATTATAATCATACCGGATATAATCTATTAAATAGTTCTCATATTGATTTTTGCCCTAAGGATTGTCAATCATATATAAGGGTGTAACTCTTCGTTGTCACCAGACTTAAGAATAGATTGATACTGTTGTAAGCAGAGACTCTGCCCGATTAAATATTATAATTATAAATATGGAGCATTGGCTTTTATTTACGTCCGTCACACAATCATCATTTTTCTACGGTAGTGAGTAACTACTAGTGACAGTAGATTTATGATTTAAACGACGATTTCCGAAAGTCACTAAGAATGTCCACTTTTCAAATCATTAGGTTTATTAATTTATGTTTCTTATAATTTTGTTGTGTTGTTCATTTATAAAATTAGTTGGCCGATTGTTATAACGGGTGTAAAAAGAGCAGTCACTATATCTTTGGGATATGATTTACTACCTTTTCTTATTCTAGAAATGTATTTTTTTTATAATAATAAAAAATTTTTTTACTTACTTAATATGCATATAATAAAAATCGGTCAAGCCGTTTCGGTGGAGTATGGTAACTATCACTGTGACAGGAGAATTTTATATATGTATTAGATAAATTTGAACAGTGCCTAATTGCATACTCCTCAGTAATCTGAGGATTATTATGTGATTATAATCGCAAAAGGAGTACAAAGTTTTTTCTCAACGAGTCTTTTTATAACATTTGTATAAAAATGACAAAAAACCACAGAGGTTAATGAAGATGGAATAACTAGCAAGTATACTAGTAATTCCATTTTAATTAGGTACCTATAAGTTGGAGCAAACTAGTAAGTTTTTACTAGTTTAAAACTAACAATATAATTGTCTCTATTGTAAACATAATATTTAATTTTTTATGTTATATTTACAATGGATGATATATATTTATTCTATCTCATACAGTAAATGCAAAACCATTATAACAAATTAGCTGGAACTACAAATTTATGGGGAAATTGAGCTACTGTTGCAATAATAATTACTTAATACCTTTATAAATATATACACAATATGAAAAATGAAAATGAAAAATCTTTTATTTCCAAATAGGTTAGTTACTAACACTTTTAGAATTGTCCTACATGATGACCTACCACCGGTTCGGGGACTAACCCGGCGAGAAGAACCGGCGTAAGAAACTATAATAGATAGACCTACATGATATTTTAATTTATAATACTATGTGTAAACATAAATCAAGGGTTGACACAATATGATACGATGAAAGAGCAATTAAAGTATTAAGTGCGGTGGATAGGAATGTTAAGAAAAAGATTAGATATAGATCGTAGTTCCAGTCTGCCGTGTGAGGTACGGAAATTAAAATTACTTTTAAAATAAGTAGGACAAAGGGAGTCAAATAGTATATTATAAAGGAAGGAGAGAACACGAGTGTCACGGCGCGGCGCTACCACTTTAACTTGAGGCGATACTTGGAGATAATATGGTCAAATTTACGTAAACTGCAAACAAACCTCAATGGCAGGTTTTGAAGGCGCTCCAAGTTGTTTAGTTGGTTCTCCGTCAAGTTAGTCTAAAAAGGAAAGGAGTAAGGATTCAGCCAAAACTACCTTAGTAGATATCGGAAGAACATATAGACGTTTTGGGGAAATACCTTAATTAATAATTATTCTGTATTAAAAATTGTCTCGTAGAAAGAGCGGAATCCTCCTAACACAAGTTTTAATTTACATGGAGATCTCCACACATTGTAATTTTGTAATATTTGTCAGAAAATAAACATTTTTTTTTAAATGGAGAATAGGAGCTAAGCTATATACAGGTTGTTCTGAATATAATGGAAACTTATTTGGCGCCTTCATTTATCCAAACTTGAAATTGTTTAGCGTACACCTCTTCCTTTAGGAGGAGGAGGACACAAAACGGGACCCAAACGACCAATCTATTTATTTGAATATGAGGCATTTAAACAGCGCGGACGTTTGTTTTTTGCATTTCAATAGTAATAAGTTACGTAATATTATTAAGTAAAATGATGTATAATACTATTTTGTAGACTGTATTAACTGCGCATTTTTTTAAAATAGTTGGCCACTTAGGTTTTAGTTATTTTTTTACACGAAACACTCTCAAACTTTGTCGAAATTTTTGACTATCAAATTTTATACTAAAAACTAGATATTTTTTTTATTTATTACTTTTGTAAGAGTATAGTTTAACACAAAAAACGTAAGCAAATTGATTATTTTAGGGACTTGACAATAAGATCAATAGAAACAAACATTTTTTTAAAACATATCATAATTTGAGTACCGGCAGGTTTTTTTTTGTATAGTTTTTTTTTGAGTGGAAACTGTGCTGTGCTCCAGGATTATCCATCATAACCGGGACATCCTATAAATACCGTGTGTCAGAAAAGTGTATAAGTGGTTTAAAGAACTTGAACGCAGCTCAATAGGTTAGTTGTTGATAAGCTGGGGGACAATGTATTATTGCTATTTATTCCAATTCACAGTTATATGATAATATATAATACCTAACTATTATTAGTAAACTTACGTACTTCGAATTCCGCGTTTAGCCGGTCAATAGAATATGATATGCCATAACCATGAAAGAAACACTTCTTTAATGGCTATGGCCTGAAAATTTAGGCGTGAGAGATGTCGGCAAAAAATCATGACAAAAAGTAAAATGGCGGCGCAGTGATCGTCATGGGGTGGGCATTTTAAATGTTCATTCTCTAACACAAGCGCAATAGTCAGCGATGACGCGCCGAGGGTGGCCCGACCCCTTCACTATCGCTCAACTACACGCACACACGTGCATCCGCGCTGCCGCCGTTGCTGGACCCGCCGAGTGTCCCTGCAATGCCTACCGCTGGCCCAGAGTTGGCCCAGAGCGACGTGGCTTGTGAAATTGGCCGGTCCGTGGCACTAACTATACCCACACGCGCACGCGGAGGGGCGCGTACGTGGTAGGCATAAAATTCGGAAATATAGGTACATGGGCGTTGTATTCCTCCTCTGAGAACCGCAAATGAGATCGGAGGCGAAGTGGAACGAATGCACGATTTTGCTGTATTTCTTTTTGGTATTCATTTATATTCACCAAATCAACATTTAATGCTATTAATGCGATAAACAATCAAATGATTATTGTACTGTCACGGTGTATGATAAAACAATATAATAAAAAAAAATCTGTAGTAGGTATAGAGCTAAATATTTATGTATAGTACGTCCGAGATAAATTTAACTCAAACGTAAACAAACCCGTCTATGAAACAACCATATACTAGTCAGTGATGCCAATTGACCAATATTAATACAATGATTTTATTGTTTGCTATGAATCCATAGACAGACTTATATTCTACAATCGGCAGTGTCAAAATTGCGTATTTTTTCTGTGAAAGATTTTCATTTGATGTTTAAACTTATTAATTATTGTTTAATTGTTATAAAATGTACTGGATAATGAAGTGTAATCCTTTAAAATTCCGGGGAAAGTGTTGATAAGTGTGCACAATAAATAAATATGTGTAAATTTAGGTCTTTTTGGTTTGTTTACGTTTCATTAAATTTATCTCAGACGTAGAAAAATACCTATGGGTAGCTGTTTAGTACATAGCACAATATAAAGATATTATATAGTATTGCTTTATCCGTATCTGGGGTTACGGTAGTTCCCTTGCCAAGTCGAGCACGGCTCTACCATCCGCGAAACAGTTCTGGACATTTTCGACCCTCTATAATTTCGTGGTAGGAAAACTAGAAACCTACATTTTAAGTAACTAAGAAGGCATTGTATAAATACTATATAATTCAAAATACATTTAATTAGAACCAGTTGCTAAAGAATTATAACTTATCAAAGTTTTTTTTAATTTTGTAACTGGCTTCATTACTCATTCACTCACTCACTCACTGATCGATCAGCAAAAGTAGTAGCACTTCTATCAGATATAGAAACTTAAAATTTGGAATACAACTAGTGTTTAGTGTGTAGATGAAGGACAAAACTGAAATATTTTGGAATTTCTGTCTCGTTATCTAGTTACACCACCTGCTTAAATAACTTTGTAATTTTAACATTTATATATTTGCATTTGCACTTTCAGACAAAAATACTTCAAGTTAATCTTCTACAAAAAGAATTGAGATCCCATCAAAACGTAACTTGTTAAAAATGCCAAGTCTCGCTATTTACTGTTTAGTTCTTCTATCGTAAAAAGTTTTGAGATCCATGCCAAGTCGGGGTTGTGAGATCTATATACATTGTGTTATTATTTGGAGTTTCCAAGTAAATCTACTTATTCATTTAAATAAAATAAAAAGATAATAAAAAATAAAAATAATTTATTTTCAGACCATAGATCCATAGTGTTTGTAACAATTATTGACTTCAAGATTATTTTAGTTAATTAATGAAAAAAACAAAAAAAAATAATTCAAAGATCATTTGCTCTTTTAATTATTTTTCATAACTAGTTCACCGTACCTTCATCACATGTAGCTTGATGAACCTGCCCACTAGGGCTGAATCTAACGGTCACCCAACGTCCTCGAGACTCTGTTCGAGCTCTGTCTTACCCTCTGCACCAGATTTAAAACAATAACTATTTTTATATTGACATGATCAATTAAAGACGCTGTCTACTAGTAGGTAAGTAGCAAGATTTGCAATTTTATTAATGTTTTGTTTTATGGGATTGTTATTATCTCTAAGCATCACCAGTTGGAACATTATAATAATAATAGCACCCCACACGGATTTTAGTTGTGGCCGTCAAATTTGTCGGTTTAATTGAAACTTCGCTATTTTCAGTAAAAAAAGATCTACGATCTATGCTTACATAATACATTAAAAAAACGCAGCCGTATTAGGCAGTAGTGTGGAAAACAAAACGCGAAATGTTACGTTACATAAACTAGTAGCGATTTTTGGCGCAGTTCTCAATATATCACGTCGGTTGCAGAACGCCACGCGTGACGCACACGCGCGCGGGGCACGCACACAGCGGCCGGCGTCATCGTCAAGCCGTATGACGTATGGTCAGACAAAAAAAAAACAAAAAAGCATTTTTAAATGTTTCTTTTTTAAATTAAAATCCGTAATTGATTGATAGATACGTTTTATTGAAAAAAAATCATTTTACAACAGTGTAGGAATGCAAAATTAATAAACTTTAATAATAAAAATAAAATAAAAATAAAAATAAAGAATACGAATCCGAAATTCCACTCAAGGTCGTCTGCCTTACAACTCCTTAATTCGAATTTTTATGCATTAAGTCGATGACAACCTTAAAATAACTAATAGAAAATATACCAAAAACTGTCGGCTAGCGTTGTTGACGTTCCGTTATCGATCTTAAAATCATACCAAAACGTAAGCACCTAAGAAGGAAACACGAAACATTTTGGAACTAAATCTTTTTGGAACCGAATAGCAATACCAAATTGGGCAAATATTGAAATAATTGAGGCTATTGGTGTCTGGGCGGTGTTTTTTTTTTGCTGGCGCTCCCACCCGGCGGGCGAGCGAAGTGTGAGGCGGGTTATTAGTTCGCCTGCGCTACGTCGGGATAGGTTTTCACAATTTTGAGTTGAGCAGAGTCACACAATGCGCGACGTCATTTTCTATGATTAATAGTGGCGCGTCAGTGCACGTATGAATATAGTCCGTATTAAGTCTCGTTCGAAATTATCTATTGGTAGCAGAACTAATTTCTTATTTTACACTTCATTTTCATAAATTGATTGCCGAATGATATCTAGTCCTATGATTTGCACATAGATAACACTAAAGGTTGAATTTAAGACGACACAAACTGATTACGTTGCATGTATGTGCATAGAACATTTTACTATTTTGTAAAAGAAAGGTTTAAGTCGGTTTACTTCTATCGTTTTCAATGGCATATATTAATAATATTAGTCTTTTCTATTTATGATACCTAATTGTCAACGGCCTTGTTAATATGACATCTGAGAATAGCATTACAAAGGACTTACACGTAACACAAGTTCAATATACCTACTTCAAATAAATACTACCTATACATTTCAGTACCATATGGTTTAGATGGCTAATAGAATATATTTTTGTAACACGGTATTTCCACTGATATATTATATCCATTATGTATATAGGTCTAGATTATTTTATTTTATACCTATATTAGTAAAAAAAGAAATACGGTTTTACAGCACGCTGTATATTTGTAAATGTACCTAATACATTATTTATTTATTAACAGATAATATTATATGGTTAGGTACTATGTTTAAAAGGAAATTTCATTTATTTAATGGAATAGATAAACCAATTTTTTATTTTACACAACAAATACAATAGCATTATTGCTTTTAATCCAAATGGACGTTGAAAATCAATACATGGACATTTTTGTGAAATTAACATTTTAGAATTGCGCACTAAACAAGAACTGCTGATGAGGGCGGGTAACGCATACATAGATCGTATATAAACACGTCAAAATTTCCACAAAACGTACGTGAACGCCATACTAAAAAGCCTGATAGGCCTAAAAACGTGGATTTCGGCCATCATTCCGCCCCCTGCGGGTGGGCCGCACTATCCCCCCAGAGTACTTGACGACCGCGATGCTAGAATATTAATGTTCGTACTTAATTGAATATTTTTGACTTATCGATTTTTTGAGTCTCCTCATAACCTGAGCTATTTCAAGTCGTTTCAATTTTTAATCGAATCAAGGCGGTTCGGCCAAAAATATCTTCAGGTGTTTCTCTTAGTTATTTAATGATTCGATTCAGCAGGATTTTTATATTTGATTGATTTTTTTAATTAAGAATATATATTTTTATACCGTAGCGTCGATTCTCGTTGGTTTGTTGCTATATTTTGTTAATAAGTTACTAACAATAAATTATAATTACGATATCTTTGCACGTTGCACGAAAACGTATTTACTAAATTGATAACTTATTGTAATTTAAATAAATGACAATATTACCTACTTTCCCTATTTGGGATAGGGTAAGAGAGAGACAAAAGGTATAATTTTACAATTTCGCGCGAATGTTTAGCACTGTTTATAGGGAGGGTCAGGGAGGTATAGTGATAAAGGGAGAAAGGATAAGGAGGGCCCGGCACTTAGATATATTTGTACGATGTGGGCCCTTCAAGATACGCATCGGTGGATGTGTGCGAGCTCGTCACGGGCATTTGTGGAATAATAGCACAAAGATCTAAACAAAAGATGCTCTATGCGAAATTAAATCAACGAATAATGGCTATTGTTATATACTGTGACGGAAGAGTGATAGCAGAATTTATTGGAAAATAGCACATTTGTAGTTTCATTATAAAATGTTGTTTTAAACAACATATTTTGTGTAAAAATGGAAAATACTGAGTCACACAAATACTTAAATATGAAATAACGCAAATATTCAGTAACTTACGTTACTAAATGGTAACGTAAAATAATCAAATATTTATATTTAAGTGCTGATTCTATAGATTTGTTCTTAATAATATAATAATAATAATATCTATAGACGCTTCACACCACGTCAATCTGGCCCCGTGCTAAGTATCCGAAGAACTTGTATTACAGGTACCAGACAACGGAAATATATTTAATACTTTTATACTAAACACAATTACACATATTTAAGATTTTTATTATATTACCTATAATACACAAATTTAATACACATCCATGACCCAGGAACATTGAAAACTTTTTCATCCCTCGGCGGGATTCGAACCCGCGACCTCTCGTTCTAGCACCAACGCGCTCAACCACTGCGCCACGGAGGTCGTCAATACAATACTAAGTTTTTTGATCTCAATCACCACTTTTTGAACGCAAAGTAAAGATGAAAAACGTTTAATTTATGTAACAATTATGTATGGACCCATAATTTTCTAAGGAACGTTCCAGACGGACTGGTATTAGGCGATATTTACACATTAAGTACGGTCCGCCCGCCATTCGTCGGCAACAGCCCAATTTCATATTCTATTTTATTCCGGCGATAAGATTAAAGTATGTAATTTCTTGTCTGAATGGGGAGGCATCTGTATACTAGGTACAGGGTTGCCAGTCAGGTCTAATTTGATCACAAATTAAATCAAACGTTAAATAAGTATTTAGGGACAGCTGTAGTAGTACCTAATTCCTTAGATTATATTAAATATTATATACTATTATATATAATTATATGATTATATAATATTAAAATATACTATTTACTTACTAGCAATAAGTAAAAGAAAAGTTACATTATGTTCAAGCCTTTATGGCTACTGTAAATAATTTCTATCAAAAACATTAAACTGGTTGTAGTTTTTTTTTCATTAATTCACCAAGAGAAAAAAGCATTTTTAACGATTTGTTACTGAAATTATTGGTTTCATCTGAATAGTATAAAATTAAAGAAAAGTGTAACCTACTTCTTTTCTCAATATTAAAGTTACTTATAACTACGGCATGGTCCGAAAAAGGAATTTATTCTCAAAATGGCAGCCCTCTCGTCAATTGTAATAAGAAGTGTCCCCCGCCGGCCGCAGACCGCTCGCCCTATAATAAAACCCTCTCCCTGACCCTCCCACACTAAGATGACGCCCGAGTATATTGGACAATTTTCGTCCGAACTGTTTTCGTGACTCGTTTGGTAATATTCATATTGCAGAGACCAACATTTTTCTTTGTATTCAACGATTGATAATAATGAACTTAATGTAATTGCGTAATTACAATGAAAGTCATCAAATACTATAGGTTTTATTTATTTATAGTTAAAAATATTTACTCACCTAAAACATAATTACTCAAAAATGTTAATTCACATTTGCCAAACTGCAGTAAATCTTTGTACAAAAAATTGAACTATTAAATTCTTCTTTGTACCATTTTCGTGTAATGACAAGAAGTAGGTATATATAAGTGTGACGTATGGCGAGTTTCAGTCTTTCTTTTTGCTTACCTACTTTGGTATGTATGTGAGCCAAAAACTCATGTACATTATGTCATAAACTAATGTAAAAATAATTAATTTCAATTGTAAATGTTTTGATTTTATTCTTATTAAAACCGTTGCTTACGCCTGCCTTTTACGTTTGTTTTAAATTCAAAATTTAATACATTTTGATAATTGACTCTTAACCAATTCGTGGGTACATTATACATAATTATATTTTGTATTTAAAAAGCTAAATGCAAAATAACGTGCAAAATGTAGAACGTGACAAACCAAAAGTAACCCTACATAATCTTGCAAAAGCTCCCCCGTAATTTGAAAACACCCTCATGGTTTTCTTTCATCCCACCCTTTTGGGGGTCAAGTCACCCTTAAGATCGATGGTAGGGAGATCAGACGATAGGGCCTGTCCCGAATTAAGAGCACCCTTTGTGCGTCTCAGATGGGTCGCCCGAACTTTGTGCCTTGTTTTGACGTGTTTTATAATTAATTTGCTAGTTTGGGGCCTTAGTTTAACGAGGGTGGATGAAATTTATTCTAACGAATTCCCTGTATGTGAATTTTCGATGAGGGGATATGTATTTGTTTATTTACTTTCAACGCAACTTTTTACATACAAGACTAAAGCTGAGTGAAATGTTTAATATACAATATTGGCATTATTTTGCCTAAAGTTGCAAATTACAATAAGATTACCTACTTATTATTATCTATGCCTGACGAATATTTCCATTGATCGTTTATTTGTTTGACAATCTTCTAGAAGCAAGTTCTCGAAACAAAACAATTTAATTTTCAGCTGTCGGTCTCCTCACAATTTCGATGACTTATATCTTAACTTTGGTTAATAACTTTTTATAATTAAAAGCGGCATGTATGCTGTGTAACTTGACGTTGAATATAAAATTCAACTGATCAGTCGCGAAGAGCAGTACAAATTTTAAATCGACAAAAATAATCTGGAATGACTCAAAAAGTATTTAATGAAATCCCCTGAGAGACCTCAACAGATTTTCAGTTTCAGCATAATGGAAGAAAGTAGCAAAAATATAAAAAATTGATAATAAAGTAACTTATTTTATTTAATATAGCAACTGACAACAAGTCTAACATACCAACATAATATTCGTTTAATTACTAATGTTTCTTCAAGTGTCAACACGGGAGCACAAACAGAGCGGGCGATCTCCAGGTGCGTTTGTGGGATTTCGTTTACTTAGTTATTTATATACTTCATAGTATAGAGGGTTTTGAGGTATGTGGTACTTAATATTTTTATTTTCTAAATAAGAGTAAAATGCTGCTTACAAAGATTGAATAGATTCACTAAATAACGATATTGAATCAGTATTCATTGACGAGTGTATTAAAGAAACATAGAACAGCTTAATATATCCTTTTGGTTAATAATTATCTACGTGGCAAAAAATACGTTACATTTTCAACGCAACTTAGACGAAATGATAATAATGGGTTCGATGATGGACATTCTAGAACCCTTCTCTATGACACAAGAATAGGCAATCTAGATACGTAATATTATAAAATATGCACTGTTAATGTGCTCTGTTCATTGTCATCAGCCATTGTTTAACCTAGAACGCCTATTGGTGGGCATTGTCTAAGGAGAACACTAAAGCATGCTTTTATACCACTCCTCCTATTTCATTCGAACGTCTGTATTTCTAAACAATAAATGTAACAGCAATTAACATTAGCAGAGTGTAGCTGCTATAAACTAATGTTTAAATTGTAAACAATCATGACTTTAAAACACCCAATTTAAACATAAGTGCGTATATTTTCCTTCGCACTTGCTATGTTAGTATAAAAGGCAAAGTTTAAAATTGTATACCTATTAAACCATAATTTTCTGTGGAATGTAATTAAAATTAGTGTAATAAGGTCAAATTTAAACATTCTGCATAATTAATGACAAATTTTCTCTTAGCGGCGCAAGTAAGCTCCATCACTGCTTGCTGGTCAAAGTAAAACTTTTCCAATTACCGTCTCCGTCAAGTGACCTGCCCCCCCCCCTCTCTGCCGCGCGTCTCACCTCAGGCCCCCTAGGGCCGGCCACACAAAGAAGTTTTAATTGCTCGCCTATGTTTTAGCAACCAACTCAAATGAACACTATTTAGATTGTTTTATTCCTTACATTGTTTTAGTTAAGGGTATATAATAAGGCTTTTATAATTTTGCTCGTTCGGTATTGCAATGAAACAGCAGTTTATTCTGTTAATATAAATGTTGGTATTAGATATTTTAATTCAACTTTGAGAATAAAAGATTTGAACGAGAAATATATCGAAGTGTAGATGCTCGTAGACTGTCTACGACGTGCACAATCAGTAGAATATAGTATATAATATATCACCAAATCATGCGCACGTATGTTAAAATGTTCTTTTTAATTGAACAAAGTTAACGCGGGCTATTTGCAAAATTTTAAGATATGCCATTGATATACTTCTAATATTACTACTTCCTACTTCCAGCTAACTCAAAACTTGACGCGCTCATTGTTGTCTATTTTTCTACCTAAAATAATTAAATACAATCGAATAATCATATTCTACAGCTAAGATATAAAACGGACATGTAAGTGTCGTCAAGTGAATAATCGTGAATTATAACTGAACGTGCTTCACAGGGACCGCGCGCCGTAAGCCGGGGGAAGACTAATTTCATTCGACGAAGGGTCGCGCTGAAAACTAATTTTAGTTACTAAAGCAAACATCCTCATACTATGGCAGTCATTGTTTCCCCTGCAAATAACAACTTGCAAGGGAAGGTATCTACGGTTCAATTTAATTATCGTTTGGATACTAAAGCTTTACCCGTCTTATGTACCGTCAGCCATAAACCTTGTAGAGGTAGTGCATAATTTATCTTTTGATATTAAGTATTTCTTTGGAACTGTATTTCGTTTATTTGTATATTTTTATATACTCCAGAAGGTAATAAGATATTTCGATTGAGAAGATAATAGATAGTGCCTTTAATGTAAATCCCAAGACGTACCTACTAAGTAAATGATGGTAAACGTGCGAATCGCAAAATCCTTATACCATGCAGAGCTGGTTAAATTTAATCTTGTCAAATATTTATATACATATTTTTGATTTCGATACCAACTAAAACACAATCTATCTACAGTCGTTGCTGTCTGGCGTTATTACTACAAGCTCTTTATTAAAATCTAAGTTTAAATTAAAATATTGTTTTTAAATTGTAGTGACCTATTTGCCATAGTGTTTAATAATTTATTCAAATACCTATAATGTTTCGCAAAACCCATTATAGAAACTTTGGCGATATGGCATTTTCCTATTTATATTATAGTTACACTACAACAATAGTTTTGCATTAAAAAATAAACTTGAACAATAACTGTGCTCGACTGATTTAATAAAGACCTATATTTTGTTTATTTTTCGAAACGATTATTATATTATTTTAAATTATATTATTCTTATGTGGGCTTTATTCTTCATGGGAGTATCTACCACTAACTACCGTTATACTTCGTAGGTCTACCAAAACAAATTATGTCTAAAATATTAGCTTCCAAATGGCGCTCATTTTGAAAATCAAGTATTTTTGAAACCGTTATATCTTTGCTGCAACCCTTCTTTAAAGATAAAAATTAATGAAATAGTATAACGCGTTAAAAATAATTTCGCTAGTTATTCCGTAGGGGCACAAATGGTCAGGAGGGGTCATCTTAATTTCACTGTATTAGCAAGTCTTTCTGACCCTTGGACATTAATCGCGAAGGGTCCAGCGGTCACTGAACCCGAATTAAGATGAGGAGATGGGGTGAAGGAAAACGTTACTTTGCGCACATCTTTGCATATTATAAAACGTTATTTTGATTTCATTAAAACATAATATAGACGATGAGAATAATTCAAACTTTTTAGTTAAAGTACATCTACAATGTTAGATATCTTTTTAAAACCAGTCTCTACACTACAGTTGGAAAAAATGTAGTTGAATTCCAAAAAAATAACTCAGGTATTATCTAAAGAAAATTAAGTAAACTTGTGCTAAAATATGATTCAAAACATAGATTAGACAGGGAATAGAGACTGTACGCATAATATAATATGTTATTCATAGGAGCTAGTTTGAAGTAATAGGTAGTTATGTGGAGTTGGAAGATAAATAATGTGCTATCGCCGGGCTATTCAACTTTATAAATTACTTTCTCAGATAGCTTAGGCGCCCATCTAACTGGGTCGGGTTTATCACAGTTGGAAATTTCACGTCCATACACTGGAGCTGTGTTTATTTAATGTTAAATTACTTTTTATAGATAGATAGAACTGATATTATGCGAAACGCTTAATAGACAAAACAAGCGAAATTGACAAATTCCCTAAATTAAGATATAAAAAAAACTTTTTTTTAAAATTCAAAAATGTAAGTTTTCAGCCATTTGCTGTTAAGATTATTTCTAAAGTAATTACGGTACCAATTACAACTAATTATTATATTAGGATATTATTTATTCTTTTCGTTGGAAAAGATACATTCATTACTTCAATTAAGACAAATAAAAATCCATTAAAAAATTATTATTTTTTTTCATGCACAACGGCAATTTCATGGGTAAAGACCTAATATTATCATTAATGTTTTTACTTGCTTTTCGAATATATTTAGTAGGTTAATTTGTAGGTATATATATTTTCTTAGGCTTAGAACTGATTAGATAGTGTGAATTTTGTAATTTTGATTTTAATAAGGCTGGCATTGTCGGTTTCAAGCCTAAATAAAGAATATATATATATATATATATATATATATATATATATATATATTTAGTATTTTAAATCTGTTGACACATATATCAATGATATTTATAATATACTATGATTAAATACGGGATATTTTATATGCTTTATAATAATTGAAAACAAAATTCAACGTAGTGTTAGCGCGCAGTGGGCGGCGCCGCGAGGCCCGGCGCCCGCAGTATCAAACAAAGTTTAGCCGCCCGCCCCACTCGACACCAACTCCGACGTGCTGCCTATAATGTATTATTATTACATTATATTCATATTATTTTTAGTTAAAAATATAAAGTAAAAAGGTTTTTGACTAACAAAAGTGGAAAATGTGATTATAGGACATGATTTTAAGAAAAAAAATACTTTTGTTTCCATATAGTTACTAAAAATGCAGAACACGTCCAGACGTGAAGCAGTCAGCTGCTTTTATTGCTATCGTATATTTTTATTTCTTCAGCTTTTAAGGTATCTGTATAGTTTTGGCTGCGGGTGCGACTAGAAAGGACTGCGCATACTATGTCGTGGCTTGAGCACCGCTTTTTAGTTATTTACTCTTTTCACCTTTCGATTGTTAAAAACATTCAACGATCAAAAATATTCAGTTGAGCTATGATTTTAAAACTATTGCAGCGTTGCAGAGAAAGTTGCAGCGCGTTTCATAGAAAAGCAAACGAGCGAGGCGCCATTTCATCGCTGAACAGTTACGCTAGTTTTCTTACATCATTGGACTTTTCCAACTCATTTGCATACAAAAGCAGATAGCGCCGATGTGCTGATACGAGCAGCGGGCATACCTTTGTGGTTTCTATATAGTCTAGAAAGTTCTAGAGCTCTAGTTCCGTTTAGAGTGGCAGCAGTTGCCAACTTTTACGAGAAGTTTGCGTAATGTTGCGGCAAAAAGCGCTCACGCTAGGTTTAACTATTACCTAAGCAGCCCCGCAAAGTTCTAGCAGTCTGTTTATTCCGCTCATGCACTGCATTATATACTATGGCAGTTTAAAACTAAATCAGCGGGGCCAAACTCAGTGGTCAGCACACTGCACATACGTATTTGAATTTGCTGGATTATGAACATGAGTAATTTTAATTACCGAAAACCTTAAAAAAGCAAGATCTGCTACTAATAGCAGAGCTACTGCTTAGTTGGTCTAGACCTAGCTTCTTTGTTTTTAGATTCCGAGCGTGACATTATTTCTTTTTCTTATAAATTATTTCGTATGAAAGTTTATCACAAAATTTTAGAAATTTATTTAACAATTATGTCTCTATACCTACCATGTGTACCTACATATTCGGAAGTCTTATTTAATAGCACTATATTTTTGTACAGTATAATAGAATATACATACACACATTATATTACTATAAACAACGATAATGAAAGGAAATGAATAAAAAGCCGGTCTGACAGTAGTATACTACAAGTTAACTATAACATCTGTGCATATTTGTTGATATCTAACTGTGACGTAGTGAAATAAATCGCCGGCTAGCTTTGCATTACGTAAGGACGATTAAAACTGCCGGAATACACTATGTTTTCAATTACGAAAGGCTCGCGAGATATTCGCTACACATAGGGATGTCGCTTACATCATAATATTAATTAAATTAACAACTTTATTTCATAGTAAGAAAAATACTAATGAGCAAAAATTGTTAGCGAAGATTAGAAAAACATTAAATATATATGGATAAATTAAATAAGAAATTTAATGGCGTCGAATATCACATTTTCACCTACTAAAATTAACATCTAAAAGAAATAATAAAAAATTATTAGCAAACAAAAATTATTCTGCATCTCTTTCTCGTAAAATGATCTTGGCAAATGTAGGGCTTGTAAGTATTTAGCTCTCTTTCTAATTGCAAGTTTCAAATATTTGTATTTTTGTTTTAAAGAAATGGGTCTCTCATTATTATATATAGTACTAGCTGACCCTTGCCCACTTCGTTGAGCATAAAAAGAGTTTATGATAAATTCAACTAAAAAAAAACAACGTGGGAACCCGAAACCCGAAACGCGGGAACCCGGAACCCGCAACGCGGGAACCCGGAACCCGCAGCATGGGAACCCGGAACCCGCAACGCGGGAACCCGGAACCCGCAACGCGGGAACCCGGAACCCGCAACGCGGGAACCCGGAACCCGCAACGCGGGAACCCGGAACTCGCAACGCGGGAACCCGGAACCCGCAACGCGGGAACCCGGAACCCGCAACAGGGAACACGAAACCCGCAACGCAGAACCCGGAACGCGGAACCCGGAACGCCGAACCCGGAACGCCGAACCCGGAACGCCGAACCCGCAACGCGGGAACCCGGAACCCGCAACGCGGGAACCCGGAACCCGCAACGCGGAACTCGCAACATGGGAACCCGAAACCCGCAACGCGGAACCCGCAACGCGGGAAACCGGAACCCGGAACGCGGAACCCGCAGCATGGGAACCCGGAACCCGCAACACGGGAACCCGGAACCCACAACGCGAAACCCTAACGCAGAACCCGCAACGTTCACGGAAACGCTGTCGAATGGAATAAATAGTATCCTATGTCCGTCTACTTGCTCTAAGCTACTTCCTCACCAATTTTCAGCCATATCGATAAAGCCGTTCTTGAGTTATCAATAATTTTACTAACACGACTTACTTTTATACATATATATGTATGTATAGATTACTCCTACTAACATAAGCTAACGCCCGGTGAATGCTCCCGTCACAGTCGGTCCAGCCGATTCGGTGATCATTAGTTAGATGACGATGATGATGATGATGATGAAAAGTAGCCTAAATTAATCCTTGTAACTTTAGCTATCTACCAGTAAAAGTCTCGTTAAAATCGGTCCAGCCGTTCCAGAGATTAGCCGGAGCAAAGAGACACGCTGACAGACAGACATTTTTTAAAATTGCATTTTCGTTTTCAGTACCTAGATATCGTTGCCAATGCCAAAAAAAAAGAAGAAAATATCGTTTAAAATGTCATATGCATTTAGAAAAACGTTGCTAATTGAAAGTTACAAACTGACATTTCAATACGAATAGATTTCTGAACGCATAGTTGTTACATCATTTGTCAACAAATGTTTGACATTTGATGAACAAAATATGAGCATTTATTTATATGATTAATTATTCATTACACATCAAGTTTTCACTATTTTTAATATGTATTCTGCTATTCGGGGAGGAGACAAATCCAACGAATCAAAAACCATGAAAATTGGTTCAGCCGTTCTCGAGTTATAAGTGTTGTAACAAACACGACTTTCTTTTATATATATAGATAGATGAAATCAAATAAAAAAAGTAACTTTTTACACTTTTGTTGTAACAATTAAACAGATAAATAGATTTTCCTATACTTTATACCAATATCTATATTTTATATTTTTATCATAGTATATCATGACTATCCATGGCCTTGTAACACACACATTTACTGTGTGACTTTCTCTGCATTCAAACCCTGACCTGCGGCTTGAACATCGACGCGCTCAACCACTAATTTGGCTATCTTGAACAGTACACTCTGCCTGTGGAATACTGTTCATAAGCAGGCGGGGCCTATAATCTTTCGGTAATGTGTAGGTAAATGCGTGTATTTTTTAATATCATGTTTAATATGTGATCATAATATAATTTATCTTCAAAAATTACAGTAGCAAGATGCTGTCAGCCCTAGCAGGGATCGCCGCGTTCCTCGCATGCCTTCGCTGCCATTCCGCCATAGCTCCTCTCGCGCCATTCAGCGCCATTTCGCACCTTCGGCCTGGCTACAGCAGGTGGGTGAGTTTTGTCTGTGTGCTGTATGTGTATAGCACTACTAAGATACTCAAAACATGTGCTATTTTTAATAACTTCTAGTATATTATAATCTATACTAATATTATAAAGCGAAAGAGTTTGTTAGTTTGTTTGTTTAAACGCGCTAATCTCAGAAATTACTGGTCTGATTTCAAAAAATATTTTTTTGTTGGATAGTACATTTATAGAGAAAGGCTTTAGACTATATAACATTATGCTGTGACCAATACGAGCGAAGCTTCAGCGAGAAATGTTGCAAAAAACGGGGAAAATTATTTACATTTGAGGACTTTCGTTGCGTGCGCTACAGAAACGGTTTATATTACTCAAAAAATATATATAAAAGAATTATTCCTTTTTATAATCATAATAACAAAAACTAACGTGAGCAATCAAAAGATAATCGCGATAGTGTTTCCGACAACCACGCGAACGAATTCGAGGGCACAGCTAGTATACATTATACAGTTTATGGTCTTTACGTATGATAAATTGCGCCTACAACCCTATGCCGTGTGGTGACGGCATTAGAATACAATTATCACCACCCCCGATACTATCCTAGGGGAGTCGTAAGAGGCGACTAAAAGGAAACACACACACATCAACAGCTAGTGTGAGAGAAGGAAAACTCGAAACAAAACCCTGTACCAACCCGTCTAGCCAGCGTGGTACCAGTAGGCTTAACTTCCTTCAATAATGTATTGGAGAGGCCTTTGTCCAGCAGTGGACAGTAAAAGGCTGAAACGACGACGACGACGACGACGACAACCCTATACAGGCTATAATATTAATGAGTGATAATACTTTACGGTGTATATGGGTCGAGTATATAGAGTTTACTGAGAAAGTACCAGGGCTGAAAGAGATACTTTTTTAAATTTATGATGTTGGGGCATTTCTCATACAAACATGAAAGTCAAAAATGATTCTTTCGACGCTGCTGTTTTCACTGTATATTCTACATAGGAGGCACATATTATGCACCCAAAATTATTATCACGCATTTATTTTACTTCTTGTATATTCATCGAAAGATTAAAAAAAGTAATCATAACTTACCATATCCGTGTAAATGATTGTTTTACTAACTTAGTAATAAATTGTGTAATTAAAATTGTATTCCATGGAGCCTAAAATAAATTGCCATCCAACTCGTTTCGTTTGAACTATTCTAACGGGCGGTCCTGACTTTCGGTATGTATTCATTAACTCCCTAATACGTGTTACTTTGTCTCTAATCTTAAAATAAAAGCAACGTACCTATGTCGAGTGAAACTAAGCTTTATTATATATCCATAAAGTTTAAAATTGATGTAACTAAATGCGATTCTGACATTACGTCCTTTTGTTCAAAACTGACCACACAAGGGAATTTGTTGATTTCTAGATAGGAGCTTACATCTAAAATTACAAAGGATCACACACGAGTGCCTACTTATACTAAAGATTTTAGATGTCAATTTTATTCAATAATATTAAAAAATATGTAGCTATTTTTCTGTTTTAATCGAAAGGCTCTCAAATGTTTACTTGTGTATCAATAATATATATATTGAACATTTTACGTAAGTAATTACGACTTTCATAATTCTCTTTCTAAAGCTCTTTCGACCGCTCCGCACTTGTGCCATAAACATTTTAATTAAAGGACATTTATCTAGAACTTGTCCCTGCGAATATATACTAGGGGTACACGCACACAGACAAAGGAATAATTTGAAGATAAGAGTAAACGGGTCGGGTAAGGATACGGCAATAATGAGCCGGGAGTCACAATTAGAGAGGGGAAGTTCGTTCGGATGATCTTAGAGTCGGAATCTAAGGGAGGGCAGAAGGGTTGGGAGTAATTACCTACGTACTATATCCCGCTGACATATTATGTAATTTAGGATTCTACCAAGGGATGTGTACTTAGTACCTTTGAAGTTTGACAAGGCGTTAACAGTGAAAATGATAATTCATTATATGATAATGATAGTCCTCGCGAGTCTACCTACGGTTTTTATGCGCAGCGATGTATGTGCCGCCGTAATACAGCGGTGAATGGATGTTTACTATGGCAGCAATATACTTAACTATATTATTATAATCTTTCAATGTTCCATACGAATTATAAATGAGTAGATAGCTCCCGATTACGTGTGTGACAATAAAATAGCCTATATTATTTTCCGCTGTTTACTACAAATCTGTTACTTATTTTCTAATTTTTCTAAAATATAATTTGATGAAAGGTACAATTCAAATTTCAAGAAAATTGAGTTCAAACACTTCACGTCACTTATACATTTTAGAATACGTCGTAACGTATTAAGTTAATTAATCTAAAGAACTATAATCAATGTACTTAATACGTTACTATATATCCTAAAATGTTCAAGTGACAGTTTAAACGCAATTTTCTGGGTAATTTTTTTGCCGAAATCCTTCATCCATTCGAGTTTTCAATTATTGTTAATGATACATTACATAAGTTTTTGTATTCGGACCTGTTTTTTTAACGAAAGAGCCGAAACCGGATAAATAAGACGATTCGTCATGTACTAAAATATTTCTCGACATCCTATCTATTGATATATTTTGATTGAGATATTGATAAAACCGCATGAAGGTCGGTGCAGTAGTCGATATTAGAAACGCGAATTACGTCTGTATTGCCATTGAATAAAATTCCCAATTGTTATTAGTGATAACATTACATTAGTTTTGGGAAAGGGTATTTGGAGCTGTCATTAAACAATGGGGCGGGCAAACAGAGCCGGATAAATGAGACGCTTCGTCCGCGTCCACCAGCGGGCTATTTCTTGAATTCTCTGGGGATGGGGGCGGGTTATAGAAATATGTTATTAATTTCCTTCCCTGATATTAATAAGAGAAGAAAATTAATAAAAACGAATTATCGTCTATTAGTATTTTAAGCATTATACAACTCAAAATAATACTTTAAATATATGATATTAGAGTATAATAACAATAATACTCTTATAAATAGTGATATAATTTTTTTGTCGTCGCCAACTCGGATTAATTAATTAATTTGGTATTTATGTATTACAAAGATAAAATATTTAATTGTTTCTTTGTTTGCTTTAAATAAAAACCTACTGCACCGATTTTGATAGAATTTTGGCACGGGATTAAAATAGACCATGGGGAATAAAACAGTTTACTTTTTATTGCGGCAAAATTTAAAAATCCTGCGTGATTTTCGCAGCCGTGTGCAATCTAGTATCTCTATATATAGCCAACAGCACTATGAACCGTAGATCGGCATTAGGAAATGATGAGCTGATGAGTGGAAATAGAAGTGTCGGAGTCTCTCGGTTCATTAGAGACGGTGCCCACTGAACCGGACCGGCCTGAGATCAAAAGATGTTGCCGCCTCCAGTGTTGGCAATTAAGGATCAATCAGTTTCTATCGATGAAATGAAGTTTCTGAAACTTCAAACTGTTACATGTTTTGTATTGTGCCTACTTTAGAATTAATTTTACGGAAGTATTTTTAATTTTGATGGTTATACCTATATATATTTCTTGTCGCCTACGCTAGAAGATCACGATTTTTTTTGCCATTTCTCCGATGACCAGATAGTTAAAAGTGAAACCTAGTACTCGTATTTAACTCAACATTCACGTAAAATTGGACCGTCGTTGCTCTACTACATGTTGATAATTGGCTTAATAGATGAAATTTTGACTGTATCAGTAAGATAGCTGAATCAAACTACAGAATTCCAAATACGAAAAAAAGGTTTTTCTATAATATAGTCCTCTTGCATTGATATTGTCTTGCTAAATTCTGCCCTTACATATTATACTCTAAGACTATAAAATATAAGAAAACATATAAGTCTTTTAGTTTATAGTAATTTACAATTGATATAATATAATATTCAATAACGTTTATTATAAGGTAGTAAATAAAACAAAATAAACATAACAAGGCTTTTCTTTATGTCTTGAATGTTTAACAGCTGTGTAAACACGACCAGCGGGCCTACTCCCGACACAATCGAGTATCGAATCCGTTCGATATCAGTGGTTTTTCGTATTGTATTTGGTGAATTACTTTGAAACTAATCAGGATAAAGAAAATTGTTAGATCGTAACTTTTTGAACTCCCGACCATATCGATCGACTGAGAATCAAAATAAACAAATGTCAATTTATTAGGAAGTACGCGGCATGATCGTATCTAAATCAAAATCAAATCAGTTTGGAGAGTAAGGCCCCAGGTAGCTGTATAAAGATTTATTGCTACAAATATTTAGAGAATAAATAGAGCTTGTATCTAATGTAGAGATTTCGAGTGTTGACTCAAGTCAAATAATTATAACCAGTACAATTACATAAGAATGCATCCGTTATTTTGTTACTAAATAATCGTAAGTCAGTTAATTATATAAAATATAAATACATATATTTGGTCAGTAGTAAACTTTAATATTATTACATTACAATTTTACAATTGTTTCCTTTTTAAATTCAATTAAACAATAGCTGTATCTTATTAAAAACAAAGTGATAAACGAGAGTACCGATTAGTTTTTTTATGACAATTGCAAATAAAAAAAACACAATATTATGTATAAAAATGGCGCCCACTTGAAGGATCACGCTAAGCCATGCATCATTACACTAGCGAAACCCGTCCGGATCAATACACGGCGCAAAACTTAAATTCGCCCCCCTCAAGAAGAAGGCTGGCCAAATTCGTATGTTAATACACCCCCGACCCTCCCTTATACTTGCACCCCCACCCGCCGCCCGAGGGAACGGACCGAACTATTATAAAGGGTAGCACGAAAGTTAGATTAATGATGTTAGGAGCTGACCAAAGTACAATCGCTGCGAAAAATACTCATCTCCGCGATTTGAAATAAAAATGAAAATTTGTAGAAACAGTTTAAAATTGTCTTCATTAAGGAGTAAGTCAAGCCGATTAGATGTCAATAATTAAATACTATTACAAATATATTTTTATAGACAGTTTTCTTTGTAATGTTTTCAATGTGATCTATTGTATGTATTTTAAAAAATTCGTGTCAAAAAATGTTTTAATCTATTAGCGACCTATCAATCCATTTTTAATCCTTGCAAATATGATTTTGATAAAATTGATCGCTGCGATAGCTTATAGTTTACGTTTAATACTTTAATGGATTAATTTCCCTCATAAACAAAACAGCACACAAAAAGATATAAACTAGTGAAACTTAGTAGGTATTAAT
Organism: Celastrina argiolus; assembly: GCA_905187575.2. Taxonomy (NCBI): domain Eukaryota; kingdom Metazoa; phylum Arthropoda; class Insecta; order Lepidoptera; family Lycaenidae; genus Celastrina; species Celastrina argiolus. Next base: position 14,554,256 of record LR994580.1, on the reverse strand, counting down.
ATTAATAACTTAAAACAGTTATACCTTACACTCCATGCAACATACTCGTACATCTCATCGATACTCTAATGTATTACATAGGCCTCAAAGTATTCTAACTAACATAAAAAAGTATATTTTTCCGATCTGCGAGATTATGCATGATCTTTGTAAGCGACTGTACATTTTCTATCGGGCCTCGGCGGTAAAGCGTGGACGATCTAACTTCGCCTTACACACATACATACACCCACACACACACACACACACACGCCCGTGTGACGCCGCGGGCTGTAATGTTGAGTTGGGATTAGATATGTTAAGTCTTCATACATATTAGAGTATTATGTATGTATTTAAACTAATTCTCAGTTTTCGTATAAAATTTATACATGAAAGTTGCTTCACGTTGGCTTCTAAATTAGTTAGTTACTCTAATGTACACTACATTATGTGTATAAAATAATCCTTCATTACAGCTTTAACATATTTCATAATGTTAAAGTATTCATATTTATAATTTTGATTACAATTACTTGTCATTAATTAAGATATGTCATCAATTATGTAATGCAAGTAATATCATAGGAAGAAGTTTACTTTTTAACGGCGTGTACGCTTTCAGCGGGATATCCATTTGCCCGCCAGAACTTAACATCTAATTGATTATATCTTATTATTATAAAAGTTGATTATGTTACTGTAGTACTAACAAAACTATTATATTATTACAAGGCATTATCCAAAAACTTTATATAATTTCGTCTTTCCATTCTAGTATATAAATGCACGAGCTGGTGCACAGTGAGACATAAAACATTTTCTAATCCTGAGGCGCATGTGTGCTAAGCGCACACGTACATCTTCAAGTGAACCAGTGCTTCAACTTATACTTTACTACCTACCCTGTGAATTCAAGCAGTCGAACGTAAACCAACGAAAACCCGAAGATAAAACCTCAAATATAAAGTAACATTACGTCAGTACACACAGAATTAGGCTAGATAAAAGGCCAAAGCAACATTTTTAAATCAGTTTAGATGTTCTTCAATATGTCCCGAACATTTAAGATAGCTCAACAAAATAGTTCAAGTTTACGGTTCATAGTTCATGTTCTATTAATAGCTAGTACAGGATCAACGGTCATGTCATAGGGCTGCTCGGGCCACAAGGTCGCCGCATGCGTGATTATGGGAACCGCGGGCGCATTATAATTTCAATTGAACTCTGACCAGTCCGTCTCACGGTAACCGGTTGCGCCTCGCAAGACTCTGTATCTCCCTAAATAATTCATATTATATTCTCTCCGAATTCTAATAAATTTACACATTCTTTGTAAAAATATGTATATTTTTTACCGGTCGAGATCAAACGACTTTTCTCACGGGTCAAGCATTGTTGGTATAGAAGACCTTTCCAACGTACAGATGTCAATTGTAAAAAATTAACATCCTTGAAATGATAGATATTTGTTTAATGTAATTTTATTTTCGGTTTATCAATTTAATTATATTTTTAGAATATTTATAAAAATTTCGGCACTAGGTATAAGTAAATATTGGCAGAATTTAATACCTACCGTATTCAATTTTACCTAAAACATTCCAAAAATTTGTTAAAACATCTTTTTCTGTGCATCGTTTTATCTTCTAATACAGAGTTTACTGAACGTTCGGAGCGTCCGCCCACATTTTGCTCGTGGATTTGACCAAAACTACACTCACACTTCGATATATTTACGCTTTATCCTGAGGTTGTCGAGTCTCTTCCTTCCCCCGTCGTGTGTTTATATGCAATGATGTGTTTCATAATTTGAATATTACGTGCACGAAATTCTAATCACATTTTCATCTTGCGACTATACTAATAATGCGGCACAGGGATAAAACCTGTATGATTTGTACAATAAAGTCGAAAACTGGACATCTTTATTTTTATGCGAGAATTATATTCCTAAGGGATAATCGAATCGGTATAGGGTGGTGTAAATTGGTTTATTGGGGATTTGATCGGTTTGCGGTAATTAACGTTTCATTTTTTTTCTTTGGTAGACTGTATTTAAGTTAGTTAGCCGAAAATTTTCCGTCATACGTCGGCGCCTAATTTAGGTAGATACTTACTGTTAATAGGATACAGAACGAAGCCGGTATATTATCAATAATTGAAGTGATCCTTTTTAATGAACTTTTAATTATGATGGTCTATATTTTACTACTAAATGCTTACTCAAATCTCTACATGCGTCTACAGCGGAGGGGTACAGCTAAATGAATACGCGGGACTCGAAGTACCTACTACTTACTAGGCGTCTCTATGCTAAATATTACGTATGCAATCATCTAGAAGCTACGCGCGTATTTTTTAATAACGGGCGTATAGTACTAGGCTGTCTTATATTGAGTCAAAGGATTTTGTGCCGCTGGCGCCGGAAATATCGTAATATTATTATTTCTAACAACCAATAAATGGTTTTTTTACTATAGGCAAGAAGATAGTTATTTGATGTAGCAATACTAAGCGAGGTGTTCTCAAAATTAATTCCGTACGAGGGTATATTGTTTGATAAATAACAATACTCAATGATTAGGGATACGAGCTCACCCAGGTGAAGTTGTGGGTTAAAGATAAATAGCTTCTATCCAAATGTTTTTATGGGTTATTACGAGGTAGAAATACTAAGATAGTTTTTCTCTTAATTCAATACGTAGGAAGATAATGGCTAATAAAAATACTCAATGATTTCACAAATTCAGAAGACGCGAGCTACAGCTAGTTTCTAACCAAATGTTTGAAAACTATATTATATGGACATTTGCGAATAATGCAAATGCATTAGAATTAATTTAGTGCATGATAATAAAAGGGAAAGTTTTAATGACAACTTATAGCCATAATGCAATTTATGTATCTCCCGAGTGCTCTAATGACACAAACTTTGAGATGAACGAACGCTTTACGATTAGTTCCAGCTTCTAACTACTGGGCGAGGCTAACTCCCCGAATAGGGGGTTCAGCTACCACTGCTTACTGATGCAATATAAAACAAATATGACGTGAAGCAACATTTTTGAAAGTAAATATACAGGCTAACTAGTGTGACATGTGCAATACTTACGGAGAGTACTCGGTACTCGATTCCCATTATACTTAATTTTTTACAAAATTTTCCTTTAAATAAATGTATCTTGGATACTATGAAAATTACGCGGCTAGGCAAGTAGGCATACCTATGCAGCCGGCGCGGCCCCCGGCGGCGGCGTGCGACATCAACGTAGGTAGTACGGGCGCGTTCCTACCCGCGGTGCCCATGCGTTGGGTAAAGAATTATTCAAGTTTAAGATACTCTACTCAGTGATTAATTGATAGTATCATTTTTTATATAATTTTTTTTCTTCTCATATAATAGCCAAATATCACGTCCTCAAGTATTGCTCATGTCTCACCAGTCACACTGTATGATATAGTACAGTTAAAGTTTATGTTTCTAGTGGAAGAGACCAAAGAACCTATACAAAAGTAAAAAAAAAAATCATATACAAAATAAAGGGTGAATTGAGACCACAGGGCAATCTTTACGAATAGTTAATGTATCACTATATAAGTCAAATGAAATAACTATACTTTTCATTGATTTTATAATTGTTGATAAAGATACTCTTAGGTAATAATAATATTATTGTATGTTTACACATAGATAATAATAATATTATTTTATGTTTTACAGTTGCAAAGCAAGTGTTGGCGGATTTTTACTAGGGGACGATTTCTGTGACAAGTCTTTTTGAAAACTTAAAAGTAAAGCAGGTACATTAAAGCTATACCATTTCTTGTAAGAGTATATTAGTAGCTGTTTCATTTCTAGAATTTAAATAGAATTTAATCCTATGTGAAGATTATAAATTAAATATCTAATATTTAAATTAACAATAAAAATCGGCCAAGTGCGAGTCGGACTGGAAAGGAAAAATGTACAAAACGATCAAAACCATTACGTTTGTTGTATTGCCCCAAACTAAAAAACTTTTGTCTCGATTATAATATATTTTCTAATTTAATAAAGTTAAAAACATACGGATAAGACGTCTCAATTTTATTACTACAGTAATCTGTTTACATTATTTTGTTTTATCTCATTTCAGGACGTTAAGAGTACAAATCAAGTAACAACCAAAAGCAAGCTAAGCGAAACAAAAAAAATCAAAAAGGTATGTTTTAAAAGGTATATTTGTGCATATTATAAATAATTTTTATTAAATTAATAACCGTTGGCATCTGATACCTACATCGAATATTCTGATAATAATATATCAATTCACTTATCTGAATGAATAAAATACTGAAACATATATTTAACGATGATGAATGCAAAAATTATTGCCATGAAAATAATTTAAAAAACAATGTTTTTAAATAAAACTAATACGTGGCATAAAATTTCGTAAATAAAAAGTATTGCCATATCTAACGGCTTAGATTTGTATTTATATTATGTTTTTACTTTCCAAAGTAAATAAAAACACTGTATTGATTTTGCATATTATGTTCTTGTGGATCGAAAACTAAATTATTGCTATTTAATAATTTATTTAAGAAAAATAAATTATTGTTATTTGAATTTAATTGTTAATTCAATTATGTAAACGAAATAAAAAAAATTCAAAGTTAAGTAGGCACCTACTTTATAATGGCAATCTTTCTATTCCAGGGTTCCAGACACGACACACAGAAAAGAAATCGGATTTACTAATTACCTGTAAGCATTCAATGATCAGCGCTACGCATCGCTTCTGCTTCTTGCCTTCGCTTTGGTGAATTTTGTGTTAAGTTTTAAGAGTAGGGTTTATATATGTGGTTTTTCTTCCTTTCTGCTTTAGGCCGTGTTTCACCGAGCAATGTTAAAGTTAACTCCATGTTAAAATACCATGCCATCTCATTCATTGACAGGAAATACGAGAGCGATAACCGCTTACCGCTCGTAATAGTATATTACTAATTTTAAAGCATTTTATAGTAACTAACTTTGAGAAATATTTTTAGAAGTTTTATATTTGATACGATAAATGCTTAGCGCGCGTAATGGTATATTACCTAGCTGTGCCCGCGACTTCGTACGCGTGGAAAAGTGATTTAGGACACTTTTATATTTTTAAATATATTTTTAGTTTATTGGCGCAACCGCTGACAACTTTCGCCAATAGGTACTTCCCAGTGTATCCCAGTGTTGATCCCGATCCAGCAAGTCACGTACCCGGCAAGCCTCTTGGTATGCAGGGTATAATAATAATATAGTACCATCCTTTCGGAGCTCAGCAAAAGAAGTAGGCCTTCGAACAATATGTAGAAGTCAGTAAAGGTATTCAAAGTTAGGATAATATTATTCGAATGCACCGTATAGACCCAGCCAATTTTTCACGTTAATTTAGTAAATAATTTAACTTCGTGTTCTTGTCCGTCTGTCTATCTGTCTGGTTGTCAAAACTTTAACACGTGTAGGTATCAAGCTAACAATCCTATTAAATACTCAGGATCTTCTGTCCCTTCTGGCTTTGAAAAAAACAGACTCCTTAGCCACATCTACCCAAAGATTAAGATTCAGCCGTATCTCTCTAATTTTCGACACTCCAAAGGGAACTAAAACCTAAATTTGATACGAAGCAACGTCTTAATAGTGCCGACATAGGATAAATTGCGAAACCATAAAATTATTTTCATTTTTTTTTAACTTAGTACCGTTTTTGTCAATAATATTTTGAGATATTAAATTGAAACATAATATATTGCAATTATTAAGGTATTTAAAACGAAACTCTCGGTTAGACATGGGCGCAGCGGCACGCCCTGTCGAGGATCCAGCAGGCTTACTCTCGACACAACCGAGAATCGAATCAGTTCGATCTCAACGGATTTGGAGTTTTATTTGGTAGATTACTTTGGAACTAATTAGGATAAAGAAAACCTTTGGAACGTAACTTTTTGTACACCCGACGATATCAATCGACATAGAACAAAAATAAACAAACGTCAATTTATTCGGGAGTATGCGGCACGATCGAATCTGAATTAAAATCGAATCAGTTTGGAGAGTTAGGCCCCAGCTCGGCGCGCCGATCGGTTTTAGTAGCGTTTTTTTATTAACCTACCCTAAGTATAACAATAATATAAATAAATTAAATTTAGTTTTAAAGAAAATATAAAATAAAAAAAGATTAAATTTGAATGTTTGCAGCGCGGTCCCTGCCGCGCTTCATACAAACGTCCAGCATTTTTTTTAAATTTTAATAAGTTTTTTATTTATGAACCGATTGAGATGAAATAAATGTTAAGTCAAGATTACTACAAATATGATTGAACCACATCTAAATCGGATAAGCCGTTTCTGAGATTAGCGTGCACAAATGCACCGACAAAGAGACAAAAATAAAAAAAATATTGTTTTGGGTACTATTGCATAAATAAAAGTCTCCTATAATAACACAGGCACAGTTAGCACATTTTAATAGTATTTTTTACCCAGCAGTCTGTCTACACTACACCAGCCCGGCTCGGACGTAAGACGTCACGGAGCAGCCTGCATTACGCGGCGCCCGGTCGAATCACGGCGAAACGATTTTAATTTTGCTATATTTCCTAAACTACTCATTATATTTGCATGGTATAAAGAGCAAATATTATAGTCTTCATGGAATGCTTAAGCCAACTAACGTATTAAAAATGATAAGGATTATTACCGTGATGGTATAAATAGCTTTCCAAAAACCGCTCAATTGCCCGTTTTTTAGTTTATCGCGAAAGGCTTTCTTTTAATTATACAGTTAAAATTAAGTTGATTTTATACAATAAATTATATTGTTATTATGACACTGTGCAAACACTGTTTTCCCAGAAAAAAAATCCTGATAGTTAGGTACTTATTTGATGTTCTAATCTACTTTAGTGCCACGTTCTATTGCTTCGCGTCACTGTGTAAGCAATCCCCCCGCGCCCCCGCACGAACCGTTCGACCGCAGGCCGCGCGCGCGAAATTCGTCCGACTTGCTTCAAATTTATCATCACTGCTCGGCTCCTATGTATCGTAGCGTTATGTTATATAGCCTATAACCTGCCCAGGAATATGGGCTACAATCGCACCAAGTTTGATTAAAATCCCTCCAGTAGTTTTTGTTCCGATCGTGCACATACAGACAGACAGACAGACAGACAAAAATTTTACTAATTTCATTTTTGGCATCAGTATCGATCGCCAATCATCCTCCAATATGTATTTTGAAAAAATATTCAATGTACAGAATTGACCTCTCTACAGTTTTATTATAAGTATAGATATAGATATTACAGTATTTTATAGTAACTAACTTTAAGAAAGCTTTTTGATATCATATCATAATAACACTTATGTACAGTAAAAAAGTATTGCTGTTGGGTCTTGGCAATCGTTTTTTATAAAAATTTCAGGCGATGTACGTAACGACGATTTCCTATGCTTAGTCCCGATTTTACAAACGCATGTTAGTGTGTTAAATTACCATGCCTTCTCATTCATTGATAGGAATTACGAGAGAAACAATATGATATTTAACGAAGGATTAACTTTCACATTGCTTGGTGAAACACGCCCTTAGTCGTACTTGCTTTGTACAGGATAAATTAAATCTAACGTGTAGATTCTAGCACCTCGTATTAATATCGTTTAACATGATGGGTCGATTCTTATAAAAAAAAGTAAATTTGTAATTAACCTAAACCAAAACTGTATGTTCAGCAGGAACATTTAAAAGTTCCGTGCAGTAAAGTAATCCATTGTCAATTATTGGAGCTGTCATGATTTTGATACAATTATTATTGTTCGTTTACGTTACTTTACAGAGCTATCAAAAGTTCTTGCTAGGCTGGTTACAGATTTATTCGGCTTAGATATCGGTTGTAGTTCTAATAATTGTTTACGATATTATTGACAATAACGGTTTCAAGTTTCGAATCTTGAAACTGTATTAATTATAATATAGTTTCAAGATTTGAAACTTGATTGATATTTTGGCTATCATTTGTTAAACCTTTTTTGTTTTTAGAAGAACATGAACAGCAATCCCTTAAGGTACATTTGTCGAATTAACATAAAAGTTAATTATTAAGATAAGTTTAGGCTAACATTACAGATGGTTATATATTAAAAACAGAGATTATATGATAAAAATCTTGAATTACTAAAAGTATATTAAACATGAATTTAGTAAATTTTATATATCCAGAAATAATGTTGTAAAACTATGTACTTGTAATAAATGTAAAAAATATAATTGAAGACATGAATGGATGAAGGAAGGAAGAAACAAAAAAATGATACCCAGAAAATTTAGTTTAAACTGTCACTTAAACATTTTAGGATATCTAGTAACGTAGTAAATTCATTCTTGAGACGGATCTTTTGATTAATGTACTTAATACTTAACGACGTATTCTGAAATGTTTAAGTCACAGTTTGAACTCAATTTTCTCGAAATCAGAATTTTGCTACATATCACCTTCATCCATTCATGTATTCAATTATGTGTACCTAAACTCCACAGTTACAAACAATATCTAAAAAAATGTTTTTGCGATATTAATAAAAAACCTACATCATTGATTTAAAAATATGGGAATCCCGGAATCATTTCCAGAATGTTTAACTGTTCTACGGCGCATATGTTTCACAGAATCTTTGGCAAACCGTGGCGACATGGTGGGTCTTATATGGAGCGCTTTGACGAGGCTTTCCAAATTCTTTAAGCAAGCTACTGTACGTTTGATCATATCCTACCATCCCATACAATCTATCTTTAATACAAAAAAAATCTGTATATGTAAATGTAAATATTATGCCGAATTAAGTAGAAATATTGAGATTAAAATAAAAATAAGCATTTTTTTTAAGCATAACATAACATTAAGCTATATTCAACTCCTTAATAATTAAGAAGAAGATACGAAACGAAATTAGTAATTAGTATTTTCCAATAGTGGCGCTAGATGGCGGTTTCCGGAATTTCTAGGGGCTTCACCCTTTGCCAGTCGCATTGCCAGTATTAGGGTGATACCATTTTCTAGTACTAGGTCGTGTCTCTGTTAAATACCTACTTTGTGGTTTGATAATATTAATTTTTAGGGTTCCGTACCTGTAAACGAAGAAACTTCCGTTTTTTCCGTATCATCACTTTGTTGTCCATCTGTATGTCTGTCAAAACCCTTTTACTCAGTCACGCGTGGATTTTCAAACCGATTGTATCTCCTGCAAACTTTTATATAATATTTATACTACACAAAGGGCATTTCTGAACTTCACCTTCCGTTGAGAGGGGTTCTTGCTATAGCTATATTAAATTGCAAATTCATTTTATTATATTCTTATGACGTATTATTAATTATCTATTCTTATTACATTTTTTTTCAACTATTATTATTGACATGTCAAAAATAATTATTATAAAATAGTATGAATGTAAACTTATTGCAAATAATTAATAAAAAATTGAAATTGACAAATTCATTAAAATAAGAGTTTGTAAACTATTTTAAATGCATTCATTGTAATTCTTAACTGTAAAAGCAAGAAACAAAAGGCTTTTTTATTTTATTTTATTAATTATACTACACAAAAGTAATGGTAACTTATAAATTTATAATACACAAAATTAGGAAAATGTAATCGTAATCTTATCTATCTCTCACAATACTAATACACTTTGGATCTACGTCGACTTAACCTTTAACCAACTTAACCCCTTTTTATCCTGTTAACACCTTGGAAGGAATAAAGGAGTAAAGTGTTTTGTTTTATTTGCTCTGCCTGCGGGCGCGTCGCTTCCTTTTTAATTAGCTTTATAATATTGTTTCCTGAAAATGGGTCATATTATTAAAATATCGCTTTCTTTCTATCACAATTTCTTTTGAATATTGTTTAGATTGTTTTTTCTAAATCTCTTGTACTTGTTGCTTCATTTTATATACGATAAGGTGATCTTAAGGTTTTGGATAGTCTTTAGTCTGGCTTAAATAAATAATATTTGGATGTCATATCTATTTTAGTCATATCAGTAAAATAATTGTATATAACTGTGTTATTATTATAGAAGTATTAAACACTATCATTATCTAAATAATTTTATTCATGGGTACTTATTTTAAATAAAAATGTATAACCCGATTTTGAAATGATATAATTTATATTTCCCAGGTAATAATAAATTATTACGAATCTATTGACACCTCAATTTTTTAAACCTGATCTATAGTTTAGGTTCTATGGAGGAAAAAACATATATTATCATTTTATGTAACATACATTAAGTACATATTTTTATTATATTAAAAAATAAATTTAATACACATCCATACAAAACAGATAAGTAACTACATGACTATTAAAATCAATACCCTTCCTTTTGGCTTCACCGTTGTTGAGTAAAACAACTTTACCGATTGATGTTTATATCGTTAATATAAACAATTTACTTTATTAAATATAGTTTATAATATTAAGTACACTTTTAGTATCGGTTAACTATTATAAAAAATACTATTTATAATAATGTATAGAGGAATAATATTTTATCTTTATAGGTCTATTAACCAACACAAATATCTAAATTACTGCCGTCCGTTTTCAAAGTCCAATTTTTTAAGTAATAAGGAAAATCAAAATTGAAATCGACACTGAAATCTAAAAAGTAAACGTTCATAATATTTTATTACCTGCCTTAAAAAGCCTCATCGCGTTTTCTTTTTATTATCAGCAGCTTCATCTTATTTAGATATAAAAATGTTATATTAAAAATATTTTTTTACAAACAACTAAAATATTGATTGTTTGTGTTTATCTAAAAGAAACTATCAAGTTTCAAATCAATAATTATTAATTATTATAAATCTTAATACTGAATAATAAAAAACTCGCGGCATTATTACGAATCTATCAACGCCCCATTTATTAAAATTCGTTTAGACTATTAATTAAAGACATCTAAACTATTAGACACTAGACGAAACATACATACATACTCGTAAATAGAATGCCAAAACCACCCTTTCTTTTAGCTTCGTCGTCGAGGAAAAAAAGCTGCAAAACAATAATATCGTAGACAATGCACAGAATGTCGTAGACCCTCGTAGCTCTGACGTAGACTTCGCGTAGCTCGCCTACGCTCCTCATATGTTAGCCAATTATATTATTGATGTTGGAAAATTAACGAAATATTATATTATATTTTTCATATAATAATAATAATAATTAAACATTTTACTTGTTTTAAGTGTAATATAATTAATAGAATATATTAAAGTTTAAGCTACAAAGATTCCAATCCATACTTCTGTATTTTCGATTTAACAAAACCAAAAACAGCAGTGTAAATCAGGTGCAGCAACTCAATGACCAGATAATAAAAAAGTAATTATGCTCAACATTAATATATAAAATATTTAGGACCAAAAATATAAATACGGCATAATTAAACGTAGAGATGAGCTAGTCAACCGACAATAGCTTATTTTGTGCTATGTCCATCATTTTACAAATTTGAAATCATTTTATATATGATTTCGATTAATTATGCAAAATATTCTCGTATAAAATACGAATACAACTCATTATAATATTTTGCTCTCCAGTTTCCACCGACCATACAATACAATAATAATTTTATTATTCTAAATAGTTTGAATAATCGCGCTGAATGTATACTAATTAGTGCCCGCCAGCGGCAGATAAGCGCGACTGCAGCGCCACCGCGGAATTTTTTAAAAAACTAAATGAGTCTCGGGAAAAAATAGCGCCAACAACGGCATCTCTTAGCGGACGAGAGAATTTTTCGCGCGTCGGTCATAACACTCGGCCACGTGCATTTGTTTTGGTTGGGTTTTTTATCAAAAAAGATAGCATACATAAACCTCACCTCGGCCCGTCGTAGGTGCGCCAAGCAAAATGGTCGTCGTTTTTTTCTTCTCTTTTCAGCCATCTGTCCGTCCTTTTCGGTCAAAAATGCGATCGTTATTTTCTGTTCCGGTGTGGATGTGTGCGTGTGGCGGACGCCGAAGTTATACGCCACCCGCGCTCGCTGCAAACTGCACCTAGCGCGGGCGCGTTACGGTCCGTTTTCGCTCCGCCGAGCGTCTGTCTTACGTCTAATGGTCGGCGAAGAAAAAATAGAAATATAGGAGGCACGGCGTGCACGATAAAGAGAGCGGGAGTCGTTAACGATTCTGCGCCGGAAAGTTGCGCAGATTGCGTTTTTGGTGCTTTTTTTGGGGGCAGCACCTCACACCAACGGGTGTTTTTTGTGCCTGTCTTTTTCTCTCACGCAGTCTCATTCCTTGGAGTTTTGTGTGTGTCGGGGTGGCGGCGCGCGTGTGTGGCGCCGGGGGCAAGCACCTAGTACTAGATTTTTGCGTGCTAACGTCCTAGATAGCCGATCGCGGTACATAGGCCCGGTATATAATGAGATGTCACCGCTACACAGCGGGTATATAGACCTATGCAATAACGTGTTCTGCTCGCTATTCATGTTGATTAATCACAGGCTTACATAATTGTTCTATATAAAAATATTATATCCGTTAGGAAATGCAGCCAATGCATTTTGTTGAAATATATTTATGCGTTGAAAATTTTAGATGCTCAATTATTTATAATAAAATATGTTTCGTGGAAAACGGTTTTTTAAATATGCTCGAGTATTATTTCACGCGAAATTTAAATATATTTGGTAAACTTCCTGGAACACATGATACTATCATACATTTGAAAAGGTGTATGCGCTTTTCTCCTGTCCCTTAATTTTATTACTTAGTTTATATGACGAGAGTTACTAGACACGTGGATTACGCCATGACTATAGTGCGTAAGTCCGGCGTGTATCTATACTTGTGTTATCGTTGCTATGATAATACAATAAGATATTTGCGTATAAGATGATAAGTCAAGCGGAATGCTCTAGCGGTCTCACAGAAAACTCGCGTGTCTAACTGGTAGACTCTACACTCGACTTCTCAGAATCTTCGGTACCTACCCCGAGGAAACTGAAAAATTGGTCGTTAAATGTAGGTTGTTAATACTTATAGTAGGTATTTATATTCTCAGGTGATGCCAATATCACTTCTCAAATGTGGGGTGGATTGGCGAATGGGGATACTATCAGGCGATTTTCTGCTCATTTACCGGTCTTAAACTCGAATACGTTCAGTTGCTGTTCCATATTTGAAAATAATTTTTGCTGGCTCCTTGACTCGAGAGTCAAGGCCACACAGAAATCTGGCGTGTTTTGCGCCGAATGAGTAAACACCGGAGACCAATGACGGTGGAGCGAGAGACCGCGATAGTACTGGTAACTCCTCGTAACCCAGGTGTCCATGGGAGTAGTGATTGACCACTGAGTAATCCATTGTTCTGTAAAAATATTATAAAAATCTCAAATTCGTTTATATACTTTTTATCTTTTTAAACATTGAAATTGTTACTTTCTGCATTTAAAATTCGCAGCACTCCAGCTTAGTGGACTAAGGCCCGTATAAATAAAACTATCTCAACCCCAACCTCACTTGAGCAACTATTTGACAGATTAAAACAAAACGTTTCGTTTCACTTTTAAAAATGAAGAACTTCACTTATGTTACATACTGTACTTAAATTTTTTTCTTTTTTCAAAACGTAATAATAATTTTTTTTTAAATATTGATTACCTATACTTATTTTAGATTTTTTGTAGTCTATAATATGATTATTACGGTATAAAAAGAAAAGAAATTAAAGTGCTATGTAACATTAATAAAATTAAGTATACATTTTATTAATAAATCAAAATTGTGTAACGGGGCCTCTGAGTGTTGGCTTCGGCCCCACGCATGCCTTCCAATGGTCCGGGATTTAATTGCCCGTGAGCAATGAAAGCTATACACAAACATAATAATAATAATCTTTATTCAGCTCATAAAATATAAAATCCTTAATCTAAAGCATACATTTTTAAAAGTGAAACGTAACGTTTTTTTAATATGTCAAATAGGTACCTACTCAAGTGAGGTTGGGGTTGAGATTGTTTTATTTATACGGGCCTAAGATTCAATTTAGACTGACAGAGTCAAATCGTCGCGAGGCGGCAATTTTCTGCACATTCACTAGAAAAAATCATTTTGGCCCTCGTAGCTTTGAGACGCGACTCGCCGCGCCGAGCCGCCCGCGTCGCGCCACACGCGTACAACATACTTATTCATAATTTGTACCTTAATTGTAAGAAAATAGAGATGAATATGCTATGGGAGGAAATAACGTTAACTCAATGTGAGTGGCGCCTAATGTTCTTCGCATTGAGGACATAACCAAGCTCCGACATGAGAATGGCAGTGCTTAGAAATGATGATTTATTTAGTCATCAACCTCAGTTTAACTTTTGACACTGCAATAGTACTGAGTTGTATACCTGTGAAACGCAGTCAAGCATATTGTATAATGTTTAGTAATTCATAAATCTAGATGCGCTGGATAGGGACGAACATAATAGATAAGTGATAAAGCATAAATTTTACTGTCAACCATCTTTTATATGACATTTCACACATCTATAAAATATATTATCAGTGAGCGAATTTTGATAATGTTTAATCCAGATGATATAGTATCATTTTTACAAAAATATAATTTTACATCATCTACAATATTATCTCTACAGTGTTACACAATAGAGTCGGGTACATAAATCTAGCAAAATAATTTTGACCGACCACGACAGTAGGAACATAAAATAATAATGATAGCCCAAGGAAATCGAGTACATAGTGCCTGTGTAGCTACTTATTTGGTTAGAATTTTTACTTACAAAATATTTGATGCCAGAATATACTAGCCCTTGCACAGAGCCGTCCACTTGAAACTAAGTTTTATTATGCCTCCCATTAACACACTATAATACCCCACGAGAAAAATATACTTATTGGATAAAAACTCTTGTATGATCTTTCCTGCTACTCGAATATACAGGTTGATTCATGGTTCATATATTAAGTCGAATATAGTGTCAAGAGAATGACGCGTAGAGCATTTTTGGTTTGACACCTCACGATCAAAGATATCCTTATAAGTCACAAAACAGATGAGTTTCAATCCTGGTCAGGTTAGGTCTACGACCAGTGCGTTCGTGTGTATTATAGACTAGCAGCCAGCGAGCCCCGGCATAGTAAGATTCACTGATTGTGGTCATTTTAGACCTTTGAATATATATTTATTTTTTGAGTATTACTCAAAAAAATATGTACATTACTAAGTATTTTATATGAGGTGCCAAAACAAAAAATGCTCTACGCTCTCTTTACACTATATTCGGCTTAATGTATGAACCATGAATCACTTTGTATATGCCAAAGTTTATCAAATTCGGTCCAACGTTTATAGCGTGAACAGAAAGACAGAGAGATTCATCGCATGTATAATATACAGAATAAAATAGAATTATGCACTCCTACGCATTTGGGTTTTTGACCATATTAACGAAAGAATTTAGACGTTTGATTTAAAACTACTACCATTGGTTAATTAAAATATGTATAAACAATTATTATAAAACATGTCAAAGGAAATTCTTTACTAATGTCAATAATAATAATTTTACTATGCAATTTTCTGCCTCCAAAGGCAACAACTTTAACTTCTCTCCAAAGAGTAAAATATAGTTGTAATTCTACTCTTCTAGTGTCAATTATTGATGAATGAATAGAGATATGCTGTCCCCGTATTTGAGGTCTAAAAAAAATATTAATTAAATAAGTAACCAAATATCGTATTTTAAATTAAATAACTGAAAATCTGTTGGCGGAAGATGGTCTCATCGTAAATATTGACAATGCATAAAAGTATGTTCTTCTTACTGTCGTATCTACAAATCTTATCTTGCTCTTATCATAAATGGAACACACGATCAAAGTGACCTCACCTGAATCACAGGAATTTCTAATTAACTCGCTTAACCTACCTCTATTGAAGTTTTTGCCTGTCTAATCCATAGTAAACGAGCGAATTGATACCCGATGGGAAGCCAATACCGTCTAGTCGCGTCCACTGATACTGTCAACACCAGGAGAGAGCGATGCCTGCAATAAAATATGATGTTGTTGGAGTTTTAAAGGTCTTAATAATACAGAATTCCAGCTAGCGATAATTCATTCTAGTATTACTCCATTGATGGCAAGTACCTACTTATTATTTTAACGTTAACGGTCGTTCACCATAATAAAGTAGTGTACCTACAAAGCCAACTGTTCCTCGTACTTCTAGTTCTACTAAGTCTACTTCTCTTTTCAAAAAGTTTCTATCATTAATTATTATTCCATAATTAACTGCCAAATATCATGTAAATCAACACTAATTAATAATAATCATATCTGGGGGCACGGGAGTGCCCCCGTCAAGACGAGCCAAGCGAAGCGCAAGGGCACTACCTACCTTTTCTCGAAAGGTTTCGTCGTTTTTTTGAACTCTCATAACTTTGCTTTGGATGATGCTACATAGTTGAAAATTTCAACATATAATGACATCAGTTTGAATGTTGTAGCTATTATACTTTAGATTTTATCAATGTCTAAAAACCCCAGATTTCGTCACTGACTCATTTATAGATCATCAAAATTCATAAGGTACTTCCTGACGTCCTAGTAAGCTGATATTATTTATGTAAGCTGTTATTGCTACAAAACCAACAAAAAAATTATTAAAATATAAATGCCGCCATTTTGAATCCAATATGGTGGACGGTACAAAATGGATGTTTAATATGTTTATTATACGGATATGAACTTTAATACATAAAAGAAATATTATATTATACAAGTACATAAAAAAAAATAAGACCTACTTTTTGTAGGACCGATAATCGGTCAGATTTTTGCTCCATATTATTTCTATCCGACTTTATTTATTTGAGTGCGTTGCACTACTGCAATCAGTATGTTCTATTTTATTCCGATTATTACTATCGGTGACCGACTTTTTGTAAATGAAATATATATCTATGAGAAAATTAGTTTTTTATCCACTTATTTAAAATTAGGTATTATTTATTTGGTAAGTAAAAATTAGGTAAGAATTAACATTTAACAGGCAGCAAGTAGTAATTAGTTGTCAGTATATATAAACAAAATATTACGTCGATCACTTGAAATCAGTCCGACATAAGCTTCCGATGGAGTTATATTACAGTAAATATTGTGTTTAGAGGGAATCTTATGTAAAAACCGTTCGACACTTCGATAGCGCGATCTAGATAGCTAACAGCGCAATCTATGTTTGGAACTGTGAAACATCAAAACACACATTTATCAACACATTTAACAGTCGGTCACGTTATAATGATAACAATAAACGAAAATATTACACGATCAATGTATAAATAATTTTAGTGTTTAATCTTATGACTATTAACTTAATAATAATATGATTTTTAACACGTCACGTCATGACGTTTAAAGATGGCCATAATCAAAATAAAAAATTAATGCTATTTTACAAAAATTAAAATAAATACATTTTTGTTTCCTTCAAAAATGCTAAGTTGCACTTAGGTGCATGCACTTAGCCGTACAAGAATTAGTACCTCTAGTGACCAACAGATGGCAGTGACAGTCGTCTACATCACGATATTATTATACACTTACTGTATTATTTTAATAAGTATCAACATGCTTTATTAAAGGCAATCTCCCTCGTATATATAAGTAATTCTCAAATTATTAGTGTTGAATTTATACTAGTGGCATCCTAGGATATCTAAATAAGAAGTTTCACTCCAGCAATAAAATAATGTATATTTTATAATTTATATTTATATATAATATAATTATAATATAATAATATAACAAATAAAGAAATATGGACGAGACATTTATTTGAAAATCCGCCTCTACCTCCTAAAAAATGCGGTGAAAGTTTATACACGGTATAATATTGACGGTGACATCAGTCGACGTCACTAGGCGTCACTAGGCTAAGGCGCTGACTGTTCTATTTTCCGTAAGTAAAGGCCCGGGGTCAAAATAGGTTATCTTTAAATTAAAAAAAGTCCATTAACCAGCTTACAAAAATAAATGAAATCCCACCAAAAACATTTTCATGTAAAAATGTTGTCAAAACGAGCCTACACAGCTTACTCTGTGAAAAAGTTATGAGATATCGTATAAAGCCAAGCTCTACACCTACACCTTAATCAAAATCTATCAAAAAGTGGTTAGATCTCATGTAGAACCAAAATTCTTGATCTATGCGCCCTTACTTCACCAGGCTTAACTTCACTTACGCTATATTGCAGTTAAACATGATACTTGACCGTTTTGCTACCGTTACGAACATTTCATACGAATTCATTAATCGTGTGCGAAATAAAACGGCCAAGCATCACGTTTTAACTGCAATGTAGCGTAAGTGAAGTTAAGCCTGGTGAAGTAAGGGCGCATAGATCAAGAATTTTGGTTCTACATGAGATCTAACCACTTTTTGATAGATTTTGATTAAGGTGTAGGTGTAGAGCTTGGCTTTATACGATATCTCATAACTTTTTCACAGAGTAAGCTGTGTAGGCTCGTTTTGACAACATTTTTACATGAAAATGTTTTTGGTGGGATTTTATTACCTACACTTTAACCTTCAGGAATAAAAATAATCGTATCTTGATACGATTTACGGTTATACAGGGTTACAGAATAGGTATTGATATTAAATGAGTGATGAAGTTAGTTAGTTAAATGAATTATATTTTTTAGTCCATTACCTACTTACTTAACTATGGTCTGGATAGCATCGCAGCGATAGCACAGCGATTACTCCTGTAATTGCTGAGTGTAAGAATAAGTTTAAAAACAGCGCCATCTATCGAAAACGCTGAAAAACGTGTGAATAGTTTTTAAATAAATATCGCTAACATAATATAGCTGATCTTTTGTATTCCTATTCTGACATACTTTGGAATTATATTTATAAATATGTTTATAGAATAAATAGATATTAGCAATAAAATAGGACTTCTTTTGAGCGCCACCTAGTGTGGAATAGCGTTAACCATGGCTGAAAGTTAACTACTATTGCATTATATTACGTAAACTAACGGCTAATATTTATTATAAGCGTTGTGTATGTAATTAAATGTGTTGTTTTAATTTTATTTAAAATATTTATTGGATTTATAGTAGGTACTCCCTGAACGAAAAACTTGTCAAAAACTGTTGCTTGGGCTGTCCCAAGAAAACTGTTGCTTGGGCTGTCCCAAGGAACAGTCTTTTACAAGTTTTTCGTTCAGTGGTTTTAAATATCACATGGCTGATTGCTATTTTATGTAATAACATAATTATATTGACTGAATATAAAATATTTACGGGGAAAAATTTTGTTTATAATATTTTATTGTATCAATTAAATTGTATTACAAAAATGATTTATTTATCACAATTATTTTCAAATAATACTCCAGTATAAGTATCATTTATTAATAATAAGAAATACTTAACGCTACGTACAATATAAATTCCATTAAATTTGTTTAAAAACAAATCTAGCACAAAATACTTAAAAGCGCCATCTCTCGAAAGATGCGAAGACCAAACATTTGTTCTCTTTCTACAGTTTTTAACTTGTAGGTATATTTTGCTTCTTCAAGTCATATATTGCGTTTTTATTAATTAATAATATTTAACAGTATTCTATGTCATGGTTTTCATTTTTTGCATGACATTATCGTTAGATTGTTCTGCACAAATACTCAATGGCGCAAGCGACTACTAATAATAATATAATACAATGGATGGTTTGGTTATGACTCTTGACTTGACTCTTGATGGATCTTTATATTGTAATCCAGTATAATTTGTAGTTCAGGTTTTGGATAAACAAATATATTATTACTTTTTTTTTTAAAACAGTGTTTGCGAAGGATTCTGATTAATGTAATTAAAGGTCTGATGAAATATTGAAACGGTTTGAATGATTATATTATTATTTGCATAGTAGTGGTTTCAGATTTTGAATTTTCATTTAACAAATGTAATATACCTACTACATTTTAATGAGGCAACATGTTATTTTGGCGGATTACTTTGGCGGATACTTATTTTTTACTTTTAAGTCGCGAGCAACACGTTCTTAAGGCGAGGAGTAACCGCAACTAGCGCCACTCTTTTTAAAATAAATTTTACAATAACACAAACATCTTATTAAAAAAAGTAATCTGTTCAAACTTTAAGTAAATAGTTAAACTAATTTATTATTGTAATATATAATAGTTAAACTAATATTATATATTATATCTCGTTTTAGTTATTACTTACGAGAGTAAATACAGTATAGGATTTAGAGCTGTAATTAAATGCCAATAAATTAGTTTAACTATTTACTTAAAGTTTGAACCGATTATTTTTTTAATAAGATCTTTGTGTTATTGTTGTCCTAACGTTTATGTTATACTGCAATTTAAAAAAAAATGTTCTATCTATGCTTTGTATTCAGTGAGAACCCCGTTTGGTGTTCGCCAATCGCCATTTTAAAATGCCTTGTTAGAAACATTTTTTAAGTGTAACAAAATCATAAATTGTGAAGTGAATATACTTTGAGAACAATAATTGCATTTTAATAATTTCAACCACCAATTGTAAAATTTATTTTAAAAAGAGTGGCGCTAGTTGCGGTTACTCCTCGCCTTAAAAGGTTCATTAAACAATTTATTGGACCAGTTTTGTAATAATACTTTATCAAAATATAAGTAAGACAATAAGCCTGAAATATAGGTAATATGAGAGCCATTGCACAACTACCAATGTATTTTCTCGAAAAAATTTACACAGGTTTTCGAGATTTAGGTCTTCTTATGTTTTGTAGCGTACGCAGGTTTACATATTATTATGTTTGTTACATGTAGTTCTCTCACGGCCTGATAGATTTCCGAGTAGCTTGCGGGGTGTTGTTAGATTAGTTTCTGTTGTGAAAGGCACTGAGTAGGTAGTACTTCAATAAATTAGCATTTTTTAAGGCAGTTCTTATTTTATTTAATACTGGGGAAAGTATTATGTACCTTATCCATATACAAGTTGTAGATAGAATTTTGTTTGGCAATAGATATCTACTTTACGGGTGCGTCCAGACTAGAAAAAAAGTCTTTTACGGAATTTTCACGTACCGAACCGTACTATTTTAGGAAAGTGAAGGCGCGAATAAAATACACATTTACAAGTTTGGATTCTTTCAAGACCGCCCCAGAAGGCTTTTGGAACGGTGGGATATTTGTACGGCACGGAAACAGGTTTATATAGTGTTGACGGGTAACGGGTAACATAACGGTTAAAACACACATCAGTGCCCCAACTGATGACTCATTTTAAAGTTCCATAAAGTAAACTAATCGATTGTCAGTTGTTTATTGACCCACCAACAGAAAATGATTTGGTTTATTTAAAAAAGAATAAAAACAAAAACGGGCTTAAAGATAAAATGAGTAGAGTAAAATACAACATGCGTTTGCGACAATGAATATGAGAGGGATATGTGATAACATGGATGATAATAATTATGATGATAATAAAAAGTTTTATAATTACAAACCAAAAAAATTAAATTTAAGGGCTTAAAATTTCTTATATTATAAATATAAATGATTCTTATTGAAATTCGAATGTTCCTGCTTGGCCCACTGAAATGAGTTGTTTTCTGGAGGAATTCAGCGTAAGGTCGGGCATCCACACTTTAATTTTGTCTCACGTACCGGCTAGAGCACGTGCCTGTTAAGATTTACTATATTTGAGTTTTTAATTCTAAGAATATATATTTTTTAAATTCTGCATGGCAAATTACGTGCTTAGTATGTAGTTGTTTATCTGGTTCTGTATCCATATATGTGTACTAAATTTGTGCTTTAGTATAATAATAATAATAATATCTATGGACGCTTCACACCACGTCAATCTGGCCCTGCGCTAAGTATCCGAAGAACTTGTGTTACAGGTACCAGACAACGGAAATATATTTAATACTTTTATACTATACACATATTTAAGATTTTTATTATATTATACACAAATTTAATACACATCCATGACCCAGGAACATTGAAAACTTTTTTTTTTTTGTTCCCTCGGCGGGATTCAAACCCGCGACCTTTCGTTCGAGCGCCAACGCGCTCAACCAACTGCGCTACGGAGGTCGTCGTGGAGGTGTGGAGCATATTTATAGCATAGATATTATTATTATTGTTCCTATTAACGTATGGTGGCGTGACAAGGTCTGGTTAGTAATTTCGCCGATTTTAGTGTGACGTGGTTGCTGTCCTCTCCTGGTGGAGATCCGTCTTTAGATTTTGTATAAGTGGACCTAATAAAATATTATTTTGTAAAATGTTTTTCTATTTCGACACCTCCAATTTTTAACATGACTACAACTGCATGAAAATCGTACTTATTAACATTTAACGCGTATAATTAATAAATTATACCACTAAGAAGAAATATTATCGATTAATATCATATCATTAATATATATTAGGTATAAACTACCTGACCAGATAAGCTGGAGTTATTTTTGACACTGACGCATTCATGATCATCTTTCTTGTAATACAATCAGGTGATCAACCAGACTGAAAAACAAATTTTTTCTGATGTTCCAACGTGGGGATTGAACCCATGACCTCCGATGTGGAGACCTAAGTTCGCTGGGCCACGGAGGCGAGGACTATAAACTAATATGATGTAGGTTAGAACGAAACTTTTAACTAAGTACTAATATTATGTGCTCTACAATATATAGCTAATTTTTTTACTACATATAATATTCACGGAATAATTACGTTGTTGTTATGCTTATAACTATTATCGAGTTATACAAAAAATAATGTGATTTGACGTGTCGACCCTTAATGATTAATTATATACAAACTATTTCAAATACATATATACTTTTCTATTACTGATAGAAGTGATTTGAATAATATGTAAAAAGTTAAGAACCCCAACATTAAAATAGTTCACCCCTATATATATATAACTAGGCGCCTAGACGAGGGAAGCATTTGAGGGCGTTACTTAAAAATGAACTTTATGGTGATACAAATTAGTTCATAGAATTAAAAAGATTTAAACTTACGGAGTAGGTATAAAATTTACATAGCTATTTACTTGTCAATTAGAATAGTAGGTACATGACATAATGGACCATTGCATTGTAGGTACTAGAACTTTACTTTATTATTTTATTAAACTGCATTGATAGCACTATAAAATAATCCTACCTAATAGTTTAAAATAGTAATTTAATAGGGTAAAAAATATAATTTTAATAATATTATTGAAATAAGAAATCCAGCCAATTGCGAATCAGATTCGCGCACACAAAATCGCGAAAAAATCTCGTATGTTGTAGATGAGAGTTAATCATTTACTTAATTCTTATTTAGAACTGTAATAGTGGCAACAGTATGCAACAGCTATCACAGTTCATGAAATACAGGGAAGAGAGTTTGAAGACTTGGTGAGACACAAACGGACAGCCAAACGGACTGCGAAGTTTCTGTAATACGAAACCCGAAGAAAACAGGTATGTACTAGATGTATGTGGACAGCGTAGCACTCTTACAAGCAAATATCTAAATATTGCCTGTTTTTGAGTAAAAAAATTGTGGTGAATAAAACATCTCGGTAAAAAACGTCACACAAGCTTTTAGGGCAGTAATAAAAGAGTAAAATCAATTTGACATTTATTTATTAGATATACCACCAAAATACAATACAATTTTAGATAACCATTCACAATATTTTTTAACACTTTATTCACTTTTAACAACAATAGCAAATCAAAGAGGTTACAATCTATTCGGTATAATTATAGAGAGTCCGTTATGTAGAGATTTCCTAGTGAACAGGTGTAGAGGTATTTCAGTAGTACATTTTCAAATTACTTAACATTTACTCTGTAGACCTTTCATCATTATGTGAGAGACAACGTTACAACACATATAGAGATCGGGAAGGCATTCTAATTAATTAAAATCAATGATTTTCTATTAGGTAATGCACTATGGTTTTACATTTTAACATCTGAAATGTTTTGAAATTTGTGAATAATACAGATGTGTAGTATAAAGCTCTCTCAATCACTAGGTAATTTAGAAATATAAAATTATTACAGAATATAGGTGCATAAATAGGCGGAACTTTTTAAAGCGTGTAACAGTATCTCAAGTATATAGTTCAGAATAGCAATAATAGCTATAATCTAAGGCATAAACAGCACCAGGCGTTTAACCCTGGATGGATGTAAAAAATAAACCATGGTGCATTCACATGCATCAAGCGACAAACTTGTCAATGTTATTATTACAGCGATGTCCCAATAACACTAATAAGGACAGGATTTCCCTTTCTATTTAACAATTTATATTCCTAAGCGCCATAGATGTTAATAATATATCACCATATAAGAAATCTCATCCCTACGAGGGTGGGACCGCTAAATGTGCTTCGCCGATCCCTATGTAAAAAAAACAAAGGAGCACTCGTTACATAAATAAACACCGTAAGTGTAGGAGCGGAGAGTCCACATTCGCGTACACATCTCGCTACTTAATCACCGCTGTCTCCCACATAATACGTATGTATTATACTCGGACTTAGGCCTTTTTTTAGCAAAAAGGTCGCTCGTGACGCCTCGCGTATTCAAGATGGCGGTGTTACGCTGTTGAGTTTTTTGCATATTTCACAAAAATTGCGAAAAAAATTCCAACTATTCCGTAGTAAGTTTTTAAATTTATTTTGTGGAGTTCAACACTTTTGTTTTTGTACTATACGAGTAAGTGAAATAAACATTTTGCGGAGTTTTATAAATTAATTAAGCACTTACAAAATAAGTTAAAGCTTTCATTTTAAGTGTCTATTTGTTACTGAAAGAAGTAGTGGGTATTTCTCTTTTTCGTATGAGGATAAACGATTTTATCAGGTTGTTGAAAAATGTGTATTTATTGATTTTGAATTGAGAAATATTACTTAGTTATCCTACAGAGAGTATTAAATCCTTTGATAGGAATAAAGAAAGCCAAAAAAGAAGGTTGTGTTGTATTTTATGTTATTATCCATCATTAGGTTTACTTTAGTATCTATTGACATAAAATGATTTGAGGTAATGATCAAAAAAATTAAGCTAGATATGGATGTAATAATATGATAATATACTTCAAAAATGCAATATCTTCTGATACATTTAAATAACGTATTAGTATTTGGAAAAAACCGTCCTATGCCTAAACGCTAAATTTAAAAACAATTTCTATCAAAAGAAGTGACGATCGGCTAAAAATTTTTCTAGTGTTTTTAATTTTACAATGTAAGAGCACCTTTCCCAACAAACATAAAGGTATTTTACGTAACATAGGGATATTTTATAAAATTTAAGGGATATTTCTATAGATATTTTATCTGAGTGGTCTGTGCATGGATTACTAGAAGAGTCTAAAGGATTCGATAATTTTTAATATGTTTTAATTTTTTTGCTATCGGATATGTTTTAGGATGGATTTTAATTTTCGTACAGCGGCAAACTAGTGATCGATCAATGTAGACAAGGTATTTTAAACAAATGCAAAGCTAAGAATTTTTGCTAATTTGGAGGAAGAGCTTAGATTCTTTAGCAAATGATACGATTAAAATAGAAATCAGGATACTACAAGAGCTGTTGTTGTGCTGAAGTTATTTATTTTGACAGAGGCAAAGCTTAGACTTTTTATCAAATAATTTGATTAAAATTTAAATTAGAACATGTTAAAGGCTATTTGTGGATAGCATTATCTTAAAAAATCAAAGGCGACAATAACTCTATTTTAGATCAATCTAATTTTAGTTTCAATAAAACCAGGATAATATAGTAAAAGTTGATATTTGATAAGATGTAACATGTACATTGTACAATGGTACAGATAACATACATTTGTAGAAAAAAAAATCGAGTTCGTGTATTTAAATTACAATGGAACAGTAGAAAATTCTAGAATTTTCATCAGTTTGAACAAAATGAGGAAGGACGATAGAATCGATCGGCGATACAAACGCGAGCCTCCACGGTTCAATTAATACGCATGCATGGGCTTTACATGTTACGCGTTGCTTTTAAATTTTAACCTCTATACAAAAACGCGACTTTTTAATGATTAAATACTTTTTTAGGAACAAACACCTAATTTATTTTGTTCTTATGGAATGATCACTAGGTACTTTTAGTATTTGTGAAATAGAATTTAAATGACAAAATAATTACAGTTTAATTTCATATTTTTAGATTTTTTTTATTTTCAGTTTGACAGCGACCACCGTGTACTTCTTAGATTATTTTGCTTTTTGTAATTGAAATATTACGTTAATATTGGTACGATTTTAGTAATTTGCCAGAAGAAATTATATTGAACTGATTTGTTCATATTTAAGAATTTATTTTGTTTTGTGTTTGGAAAAACTGCGACCACTGTGTACATTTATGTCTTAGATACTTCTGCCTTTTGTAATTGAAATATTACGATAATATTGGTGTACGATTTTAATAATTTGCCAAAACAAATTGAATTGTACCGAAATTCTATTGTAATCACTGAAATTATCCGATATTGTTTAATCAAAGTTAATTATTGTGTTGTATCTAGTTCCATAAAAACAGCCATTGGTTGCCTTGGAAAATAAAAAAGACACTTCCTAAAAATAATTATTTTGAATCTCAAAAAAAATTTTTGTCGAATTTTATCAATAAACCATTAAAATTACAGTTGATAGAGACTTTTTCTGATTTAATTTAACTTAGTGTATCTGATTTTTTATGTGTCGATATGAAAAATAAATGCTAAAAAAAAAAAATGAAATGTATAATCATAGATTTGAGAATCTTCACTGTATTAGACGAATATTTTTTGTTAGATCAGTAGGTATTCAATTACGTAATTAACAAGTTTTTTATATTATCACAAAATTTCCAAAGTAAGTAAAATCTAAACACTAGATATAATTTGTTTAGTTAAATGCTTCAATCAGCTTCTTTATGTAATAAATATAATTTGCCTGTTTACTTAAAAGTTATTAAACATGTTTACAGCCAAAGACATAATTTTAAAGTAAGCATTTTCTTATCGACTTACTATATTTATGAAGGTGCTTGCTTGCTGTTTGATATTGATAGTAGAAAACGGATAAACAGTTACTTATTATTCATCTTGAACAGAAATTCATAGAGCCGGGGTGAAGTACGAGTATGTCCAATTATAATGTGCCTTCATTTCAACCCAGTTAGCATTTTGAATTGATTTCATATAGAATCTTCTTAAGCTGCATACCCAATATCAGTACGAATGATAACTTTAAAAGAGTTTGCTTTCAATCTATAAAAGAATTTTCAAAAATGCAACGTAAAAATTTCATTTTCGACTCGTGCCTGATTTCACTTCGCAGCCGAAGTTGAATCGATACAGATGAGCGGTGAATTACAGCGATGGAAGAATATTCGATGGAAGTTGGACGGCGGCCGAGGTTGTCTTTTTGCTGTGGCCGTGGCCGAGTTAGAGGTTATTGTTCTGTTTTCGCAACCCGCCATTTTTCACCTTTTGATGAGTGCAATGTCTCACTTCTGAAACAAAGTTTTACTTGGGTTATTGGACACGCATTTTTCACAAACGAACTCCACGGATGGCGATCTCTTTTCTGATATTTTGTATGATTTGTCGAATGAGTTAATTATGTTCATTTCGTAATTTATTTATTATTTAGAACAATTTAATTTTTTTATTAATAACAAAACGATTACGAACATTCTGATTATAATGTAGTACTAGTAAATATAGTACAAAAGCTGTATATTATGTATTGTATTAATAACAGATAAATAAAATTACAACTTTTGAAATATCCCGGTAATTTGAGCATTTATATTCTTATACAACCGGTCTAAAAATCTAAAACCTATTTATATAGTATACGAAAGAAATATTAATCAGTTATACCTATTTATATATTTTACTCACAGTATAGGAACTATTTTCGTATACAACTATATTGTACAAAAACCAACATAGGTAATGATTTGGGCAGTTTCTTAATATAATATGTATTATGTTCCACAGTAGCGTCTAAGCAAATATATAGTAAAATTTTAATAAATGAGGTGTCAATATATTTGTAATAAAAGCGAAAGTAATAATAGGCGTTCAAATGTTTGTAGCCGGGTTATAGTTTTTCACAAAAACTGCTTTTAAGGCTCCTACACATAACCGCGATGCGATGCGATATGATTTCGCATAGATCTCTTATTTTCCTACTGCTTTAATTTTATAATAAATTCGATTGCAGATACTTATTTGCGATGCAATGCGAATTTGCGGTTTTGTGTGGGAGCCCCTATTAAGAACTATAGATAGGTACGCGCTGGATGCCATACCAACGCTATGTAGTAAGAATCAAAAATGCTTTTCGGCCTATCGCAGCCCAAGCCCCTAGATACAATGACAATACGGGATTTTTCCTATAAATAAGTGACAACGGGGGACTCGGTACAAAAACCTCGTAGCCTCCGTACACAACAACAATTGTCTCAGTGGAGTTGTTGTCATTTTGCGTGGCGTCTGCATCGCCATATGGCGTGCGTCTGCCCCATGACGAAATAAATAAAAGAATCTGCGGTTCCTGATACGGAAAACGCGAATTTCATGCGGAAA
Source organism: Celastrina argiolus (assembly GCA_905187575.2). Taxonomy (NCBI): domain Eukaryota; kingdom Metazoa; phylum Arthropoda; class Insecta; order Lepidoptera; family Lycaenidae; genus Celastrina; species Celastrina argiolus. Next base: position 14,525,553 of record LR994580.1, on the reverse strand, counting down.
ATCCTACAAAACCGCAGTAGATGCCAAATAAACAAACTCAGATTCTTATTACCAAATAAAAATGATTGAAAAGTGCATTTTATAGTTACCTACATTTCTTTATTTTAACTTCATGTGATTTTTTCTGATATATTTCGATATAAATTGAGTTACATATTTTTATTATAAACAAATTACCTGACTTTATAAAATGTTATAATATAATTACCTAACTAATTAATTAGTGTGCTATTATTATATATATATTATCTATATTATAAATATATTGTCAACACTTTTATTAAAATTGGATCAATATTTTAGGAGCTATGGTAAAACAAACATTCATACACAGGTACATGTACTGTCAAATCGGTGCCATTCCTTTTGGCTTTGCCGCAATCGGGTAAAATTACAACTTTACTAAAAATATTACTTTAGAATATAAACTTACCTATCCATTTTGAACACCATTATTACAACAATTTACTGTAGCACTACATTTTTATTACACTATAACACCATGAGTTCCCAAAGAGAATATCGATCGAATGAAATTGCAAATAAAATGTACCCATATATAAAACGATTCCCCACCATCCAGAAATCGTTGCAACAAATACCCGTTTAGACCTTACACATTGAACAACAAAGATTAATATCGAGTACAAAAAAAGCAAAAACTCGAAAACAGGTTTCAAGTTACGTCTTTGTGTGCAAAAATCGTTTTGCAAGTTTCGCTGCAGCTTTATATAAATAGTTGTAGGTACATAACTGCTGCACCGCTTTGTTGCAGACTCGAGCTCGGCGCGAAGGGTTCAACCCTTTTTTCTGCTCGTACATAAGGGTACATGTCTCGAAAGTCTCTCACTGGGTTAATGTTATTTACTTGTTATTAGATACTTGTATTGTACTCTACAAGGCCGTGTGAAATTTGATTGCATTATCTAGATTGCTCGTTCGGTAGTAATATTTATTGGTGGTGAATTTACTGGTTTATTTTCATCGTTGAATTTACTTCGAAGTTTCGACTTCAATAAAATAACAGTATCTTACATAGGCACAATTTTAATTAAAAAAATACCTAACTACTTAAATTACATGAGTCGTATAGAATCAAAACCAGCAATCTGACTTTTGACTTAGTATTGTTACCCGTATTAAGTCAAAACACAGATTGCTGTTTTTGATTTTAGAAAAAACAGATCACTAGTTTAGGCTCTACGGTGGAACAATACGTACACACAATACGTAGACTACAAAAGTCAGTATATTTTCCAGGCAATTTAATCGATGACAAAGTTGGAATAGCCACATATTGTAATGTTCGTAATGAATCAACTGAACGTTCATTAGAGATGCATTCTCATTATTGGTAATGAGATCTTAACTGGCGTATCATTTTAATGAAAATATCGGAGCTCAAAATGGTTGCTTATTTATTGAAAGTAATTAAACATTATTTGATTCTTACAATATGGAATTATTTATCAATTAAAAGTTTAATCAATTCCACGTAATATCCCAGAGTACCTACTTATAATGTTTAAAAATACATAATTAACTACTCAATAGATTTAGGAAATAATAATTTGATTACGGATTATTGTATTTTTTTTTAATCCGATCCTGAAATAAAATTCTTGAAAGAATTACAGAAAATCGAGCAACGGGCGTTTTGTTTCCATTCAAAAAATATATTTTTCAAGAGCGTATTCTTCTCTATCTTATATATAAAAATGAATTGCTGTTTGTTAGTCTCGAGAACGGCTGAATTGATTCGGCTATTTTTAGTCTTGAAATATTCGTGGAAGTCCCGGGAAGGCTAAAGCGGTTTGTATCTTCAACGAAGGGGGCACGGGTCAGCTAGTCTTATATATTTAGTCTCGCTAAAACTCGAGAACGGCTGAACCGATTCGGCTATTTTTAGTCTTGAAATATTCGTGGAAGTCCAGGGAAGGTTTAAACGGTTTGTATGCTCAAAGAAGTGGGCACGGGTCAAGTAGTTTAAGTATAATAATATTACGTATTATTTTTTTCACAGAAATTCATTAATCACACACACAGAAGGCGCACCTTTCATTGCAAGAGTGGTGCAGCTCAAAATTAGATTTCTTACAATAATAAAACATGTAATGATTGAGTCAATATCGAAACGTTCAGTGCCGTGTCTCGTTTCAGTATGAAAAATCTCACACCTAAAAAGTTGTAGAGACTTTAAAGCAGTATAGAGTAGGCAAATATTTTTAACCAACTTCCAAAAAACGGAGTCCCGTACACCACCATAACGGACTTATTTTAGACATGTGTGGTGTTAATAAAAGTTCATCTTTGCCCTTTAATGTAATCACAATAAAACAAGTTTACATAAAACATTCGAATCATGAAATCTGCTTTTTTGTCAATATAGAATATCTATAGAACTCGTTATCTGCACGGACGGTATCAATGACGTTTGATTCGGGCCTGTTTGTATGCAGCGGGGGGTTGGAGCAGCGAGCTGCAGGTACGCGGAATGCAAACGCCGTGCTGCAAAAACGGGTTTGAGATCGCGAGATAAACTTTTTTGTTGCTTTCAATAGCACTAATTTACAAATGGCGATGTAATAGTGAATTGAGTAACATGTTAAAAGCGTTTTTTATTCACCTTCAACACGTCTGCGAGCTGTAACGATCTTTCTTTTGTTCGTATTACACGTTTCGCAAATTCTTTAACGCATAGACTTATGCCTTTATGGATTTTAACTATCGTGGTTCATAGTAATTTATGATACAAGATAAAAAAACAGTTATAATTTTTTTTCAAGTGGAAGTATCTACTAAGGGTAAGTTAAATTTATTATTTCTGTTAACTATTTGAACTTCAAATGTTTCAGTAATTAAAGTAGATACTTATAATTGAAACCTTATTCACATGTTTTCTTTGTTTTTAATCGATAGCAACACAGATAAATCTATACTTCTATACTAATATTATAAAGCGGAAGAGTTTGTTTGTTTGTTTGTTTAAACGCGCTAATCTCAGGAACTACTAGTTTGATTTGAAAAATTCTTATTTTGTTCAATAGTCTATTTACAGAGGAGAGTTTTAGGCTATATAACATTACGCTGCGACCAATAGGAGCGAAGCGTCAGTTACAAATGTTGGAAAAACGGGGAAATTATTCACATTTGAGGACTTTCGTTGCGTGCCCTCCATAAACGGTTTAAGTTACCTACTCAAAAATATGTATGAAAGAATTATTCCTTTTTAATGATCATAAAAAGAAAAACCAACGTGAGCAATCAAATGATAATCGCGATAGTGTTTCCGACAACCACGCGAACGAAGTAGCAGGCACAGCTAGTCTTAAATAAATAGAGTTTAATTCGTTAAGGATTTGGAACATTCGTGGTATCTAAAATTTTCCTTCCTCAAACATCTATATATACTAGTATGTATATCGATTTCATGTCCATGTTCGCTATTAGAAAACTAGGAAGGTTCTAGATACTAACGAGAATCTCTCGTATGCACTAGATCTTCCCTAAAGACGCATTACTCACCGCGCATCAGAAATTTCAATTAAAAGTAAAATTAGTAAGCTTCAAATAAATTATGTTTGGAGTTAAAGAGAACATTTTAAGGACAAATGCAATCCTGGAGCGCGGGACTTAATAAGCAAATATTATAACTTGCATGTTTCTACTAAGATAACGCTCCGCCGAGCGAAATATGAAAGAGTTATCAAAACGATCTCCGGCGCACTAAATCACTGTACATAAGGGGAAGAGAGTCATGTTTACTCGCAAACGGACAAAATAAATGTTTTTATTACATAACGCGTATTTTCTCAAAGGCTCATTTCGAAGTGTACATATGAAATTCTTCCTTTTCGCGTTAAAAATACAACTCACATTACATTTCAGCGTTATTCGGGCGTTCTTTTCTGGAGCTCGACGTTTGAATTTAAACTTTATACGTTAAGGTTTCGGTCCGTTTTTTATTGCCGACTGCTTTAAATAGATAGATATTATAAAGGCTGGTGCGAAATTTCAAGTAGAGGGATTTGGAGGCGCCTGGACACAGGCGGAGGCAGATTTCATCGCCTCTCCATAATCACACAAACGTGTTTAGAAATATATGTATTTACTACACCTCTGTTAATACAATAATATGATGATAATCCTCTAATTTCGAACAATATTAAAACCACTTATGTCTTGTCATATTTATCTGTAAAAATATATTTCAATTTCCATTTTTACTAATTGAAAAATGTTACTAAATTTTGCCCGCGGATTGGTGCGCGCATAACTAAATTTCGCGGTCACTGTAGGTACTTTATCTGCAATAAAAAGTAACCTATATAATATATGACATAGCCATTAAAGACCAAAGATACCTAGACCACTGTAATAGTGGTAAGTGTTATTATAACCCTTACCACTATTTCAAAACGTAGACTTTTTACAGTTTTTATAAAAGCACACCTCATAAGTAGCAGATACCAAGAGCAAATTATGAAGAGCAAAATAAAATATATTTTTATTTCGCAGTTGGGTTTTGTTATAAAGATAATTGCCGCCATTACCATTCTCTCTAATGCAACCTTAAGCTCGGCCGTTGAATTGTAATTGGAGGACTCATAAAGGGGTCGGGAAAAGCGGAAAAGGGGACAAAACGGGACGAAGGCGGGGGGCAGAGGGAAAGGGGAAATGTATGGAAATGACGCACCGCCATTTCCCTGTTTTTGTATTTGATTATCCTTTCAAGACAATATTTCGCGGGTCCGGAAATTAATGAAGGCAATTTATGCGACACAGAGCGTGGGTGCCGGGTTTTATTTAAATAACCTTTTTTATTTTTTTCCAGCCAAAGCTTTTTGGGTAGGGCACCTTTTGTAAATTGGATTATACGGCACGGCTTCGACGCCTACAACTTTTAAGGTTGCGCTTAATTTCACGTGAAACCATAATCCCTATTGAGAACGATACGCATTAAATGGATTTGTGTGCGACTTTACTGTAAGTTAGGCTTTGTTTAATGCCTATTTACATCAGGATCAATTCCTATTTAAAAGAATTAGATTAAAAGTTTCTAGGTGACTTTTTACTTTGAGTCTACTGACTACTCTGACTTTCTATCTTCTCTTTTCTCCTAATATTTTTTTTTTTATTTTTTTTATTTCCAAATGAAACTTACAAAGTTATTTTCGGAAATTCAACAAGAAAAACAAGCTACCACCGGTTCAACCCTAACCCGCCGAGAAGAACCGGCATAAGAAACTCGGACGGGGCCAACTTTTAGCAAAAATATGGAAAATTGATCTTTTTTAACAGTATATATTTTTTACAATGTAACTTAATCTATAGCCTACACATGTTAATATTATAAAAGTTAGAGTACATATAGTAAATAAATATAAGCAGCCATCATGGTTGGCCACCTTTTTCCCAGGGTGTGCAATCATTAACAAAATCAAATATCTTATAATAAGCTTTAGCACACAAACGTTCTTTGACTACTTTTTTAAATTTATTAATAGAAAAATTTTGAACGTTTTCTGGGATTTTATTGTATAGGCGTATACATTGCCCTTTAAAAGATTTACTTACTTTGCTAAGCCTGATCATAGGTATATCGAGCTTGAGCTTATTTCTAGTGTTCCTACAATGATTGTCACTTTTTGTTTTAAAATTATTTAAATTTTTCCTTACATATAATAAATTGTACAAAATGTATTGATATGTAACGGTTAGTATTCCTATTTCTTTAAACTTATCTCTCAGAGATTCAAATGAGGACATCTTGTAAATGGAACGTATTGCTCGCTTCTGCAGCACAAATATTGTGTTAATGTCGGCTGCATTTCCCCATAAAAGGATGCCGTAAGACATTCTACTGTGAAAATAACTGAAATAGACTAGTCGCGCTGTATCTTCGTCAGAAATTTCTCTAATTTTTCTGACTGCATATGCTGCAGAACTGAGCTTATCTGCCAGGTTGGCAATATGAGGACCCCACTGTAATTTACTGTCTAGCGTTATACCTAGAAACACAGTGGTGTCGACTAAGTTCATTTTCTCATCATTTAATTTAAGGTTCGTGTAATGTGTCGAACCAGCGAACGGTCGCGCTCCGCGTTATACACGAGCAACAAATATTAATATATATTTTTGCGAATCGCGCGGCTGATTGCCGCTGCACGTCACCATGGCGCTCGTGGTCAATGAGTTGCTGGCGTTTATCCAGCATGCCATCGACACCATGGACGAGGTCAGCATCATGCAGATCTGCAAGTCTTCTTTCAACAGCGAGGAGATTTGCAAGGGCAAGCAGCTGCTGTACGAAATGCTCGGCCAGAGCGCGAATATGCCATCGCGACGCAGAGATGGCACCGAGAGAAGCGTGCAGGATATCATCTTCCTGCTGAAGCAGACGGATCCAGACGACGTGCCGGCCTTTGTGGCGAAAGATCTCCACAAGCTGCCGGTGGTGACGATGGACCACGTCGACGTCTCCAGCCTGCTGAAGAACTTTAATAGTATGAAGGCAGAGCTGGACGAGATGCGAGGTAGGTTGAATGCATCGGAATCCACCATCCGTGATTTGCGTCATGAATTATTGCAAATGAAAAGTAATAATTCATTACGTATGTCACCCGAGCATTCGACCTTCGTAAATACGCGTCGCCGCGGCGCGCAAGCTGACACCTTTTGCGCGTCAGCGGAATCCGACGTGTCACCGACCGCCGCCGCTCCCGCCCGCATTCCCCTCGAGGTCGAGCCGAAGCTGAGTCAACCATCGACTCAGCAGAAAAGTTTTGCGGGTGTCGCTGCCTGCTCCCCCGCACCTCCGCAGCGGGTGAAGACAAAAGGGGTGATAGAGAGCCGCAAGGCTAAGGATAGCCGTAAGGCTGAACCTCCTCGATCTAACGAGTGTGAGAGCAAAAGGTGCGATGAGGAGGGCTTCACACTGGTGGAGAGAAGAAAGAAGAGGAAGCCCGCCGTCCGCAACCACCGCGGCACCGCACCCTGCGGACCCGAGCAGCGCCTGCGGTGTGAAATACCCACCACGCCGCTGTACGTGTCCCGCCTGCACTGGTCCACGAAGGTCGAGGATGTCGTGGGCTACATCATGAAGAAGACATCCTTCAACTTGAGGGTCGAGCGTCTGGAGTCTCGCCATAAAGTTAACTTTAGTTCTTTTGTGGTGAGAGTACCGACACATCGCTTGTCGACCTTCGAGGTGGAGGAGTTCTGGCCGATGGGTGTAGCCTACCGAAGATTCTTCATCTGAGCTGTTTGACTCATCCAATAATTGAATATTTGAAATTAAATTAACCCTAAATTTCTCAATACGTTTTGTATTCACAGGAACAAACACAAGATTTTCCTTTAAGTTAGTATCGCAGTTGATACTAAAAGAAGCTAACTGTCAATGGTGATCAGAGCTGAGCTTATTAATTATTTCTTTTTTGCATGGTGTAAGATTGGTGAATATATTATCTATACAAGTAGCAGTTGTGTTGCATACTCATGTAGGTTCATGAAATAAATTAAAAAGATTATACGATCTAAACAATGATGAGAATCTAACAGTGGTGGAGGAGTTTAAATCTAATAAGTTAATGTTAAAGTCACCACATATAATTAACTTTTTGTTAGATGCACATATCTTTGACAATAATTGTTCCATTATTTGTTCAAAGGTTTCGTATAACCCTGAAGGAGGTCTGTATACGCTTACAATAATAAGTTGACTCAACTCTATGCAGGCTACTTCAATTATTCGTTCAGTTGAGAGACTCACAATATCCTTACGTTCCTTAAATCTCAAGTTTTTCTTAATTAATATTAAAGAGCCGCCTCTAATGGCATTTTCTCTACTGAACGAACTTGCTACCTGGTGATCATTGAAGTTGAAAATGAGTTCATGTTTTTTGAACCAATGTTCAGATATACAAATAATATCAACGTTAGATTCCTTTAGGAATAACGCAATTTCAAGTTCTTTACCTACCATTCCTTGTAAATTTTGATGCACCAGGTTTATCATACAGGATTTATTATTATTTAATATATTTGAAATTTTTACATTGTTGGTAGGATTTTGTATATTTAAACTTAAACTTAAGTTATTTCTGCAAGAGACATCCTCCATTGTCTTATTATCTAAAATATATCGTATGTCTAAATAAAGGGTTTAGGACATACGATAGATTACTTATGAACCTTCGTATTGTTGTCTTTGGCCTTTTTGTTTCATTAAATACACAGGTATAACATAAAGGAAGCGTACAAATTGCGAAATACAAAATATTCGAGCGAGCCAAATGTATTTAGAATATACACGTTTATCCTTGTCGTATATGAACAGGGTAAGTCTTATGAAAACAATCCTATCTGCAGCGCAATCGTTTCGGCCCTAAACAAACACAGCCGTATTGGCTTATGTTTGCCCCCCACTTAATTAATTTTCTCATTTCCTATTAGCCGGTGGTATATTAAAAATTTTATAGGTACTTTTACGCACAGTATTTTTTTATTAAAATCCATATAAAAATACTAAATGTGAAATCGTCGCTTTATCATCAAAACCTCGTTGGATGTTGGATGGATTTTAAATGTATACTGTACATAACTGAACCTCATTTAAAACAAAATACATATCATAATAAAATCTAAAATTAATAAGTTTTTTGTCTCTACTGAAAAGTTGTAGTTTTATAGATACGAGGTAGTGAAGGTAAAGCGACGAAGTATGGTTTAGCTATGCTATATGTACCACGTACCTAATCATGATGATTTTTTAAAAAACGCGTTATGTATGTGTCGCAGTCATCTGATTGAATCCGCTAATGACTAGCGCTTTCATTGAATCCTGTTTTTACCAACAAATTTTAGAATCCGAGACTAGGACAGCCATTTAATATTTTAGTTTTAAACTTCGAAATTTCCGAATGAGTACTAATAAAACGAACATTAAAGTAAGTTAATCAAAAAATATATCAACACATTGCTATCTGTACGAGCTGTTTGACGCCATTTTATAACCGCCTAGTGATTCAATTAAATAACCAGATTCAATAAGATGACTGCGACATATGTACTTAGTACCTGCCTCGACGTTTTGCCTTAACAATGAACCGGGATAAGTAACAAGTGTAGTCTACACCTACCTTGGTAGGAACCAACGTACTTAATACTTTTATCGATACATAAATACACCTATAATTACTTTACAAACAAATCTATAATACTTATAGGTATATAAAAAGTCGACATACTAATTATTGTGTTGATAATTATTTATATTTTAGTATTAATTCATTTGTCTTGTATTTATAGTAAATTATAATTGTTATTTAAAGTAAATAATTATATATTTAAATATTTCAAATCGAAAGGTCACTGACTCATTGACTCATGACAAAATCTCAGAAGCTATGTGTGCTAGGAACCCCAAATTATGCGTAGGTTTATTTTAAGACCGAAGTGCTCACCAAGACGGGATTTTGCGAATTTCAACCACTAAGAGTGTAAAACAGGGGTGCAAAGTATGAAATTATGCCGTTTTTGAAGTTATTCGGATAAAATTCAGTATTAAGGTTTTTCAATAAAATTATATTCATAAAATAATTTTAAACATGTATGTATACTTATTTTATTAACATGTAAAATATATTTTCGATCCTCGCTTCGATCATTCCCTAAGTAGGTAAAAGGGTGCCAAGTTAATAAAAAGTTCTCCCATATTTGAAATTGTTTCAACGAAACGTATTTGGGCTATAATTTTCTAATCATAATTATTGCCTAACTAACCTAAGGGGGTAAAAGAGGGGTGCAAAGCGAAATACTGCGGGCAAATATTTATATATTTTTATACACATTATAATAGAAAATCCATATTTTTTTAGAACACTACAAATTGTATAGATCACCAACATTTATAACACTCTAGCATTTATTGACATCGGAATGGGTCTACCGAGATTTGTCGCAATTAACAGGGAACAACCCCTCCCGAATTCCGTACAGCATACCTACTTACTCCACGCACGGAGAGCGCAGACCACTTACCCGTTTCACAAATTAGGCGCACGCACTTTTACAGCTATTTGTCACAAAAAGTTTGACAAGTGCGTCCCTACGGTCAGCGGTCCGGCGTCATTTATTATCCAGCCCCTGCCACCCCTAAGCCTCCCTCAAGGGCCAGTAATTTTACCTTCAAAGCCTTCGCGGGAATGCGTAATGACTAACGACGTGGCGTAAATCGTAGGGATTTACCCTTTATCTCGCAGAGCACATTAAAACCTATATGACTGTCCCTTCGTGTTGGTTGAAATTTTAATGAGTATATTGTCGTATGTGCCTACTCCTGTCACACCTTCAGAGGATAAATAAATGATATATGAAAAGTCCATACGATTTTATTCATACAGCAATATAATATATATTTTGTATACATGCTTTTGTTTCATGATTGGGTGATATTTATAAAGAAGTAAAGCCTTCAGTGGCTCGTTACGGTAAACGAGTGATATAGAAACTTTAAACACCTTATTACTTTACACATGGCTCGAAATATAGTATTAAAAGCAAAAAAAAAACACCAGTATTTAAGTCAATTTAAGTTTCCAATTTAGTCCCATTCTTTCCAGTCTCTAAATACAATGATAGAGGACGGGACCTCCCACCATCGAACAAAGAGTAATTTAATGGAAAGACAAAGTATCAATTAGTATACTGACTCCGCAGTTTTCGTTAAAATACTTATTATTCTTTTTTTTTATAAATTCGCAAGGTAGAATGTAATTTAGTGCTTTAGGCAAGATCGCATCGATTATGACGATGACAAAGATGGTAGATAGTTTGTTAGAAAATGTATGGTAGGTGTCAACGTAGTTTTTAATTTCGAAGATCGTCATTGTAATTATCGAACGGTTTTGGCTAACCCTGGCCAAAACCGTTCGATGAATTATGTCTGCAAATATAGAACAAATTATTTATTATTGTTTCTGAACAAACAATAAACACTTCAACAGTAATTGCAGAAAGTGGTAGCAATTATTTTGAAGCGACTATTAAGTAGGTAGTCCGCATAAAAAAACTTCCTCTGAAGCCATATTTTCCAAAACTACAGACCGCCGAGCGGTACTAATGTTATGTAAATAATTATAAAAAGTAATATAAAGCGTGCGCCATCTACAATGTATGAAGTATCAACAAAAATTACGCCATTAAAATTCTGCAAGCGGCTCCCGAGTATAATATAGTCATTATGTAAATGCGATGAGCTTTTTGTGGCAAATTTAGGTAATTTCGTAAAATAGTCAGCTTTAAATAATATAATAAGATATTTTATGCTTTAAATTAAACGGATATTATTCTAGGGTTTTATGTGAAATAGGTATTTAATGTTTTAATAGGCATTGTTTGTTAATTGGTTAGCTTTAACCGTCGATTATGGGCTCATACAACACCAAATAGTCACTGGTGGGTTGCCGCTTTTTTTAAACCACTAAGGCAGTGCGCCAGTCTGAGTTGAAAAATAAACCCACAGCTAGCTCACTAATATAAAGCAGAGTTATGAGGTAACTAAGGGTTTCATAATCTGATGGTCTCTTCAGAAACTCTAATGGCACTTAGAGAAATATATCCTGCAACCGGCGATATGTATCTTGTATTGTTAGACATACATGCCTCATAGTATAAAACAATAGGCAGAGAGATCGCACTAAGCATCTGGGTATAGCCACTACAAATACACAACACAGCAAATACAAATAATTACGAGACGAATACTACTCCCGAAAATGTCTTTCGGGAATCGTAGTTTTTAACTGTAAATACGCTTTTATGGAATGCTCGCGTGGCAAGGGAGTCCAAAATATATTCTGATATTTAAGTATAGGTACTTTGCCCGTAAAATACAACAGGGTCGTCCTCGTATACGTAATTCTTACCTCAATACATAACAGCTATTGTTCGCAATTATTTATACTGTTATCTACTCGCACAATAGCTACCCCCGAGGATCAGCATTAATGGAAATTCATAAAAACGCGCTGTTTACGGCATTGTAAAGGGCCACATAAAAATTTAGAGGCAAAAAACGTACACCCTTTAGGCGTGCTCCTGGGATGGGTCCGAAGTTTGTAATTGAATTTTTGCCTGGAGCCGCAAAGGGCGTCCCTGCTTAATTTGCCGTAGTTGGAAAAGGGTTACCTTCCTTGGCACGAGTTGGAGGCGTGCGCGGAATAACTGTACACGTATTTGGGTTATTTATTGCTATGCTATGCTATAAGTTTACTCAAAACAAGTACTGGGGCCTTACTCTCCAAACAGATTCGATCGTGCCGCATACTCCCGAACGTATTGACGTTTGTTTATTTTGATTCTCAGTCAATTGATATGGTCGGGAGTACAAGAAGTTACGATCTAACGATTTTCTTTATCCAGGGCCTCGATTCTCATGCTCCGAACTTCGTTTCTACTATCGGTCTGTCCTGCTCATGCAAATGAGATTTAGCGCACGTGCGAGCGGGATAGACTAATATTCGAAACTAAATTCGAGGCATGAGAATTAGGGCCCTGGTTAGTTTCAAAGTAATCCACCAAATAAAATACCAAAAGCCGTTGGATCGAACTGATTCGATTCTCGATTGTGGCAGGGGTAAGCCTGCAGGTCAGAGAAGTGTTAAATGCTGCGCAGGTCTATTCACACATACGTTGCAGTCTACTAGCGCTGGAACTCGATCAACTCTGCGGTAGACGGTAGCCTGTATAGCCAACATAATGTTCTCTTCTGGGACTCATCCTGTGTTTACTCAGCCGAATCCACCAATAGTTAAAAATGATAATTTACAAGGAAATCATCTCTCTTCTTCTTCTAACTTAAGAGCTTCGCTCTTGTCGTTGGAGTTTTCTACATTCCTCTCTGCACTCCGCCCTTCTTGACCTCCTGATACGACACGACCATTCTCCTTCACCTGGTCCATCGGTCCAGGAAAGCATCAAGATTGACGATTTAATATAATATATGGAGATGCCGAAACTGGAACTCAATATTCCATTCTATCTGGAGAATAGCTGGGGCGAAGCGAGATTTAGTAATTTACTTTCAAATGCAGGTATAATTTTATAATATTTATTTATTTGTGCCTCAAGGCATTTTCTACCAGTCAACCTTTTGATAAGCGATAATAAATAAAAATAATTATTAAAGAAGAAAAAAAATATTTCATTAAATCAACCTTTTGACTGTAATCTCAAAAGGCTTACCACGCCGTTTTTGACAATTACGTTATATAGTGAGAAATATTTCACCGCACCTACACTTGGACCACGGGCAAAGGCGTCGTTTATATTGTTGTAATCAAAAAGAAATATTCTCATTTTTTCCTTTACAAAGGTCCATAGGTCTTTTTTGTATTACGTAATAAAATTTTATTCGTATTTTGTAAATTACGCGAAAACGGGCGCGCTATATAACGCAATGGTATTATTTGAATGCCTTTGTTTTGCTCTATATAGAGTCCTGTTGGTATATAAAATGTAAGTACATAGTAAAAGGTTTTTATTTGCTTTTTTACTGTAAACTGTTACTGCAAAAGGGCTACTAATTATTTGTGTAAAAATATAAAAGAGTTACGTAAAACATTACTTGTGTTAGCTTCGCAAGCAGGACTCGCGAGATACTGATAATAATAAGTAGGTATAGACATCGGCTATAAACTTAATTAATTTTTCCACCACTGTATTGCATATTCTTGCGTTTATAATGGTATAAATGTACGGTGCGACTTCGTCTGTACAAAAGAAAATTCGGCAGTAATCATACACCTTACCGCAATAAAAAGTAGCCTATCTTGTTCTCCTTGGTTATTTCTATTACATACTAATGGAGCTTTTTTGATTAAATTCGGCGCAAATGCACCAAATTTACTCAAAAAAGCTCCATTAGTTTCGAAGCATTACTTACCTTTTGACTTTCACGTTTCTACTAGAAATGCCCCAACATCATAAATTTTCCCGTACAACAATTAAAAAGTACCTCTTTCAGCGCTGGTTTCACAGTAAACTCTATATACGGGACGCTAAAATATTATCACTCATTAATATATAGGCTGTATACAGTGCCCAACACTGCAGGAAGTTCTCTGCGTGTCGTCTGCCTTATAACATCACCGTCCAAATCCGTTGAGGGGTCGAAACATAAGTAAAGCTGAAAGGCTCTCCTCCGAACTCCATTAAACGTCGTCCCTCGAGAACTTTCTATTTAATTAGCTACAGAACGTCCTTAAGTAAACTTCGGCGCGGAAACAACAGCGCAGCGCCTCGAGTAAACATACCTAATGGACTTCGGCCACTTATATTGGTCCTATCTGATTACTGATACTTTTATACTTTAATTTTAGTATTAAATTTGTGTACAATATAATAAAAAATCTTAAATATGTGTATAGTATAAAAGTATTAAATATATTTCCGTTGTTTGGTACCTGTGACACAAGTTCTTCCGATACTTAGCACGGGGCCAGATTGAAGTGGTGTGAAGTGTCCATAGATATTATTACTATCACTTTTGGTACTCGGAAACTGTTTTAACAATATTAATACTTTATTTCATACTAATAGCTAATTCTAATTGCCTGTTTTGATGCCTGCATAAATGTGTGCGGAATGCGTATATTATACCAACCTCTAATATAATGATGTAATGAGCGAGACTCACCGGGACATTATACATAACTAGTAAAAATTCACGCCCAAAACAATAATCAGAATAAAAAATAATGTCACAAGGTAACGTTTGCAACAAAAAACATTTTTTCCTCTATCGCGAAAAACTGTCAAAAAAATGCCACTCGGGGATTCTTACGTTACGCACAAACAAAACCCTGCTCAAAACACGTCCTTTGCTGGTCCTCCAGTATTCCTGGACCCTCCGTCGTCCAGCTGGCCACGCCGGACGTGTTGAATATTATCAGTGAAAAGAGAGTGGGGGGTCACTATATGTTGGACGTTTTGCCGCTCAATGTCATATGACAGATGATTATCTACGACCAACGTCAAAGTGAATAATTGAGCTTTAGAGCTCCAGGACGTATTTTGTGAGGGGTTATTTTACTATGTTTTCAATGTGAGCCTGAAATCTGCGGAACGTGTGATTATTTTTCTTGGACACAAAGGGATATTATTTACTTTCCATATTTGTAAATACAAAATAACAAAGAAATTATAATATAGGTATTAAAATTCAAAAAAAATAAATATGTTTATTAACAACCAAGAAGAGTATCAAACCTTACCTCTAATAATTTGAATATGGAACAAAATACAGTTAAATTGCGAACAAAGATGGCAATTTTAAATTCCATGCTTTTCAAAAAGCATCATTATTTAAATATAGGATGGAATATGAATTAAGGCACTTTCCGAGAATCTTTCCGTGTCATAAAGAGCAATTCATTAAAAGTTTCCTTTTTCGCTATTTTCATTCTAACGTTTGTAGGAGCGGAGGAAAAATAATGAATTTACCAGAACAAGCCGTCTTTGATGAAGGAGGGCGTTCTTTATGTTTTTCATTCCGTGCACGCTGTGATTCATTAAGTATTCGTTTGTTTTCGCAAAGCTAACCCTAAACAAAAAAGGAAATCCTATGTTTTTATAACGAACGCCTAATACGAACATAAGCCGAACGAAAAATTAAAAACACCCTCTAATTAATTCTACAAACACAAAAGCGGCCGGCCTACCCTCATACATATATACGACCTAGAATATTAAACCGCATCAAATAATTCGTATATCAAAGGGAAGCGCTCAAGAAAGATGGGCCGAATGCCGTACCTACGAAAATAAAACCCCACCTCCCTGTATTGCCCCAAGTGCCGCTTGCCCCCCGCTCGTGCAGGGCGGCAGGGCGGCAGGGCGGCCGGCACGCACATGCGTATTCCGCCCCAGTTATACCTAAGCTTGGCCTTCCATTTTGTTTTTCCGCAGTGATTTAATTTTTTTTAGTTCTCTAGACAACTGCTTTAATGGATGCCTGGAATTGAAAACTTAATTATTTCCTATTTTGTGCTTTTCTAACATTCCAGATATTTTTTCCATTTCTAGTCAGCTTAAGCTTAAACAGTAAAAGGATGAAAAAGTAATGCAAATTAGAAAAGTCTAGCCTGCTTCCTACATTAGGACTTTTCTGACTTTTTATTTGGATAACAATAATGGAGTATTTATAATATGAGGGCTCTTATGTAAACTATTGAATCTGTCTATATCCTTTGAACAATATCTACCGACGGGCTACACACCTAATAACACTTATGTTCTCCAAATTTCTTTCATTGTGTTCGTGTCGCATGACTTGTTCTCAACTTACTATCATAATTTCAACTATGAATTTGTATAGCTAATATATATTATATAAGCAAAGTATTGCATGGGTGATAATTGTATATACTCACCACGCTTGGCAGGCGTGTTGGCCAGTGCAGTTTTCAAATAATGACAGTGTCCGCGGAAACGCTGTTGCCCATTATACAAACTATAATATTAACGAGTGATAATACTTTAGGGTGTGTATGGCTCCCGTATATAGAGTTTACTGTAAAGTACAATCGCTAAAAGAGGTTTTCTTTAAATTATTGTATGGGAAAATTTATGATGTTAGGTCATTTCTCATACAAACATGAAAGTCAAAAGTAAGTCTTTCAGCGCTGGTACTTTCACACTATACTCTACATAGGATATGATGTAGGGCTGCTGTAAGAGATTTCTTGCTTAGAAATAAGCAGTACCTTTGTGTCGTATATCTATGTAAATTGTTATGTAAAAATGTTTCTGTGTACAATAAATTGGTAAATAAAAATAATAGGAAGCACATACACACCCTAAAGTATTATGACTCATTTATTTTACACCTTGTATAATAAATTCCCTCTGCCTTTTACGACACCCACGGGAAAGATGGTTGATGTGTAGGTGTTAATATTTCACCCCACCACCAACTTATCATAGATACTTACTAGTTACTACTATATGTATGCATGTATGATCCGATATTATTGAAAGAGGTATCCAAAGATTCAAAATAATCTAATCGGGTTACCAAAATATTTTGAGTAGCTATTTCGTAACATTTCGATCATGTATTTTCAGACCCAGTGGCACATTTCCAGAAGCTGCTACAGAAATAGTTTGAGTAAGTATAAAAATATTTTAATCTCGATACTAATTTACCTGCTAAATTTAATATACCTATATACATATAGCTAATTTCCACAGACAGTAATTTAAAAAGTTAAAAATATTCTACTCCTAAAATGTAATGTAAATTAATAACAATATCTAATAAACCAATTTTCGACAAAACCAAATAAAGCCCCTATACTTGTTTACTTACTGCAGATAACGACAAACGCAGCCTTGCAGGAGTCAGCCGTTTTATTGGAAATTTAAAAGAATTTATACCAAGCTATTCTGGACTCTATTTTCACAGGCACAAGATACAGCGATGTCAGATTTTAAGGGTTGAATTATGGCAGTCGTTGTCCGCCTGAAGCTGTAATCCATCATCGTGACATTTCTATTTATCTTGATGAGGCTTACACTTCCAATACTAATGGCCCTTTGTTGTTTTTTGCTATGCGGACGTGAGACAGCCTATCGTTTTAATAATTTATAAACTACCACACCGATTTCGATGTCGGTGGCCGGTTTCGTTGAAACTTACCCAGAAACGCAGCAACGCAAGTATTTTTATAATGCCAGAGTGTGTACGCAATACACAATGACAGTTTTCCTGTTACCCTTATAACCCAGAAGGATGGTTACACGACGCGACTGGCGAGAGATCAAGCTCAGGCTTACTCATGCAGATCCGACGCATGGTTTTTTTTTTCAGATTAGTTTTACCTGTAGGTATAATTTTAAATATAAATAAACAAAGTTACGATGGATAAGAGGAATAATGAAACGCCGTTTCATAGGTGCATTGTTTGATCAATAAAAAAGTCTACGGTCCTCCGGAACATGCAACTCTCTAATTTTTTTGTCTATAATCAGGTGATCAGCTTGCGATTTTGTTGTTTCAATTCGGGAATGGAGGATGGGATTGATATATAATTCGCTAAGTAATATAATGCGCGGCTAAAGTGCGCGATATGATTATTTAGGATTCCGAAATCAAAGACCGACCGATCCACTAATACATACTAAGATTTCGCTGTCTGTCACCAGGACAAGAACAGCAATAGCTAGACAGTAGATTTTTTACAAATTCTCCAGTTGCCACTACATCATCAATTACTAAAAACAAAATAATATTTAAGGGAGCACCTATTAAATACTTATTATTTTGTTTTATACAACAAACATACAATACAATACCATTATTTTGTCTCGATGTAACAGCCCAACTTACAACTACTACACCCAGTCATTAGCCGTGGATTCAGAATATGAACAGCAACCTAAATTATCCCAACCGCTACGTATTAGAGCTGCCAAATATATTAAAGAGTTAAATTTTATGGTACCTCCAGTCTTTATTGAACAATTGCCTCCGTTTGGCCCGTGGGAAAATTATGAACTTCCGATAAACTTAGAATTAATTAATGGAAAAAAAGAAGATACACATGAATTTTTATTTAGTGAAATTATTAACAAATATGCAGATTACGAAAAAGTGTACACTTACAGTTCTGTAGAAAATAACCAATCAAGTTGTTCTGTAGTAAAAACAAACATTTGCTATAAATTTAAACTTTTAAACATGTTCTCAATGTTTAGTAGTGATGCGACGGCTATAATTAAAGCACTACAAATTATTTCTAACGATAATTCTCCCCAAAGAAAATACATTATTTTAACTAAATCAAAATCATGTTTGACAGCCATTTTAAATTTAAAAAGTAAAATTCCTATCATCATAGACATACAATTAAGAATGATTAATCTTTTGCAAAATAATTACAAATTTGATATTATATGTATTCCAGGAGGTTTAAAAGCTGAAGCTGAAGCAATAATTAATTATAACGAAATTCGTATTCAGTGTTCAAATAAGACAACATATTCTGATATAAAGAGACATATAAAACATAAAATAAGATGTCGCTGGGATGTATTTTGGAAAACTGACAACTCTTCAAAATTATTTAGTATTAGAAAATCTATTTTTGATAAACTTCCTCTTCATTCCCTATGTATATATGATCAAGTAGTAGCCACCAACCAGATTACGAATTGGCCATACAAATATCACCCATATCCATATTATCACTAAATCTGAAAAAAGCAAATGCAAATGTGGATCTTTTCTTTCTATTTTCCATCTCCTGGTGGAATGTTCAGATTATAATACCGAAAAATGTTTTTGTAATTTACCTATTACTTTAAATGAATGTTTGAATAATGAAAATGGATGTATTGCAACTTTAAAGTTCCTAAAAATGATAAATCTTTATAAATTAATTTAAGTTACTTATAGTATTATATTAAGATGTATTCTATAGTGGTCGCTAATGACCCAGATGTTAAAGCGACATTAAATAAATAAATAAAAAAAAAAAATACCATTATTGTATGGTATGGTATGGACAACATACGTGATTATTTTTCCCTTTTTACTCGATTTTAATAACGGGGACACATAGCCATGAAATATTTTTCGTATATACTTTAATCATAAAAAAAATTTAATAAGTATTCAATTATATCTTTTTTGAATAAATTTTAAAATTATCAACGTCAGTATCCCTCCAAGTATCCCGACAGGGATATGAACTCACAATCCATCATACTCACACACAGCACAGGGGTAAACTTTTTCTAACGTTCACGAGAAGCGCCGATCAACTGGCCGATGTCCAACCTAAAAAAGTCTAAATGGATTACGCGTGTTCCATTTAGATGCCCGAACCCATCGTATTACTTACCAAGCAAATAGAAAGCTGTTCCAGTCGATAGTGTTTGCTCTGATTCCCCTTTCCCGCGACATCACGGAGTAGTTAGCTTATCTAATATTAATGGACTCACTAACGAACTTCCAGTGGCTGTAAAAACCACTTAGGCTTTTAGACTGATGTGCCTTTTTGGGTATCGGATCCGTGTAACCAAGTCTATGTGATAACTTGATACGACATATGCCCCAGGTTTAGACACCGCAATATAAAGGCTAAACGCACACTTGCAAGCCTTCTGAGGCCTGGCAGACATATTTTCCTTTTAAGAGTGTTAATTTAATCTAATGCAATATGGTATTTTGTTATCTCTCACACACGCAACAACATGAAATTGCGTACTCTCGAGTAGGCAAAGATCAAGGGGCTACCGCTACATTAAAATATTAGCAAGGCCCACTTGCGCAAAATAACGGTTAAAGTGTTATATATTTAGCTCCAAGTTTACTCCATAGACCTAGCCCAGTTTCCTACAATTAAGAAGGTAAAACCAAACCAGATTGGTTTTACCTGTTTATTTTAAAATATATACAAAATTACGGTGTATAAGAGCAATGATGAAACGGTATTTCATAGGTGCATTGTTTGATCAATAAAAAAGTCTACGGTCCTCCGGATAGTGATTTAACAAGGGACTTAACTCGCTGACACCGGCTGCCTGGTGTAGGTGTACATAGTTTATTTGAGAGTAACTGGCAATCAGGACTTGTACATGGGACTAAAGAACTGAACAAAAGAATGCATGCTCTATGCCCAATTTGATAGGAGTCACTAAATATTTTTCATTTCTGTTTCGCATAAAAGGTTTTAACTATTTCGAAGTTAGTAATTTGTTGATGTAAAATATTATTCAGTAAATTCATTTTACAAAAATTAGTCAAGTAATTATCGGCAGTCTGGTATGTTGATGATAGTAGGTTTTTTAAAAATATCGTCCTACTGAACAGCGTTATTTCGTATATAACTAGTATCTTTTCATTATTTATCTAGAAGAGAAATTAAACAAAAATAAATGTATCTAATGATTTGACTAAATATAATAATATCAGTATTGAGTAAAATCTTTGAGTATATTTTGGTACAGATTTAGTCATAATTTTTTTTCTAGTTTTATTTGGGATACAAATAAATAAAATCAGAAAAGACTAGTACGTATGTAAGGTTAATATAGTTAGCGAGGATCTCTACCGAAAGTGGGAAGATGATCTCGCACTCCCAGGTGCAAGTAGGCAGCTAGTGTCTGCAATTCGACCTATTCTACGGGAGTGGGTTGAGTGTCGACATGGCTTCCCAGATTATCACCTTACTCAGGTACTTACAGGGCACGGGTGCTTTGGCGAGTACCTGTGTAGGGTGGTCAAAAGGGAGCCAACTGCAGTCTGCCATCACTGCGAGGGCGGAGCCGAAGACACAGCACAACATACGCTGGAGGAGTGTCCAGCCTGGGCAGGTACTCGCGATACTTTATCTTCTCACATCGGTGAAGATCTATCGCTTCCTGTTCTGGTTGCCTCTATGGTACGGGACAAGGAAACCTGGGATGCAGCAGTCAGTTTCTGCTCCACGGTTATGCTGCAAAAAGAGGCAGCTGAGCGGGAGCGGGAGGCTTCGGCGGAATCGCACCCGATGCGTCGGAGGCGACGTGGACGGAGACGCTTAGCGCACCTCAATGCGCTAAATAGAGAGCCGTGAATGGATCCGTAGACGGTACCACCGGGGGTTGCCGTCTGCCGAAGGATCTAGAGGGCTAGAGCTCCCTAATGTCCGGGGAACTCTTGGCGAAGAAAGATGGCAGCATCGCCGTCATCTATAATAAGATGATGCCCGATGAGGCAATACGCCAGCGGGGTTGTGGTAGTATAGCAGTTCCCATGGCCCCGCCAAAAAGCGTGAAGAAGGACATCGGGGGGTTTTAGTTGGTAAACTCAGTGCGAAGCACTGGGGAGTCCAACATAACCTCGCAACACTGCCCCGGGGTTGCGGGGTATGCGCAACGCATTTCCCCTCGGAAAAAAAAAAAAAAAAAAAAAAAAAAAAAAGGTTAATATAGTTATTACGATTTATTTATAATTTTGTGATATTAGGGTCTGACTTTGAATGACACCCAATGGCGTCGTGAACGCAATCTCGTATATAGTTTTTTTTAGTCTGCTGCTGAAAACTATTAATTATTATATATCGCATATAAGTTAGACAAGAAAGATAAAAAAGATGATAAGGTAGTAGTTAATTTTATTTTTCAAGATTATGTCCAGTCAAAGGTTTTTATTACAGCTATTGTGCATAGTAATGTTTTACAACCACTAGGAATGTAAAAACTCATAACTTTACAGCCTTAATCAAAGCGCTATTGTATTCAAATGTGACTGTCGCAAAGCCACACTCTTACGAGCCTTTCACCGGCAGCGTAGGTCAGGACAATAGATTATATTACCGCACTATCACCAAGACAAATGAGAAATAGACAATATCTACCCTATTTACCTCTGTCTGTCCCATTCCACCCGCAAAACTGGCGCCTTCTTTCATGCAATCACCTGTGCACAAACTAAAAGCAATCCTATGCGGAAAGATACACCAGCTTTTATCGCTCAGCCCACAGACGGGACGCAAAACTCAAAGCCGTTTCTTTTACATACACAAAATTTTTTTTAGTAACGCATTTTGAATTCTATGCTGAGGTGATAGAGAAATGTTTCGCACGGTAAACAGGAACGCAGTGACGCCATTTTGAATTGATGTTGGCGGTCAAAATTTATTGCGCATAAATGTACCTCTGGCTAACCCGGGAGTTAGAGGGGGTGGAGGGAGTAGGCTTAAAAATCGTAGTAAGGGGCAAGGGGAATGTTTTTAGCATTCGCGTCGTCGACCTATTCGGGTGTTGATAGCTAACAGGGCCGGACTACAGGTATTCGTAAATAGAAATCAGTGAACATATTGAAAACTCACAACGTACCCTACGTTGTGAGTTTTCAATACCCTGTGAACATATTGAAAACTCACAACGTACCCTACGTTGTGAGTTTTCAATATGTTCACATATCGATATACTGAGTTTTTCCATAATAATGGTGGGAAGTGGGAACAAATATAATGTTCATAATATATATTTTTAAGGGATAGATTAGACAGCGGGAAATCTCATATTAAATATTAGACACAGTTGTCAAAGCTCGCGCTAGACAGGACACTTGACTGCGACTGCTGCGTAGGAGTCTTCGGAATGCTCACGGGTGGCTGCGGGAATTTACAAGCGATACTGTGTTAACAATACACACATATAAATTAATTTAGGACTTAACATAAAACTATTTAATTGTTACATATAATGCTTACTTAGTCAAAGAAAAGAGTTTTAAAATGTTTACTTTTAAGTTGTTGTTTTAAGCACCACACTAACAACTTTACTAGCTGTCACCTATCTAGCTAAACCCTAGCTACTTAAAGCTAAGATCTGTTTATAGCATCGAGATATAACGGTGAATTACCCTTTTATTTATATTAAGTATTCGTTAAAGTTACCGCTCTCTATAAAAATATTTTACATTGTAAATTAGCATTCACCGCTGTATTACATCCGCTATAAGACAACATCAAGAGCTTGAGTCACATCTGTTCAACTTTACCTTGATTTTGTACCTAACTTACTAGCTGACCCATGCCCAATTCATTGAGAATATAAAGAGTTTTACCTGTAATAAAATTCAATTTCATTATCGCGGAACCCGCAACGCGGAACGCACAACGCGAAATCTGGAACCTGGAACAGCAAACCCGGAACCTGCAACACGCAACGCGAATCCGGAACCCGCAATGTGGAACCTGCGACTCCGGAACCAACAATGCGGATCCTGGAACCTGGAAGAGCAAACCTGGAACCCGCAAAACGCAACTCGGAGCTCGGAATCCGCAAATCAGGAATCCGCATCCATACAAAATCTGCCCAAGTCACTTATTATTATTCCTTAGATAAAAGTTATCTGATGATTGAAAAATCGGCCCAAAATAAGATATAAGCTATCCTCTCTTCCAAGTTGGGTCAACACACGGTGTGCAAATTTGATTGAAATCTGTTAAGTAGTTTAGGAGTCCATCGCGGAAAAACAACTTGAATCGTAATCTATATATATTATTAGAATTATGGAACTGGGGCCTTACTCTCCAAGCTGATTTGATTTTGATTCAGATAAGATCATGCCGCGTACTTCCTAATAAATTGACAATTGTTTATTTTGATTCTCAGTCGATTGATATGGTCGGGAGTACAAAAAGTTACAATCTAAAAATTTTCTTTATCCTGATTAGTTTCAAAGTAATTCACCAAATAAAATACGAAAAACCAATGATATCGAACGGATTCGGTTCTCGATTGTGTCGGGAGTAGGTAAGCTGCAACTGTTTAAGCAACAGCTGTTTGACAACGTCGCGGGTTCGAATCCCGCCGAAGGAACAATAAATTTTAAATATATGTTTAGTATAAAAGTATTAAATATATTCCCGTTCTGTGGTACCTGTAACTGGAGTTTTTCGGATACTTAGTAAGGCCGGGCCAGAATGACGTGGTGTGAAGCGTATATAGATAATATGTACTAGTTGACCCGTGCCCACTTCGTTGAGCATACCAAACGTTTAAACCTTCCCTGGACTTCCACAAAAATTTCAAGACCAAAAATAGCTTAATCGGTTCAGCCGTTCTCGAGTTTTTGCGATACTAACGAACAGCAATTCATATTTATATATAAGATTGTAGTTAATAAAAAAAATCTTTATAAAACTGTGTTGAAAGCAACTTCTATTTCCTCCATTGTTTAATCTATATCATAAACAAAAATAACTTTATCCGAGTCCGGCCCTGCAACGCGTTTAACCCGCACCCTCTCGACTTCTACGCACGTCTCACTCACACAAACTCCAAAAAGAACTTTCTGTCGCTTTCCACCCTTTGCTTAAATTATTGCACCTCCAACCCGACAAGCATTGCACAGATCTCCACCAAATTATTTCTATCGAATGTCTCGCTTATGGCTATTGAAATACAGTTTTATTTTGCGAATACAAAGACAGTGGCGAAAACGAATTTCTCCGACATGTAGTTATTAGAGGTCTAAGTTTAAATAAACTGAGATTATATTATTAGTTTTATACCTAAGTAATAGAGTTTATTTTACTTTGTGCTTTCTGATATAGAATTTACTTTTAAATAGTCGAATAGCAGACACGGAATGAGTGCAAAGGCGATGAGAATTAAAAAGGCCACCCAGCGGAGATGGGGTGCCAGTGGGGTAGCTGCATGGGGGTGGGGGCGCGCTGTGGGCGAAGACGCATTCCTCTTTCAACCTTCAAGGCCGGAAGGCATGCTCGAATATGCAACTTGAATTATATCTTTGCATTGAATTATTTTGTATGTAAAATTTGAGTAACCTGATACAATAATACAGTTATGACGCTTTCTGCATATTAAAATAACAAAATGGTTTTTTCATAAACTTCAAACCAACTAAAACATAGTCTAAACTCCATTAAAAAATCATCCAAATCGGTTTACCGAGGCGAAAGTTCTGAGGTAACAAACATAAAAAATAAATACACACGAATTGAGAACCTCCTCCTTTTTTGGAAGTAGGTTAAAAACAGTAGATTTCAAGACGATTCATTCGTTAGTTTGAATTACATGAAAAAAGTTTATTTACTCAAAGTAAATAAACTTTTTTTAATGTGTTTATGAAACTAAAAATATAATACAAAATTGGAAACTTATGATCAAAACTGTCAAATAGTTATTATAGTAACAAAATTAAAATGAATATTAAGTGCAATTATAAAACATGCGAATTGCGATAAATTGTCGACAGCTGTTTAACATGGACTAAATTGTGTGGTAGCGAAATATGTGATGTTATGTACTTATGTAGTTTACGCACTTAACAATATGTAGGGGAGAACCAAATAATCATTATCCTATCAAAAACATTTTCATGTAAAAATGTTGCCAAGACCTATACATAGCTTACTTACCCTGTGAAAAAGTTACCAGACTACGCACTTAACAATATGTAAAGGAAAACCAAAAATCATTATTTAAGCACTTTGGTCATCATTTCAACTATGATGTCCATTGGTCATCATTTCAAGCCCCCAATTTCTAAATGACAATAATTATTGTAATACAAGATTATAAATTATTAAATAATAAAATGTGCATGAAAAATTCAAGCCCTTGAATATAGCAACACTTGACAGATACTGAAAATTCTTCGCGGAGAGGCGAAGAAACTTTCAAGAGTATTTAAAAAGCTTCTGCTCTCGATCGGAAGATGGCGTTAGCAGTATGATTTAAACATGTAAAAGCTTCTTGAACATCCGCGTGCAAACAACAGATGGCGCTATGTACCATGATATTCGAAGGTCTGAAAACGGACTTCGTTAACTTTCAAATGACTCATACAACCGGTTTCATTGATAAACGTGATAGATATGGTAAGAAACAAACTTACAATAAGTCAAAAGAATTATGATATATTTTATACAGTCAAATATAATGTAGAGTATATACTACAGACTATATGAAATGATTTTACTTATCGACAATAAAAAACAGATTTTTCCTGTAAGTGTACTTCCAACGATTATCAAATAACAACTTCATTAGTCTTGACTGGAATTAATGAAATTATATCAAAATTTATAACAGGTAGAGCTAGAACAAAAAGCTCGGAGACGGGCGCCGGTATCAGATGAACGTAATTTTTCATTACATTACCATAGGATAGTCATGCGCGCGTGAAGATAAGCCGGGCCCGTCCCCGTACCATGCACAAGCGATACGTTCGTGAAAAACGATCATTTCCTTTTTTTTTCTTTGTTTTGCTAACGACAATTTTTGTCAGTTACGTACAAACAGTTTCTGCTATGTTGTGATTTTAGAAAACGTTACATTCTTTACGTTAATATTCTTGTACAAAAACAATTTATTTAGAATTTCAAGTATATCAATTCATGATATTATTTTTATTCTATAGGTAAATACATACCTACGCACGTCTATCTCTCCATGGAGTTATTGCGAATATGATCCCAAATTGTCATATTATAGTAATACATTTTAAAACGTGAAGCAAGAACTTTTAATACAGTTTCAAGTGAATTGTACGAACAGAGGGATATGAAATATGGCACAGTTAAAGATTAAAAAGAAAGATTATGCAGTAGTGTATTTCTAATAATGCTTAAAATTATTTAAATAATATAAATAACAATACACACTACCTCATATCAATACTTACACTACCGTGCTTCTGATAGTAATCACGGAATTTAAACTAGATAATATAATTAAAAATTATTAATTACAATAATTATGAGAATAATTTAAAATAAGCGATGAATTATTTTTTCTAAAGAATTCATGGTACAGGGTTTGCGGGTGTAGAGTTCCCTTAGGAAATTAATAGTCGAGTTGTTGGACCCTTTCCGTGAGCGCCGAGGCGAAGTTCGTTAGTCTTCCACTAGATGGCGTTAGAAGTATTTAAATTTTATTATTTACGTGTCTGCTTTCTTATTACTGTTCTTATTCTTAATAACTCACGGTTTTATGTAAGCTACAGCTTATATCATTGTTAAAATGAAAAGTGAAGAAACAGTTAGTTATATTTTTATGAAATTCATTTATTTATTATTTACTCACATTAGTTTTCAATAAGGATAGTCGAAATAATAATATAATATTAAATGACAAAATGTAAACGCCATTAAAAATAGTTGCATGAACAAAATTGCAGCCGGCGTACCTATGTAAAGTTGTATCATTAAGCATTTCACAAAATGCTCCCAAAATTTTCGTACTTATTAAAGCGTACATAGACAGGTTGGCGCCGAACAACATTCTGCAAAATATTTCAATATGCGATTCAGTCCCGTTTTACAGATTATCATAATGAGAAATTTGCTGTCAGTATTCCCGGGCACGAAACTAGTTCTGTAATAAATAATGAATCTGAGTTTAATATTACTTGCAGACATTTTCCTGACTTTATTCACACCGAAATTTATGTGTTGAGCGGTTCGTACCAACTCGAATGTGGTTATTAAACTGTTGTTTCAATCTTTTTTATTACCATTGATGAAATTAATGATATTAAAGTTAAGATAAGAGGCACGATTTTGCATTTTTAGTTGCTTTTGCACACAGCTCCGCCCGCTGACAATCTTTTTTTGCATACAAAAAACAATTGGAAAAAAAATCATATGTTTTAATCCAGAGCCCTACCAAATTTTTTCACATAAAAATCTAAAACCTAGCTTGGCAAAAAATGGGTCTAAAAAGGCTGAAACAAGAAAATAATTCAATTTGAAATCCAGATATGCGTAGGTACAAAAATGGTCAATTTCATCAGCAGACGAATAATATTATTTTTGAAGTTCACTTTTTGTGTGAGGTGACGCTTAGATTTATTTAGCGGGTACGACCACGGCTCTACCTTGACCATTTTTGTACCTACGCATAATATCTGGATTTCACATTGAATTATTTTCTTGTTTCAGCCTTTTTAGACCCATTTTTTGCGAAGTCGGGTTTTAGATTTTTAATCTTTTTTTATTTATTATTTTTCTGTTTCCATAGCAAATTATTATATTTTTATTAAATTGACCATTATATAGAAAGTAACTAAACAACACTGAGATAGTACTTGTACGACCGCATTTTAAACGTTTATTTTGAATTTAACAATAAAATGTAATGTGCTTGCCAAGGCCTATCTTTTGATACCAAACACGATACAATTTAAATCTGAATTTAATTTTTGACGTTGAGCAAAACAATCACAAACAATCACAAAACTATTTTAGCCTAATTTATAATAATCGAAAAAATAAATCGCGGCGTCGGGCGTCGCGGCGTCGGGCGTAGCGGCGTCAGGCGTAGCGGCGTCAGGCGTCGGCGTCGCCGCGTCGCGGCGTCGGTGTCGGCGTCGCGACGTCGGGCGTCGGCATCGCGACGTCGGGCGCCGCGGTTACGGGCGTCGCGGCGTCGGGCATTGCGGCGTCGGGCGTCGCGGCGTTGGGCGTCGCGGCATCGGGCGTCGGCATCGCGACGTTGGGCGTCGCGGCGTCGGTGTCGTCGTCGCGACGTCGCGCATTGCGGCGTCTGGCGTCGCGGCGTTGGGCGTCGCGGCGTCGGGCGTCGGCATCGCGACGTTGGGCGTCGCGGCGTCGGGAGTCGCGGCGTCGAGCGTCGCGGCGTCGGGCGTCGTGGCGTCGTGGCGTCGGGCGTCGCGGCCGGGCGTCACGGCGTCGGCGTCGCGGCGTCGGGCGTCGGCGTCACGGCGTCAGGCGTCGGCGTCGTGGCATCGGGCGTCAGCGTCGCGGCGTCGGGCGTCGCCGTCGCGGCTCGGACGCCGAAACACGTCACAACTCACACGATGCCCGGCGCCCGGTCGAATCACGGTGAAACGATTTTAATTTTGCTATATCTCCTAAAGTATTCATTGCATGCTTTAAAGGGCAAATATAGTCTTCATGAAATGCTTAATCTAACTAACGTATTTAAAATGATAAGAATTAATACCGTGATGGTATAAATATTTTTTCCAAAAACCGCTTTATTGCCCATTTTTTGATCCTGTTAGTTATTAAGTAAATCTTAAGAGATGGAAATATACTGTCGCCGAATATTTTTTTTATTATTAAAAAGGAGTAATTCATTCATACATGTTTTTTGAGTAACTTAAGCCGTTTTTGAAAGTCCTCAAATTTGAATAATTTTCCCCGTTTTTGAAACATATCTCACTGACGCTTCGCTCCTATTGGTCGCAGCGTAATGTTATATATAATATAGCCTAAAACCTTCCTCTATAAATGGACTATCCAACAAAAAATGAATTTTACAAATCGGACCAGTGGTTCCTGAGATTGGCGCGTTTAAACAAACAAACAAACAAACTCTTCTGCTTTATAATATTAGTATAGATAACACGGTAAAATATACTTGAAAGAGTAACAGCACAACAATATCATATCCCCGAAACTGTTTACCGCTGCTCTGGAGGATTCCTTCAAGCTCCTGGAATGGCAAGGACTTGGCATCAACATCAATGGCGAATACATCACTCACCGTCGATTTGCCGACGACATAGTAGTCATGGCAGAATCGCTGGAAGATTTGGGGCGCATGCTCGGTGGCCTCAATAGAGTTTCTCAACAAGTGGGTCTTAAAATGAACATGGACAAAACAAAGATCATGCACAATGTCCATGTTGCACCCACCGCACTAACTGTTGGAAGCTCTACTCTTGAAGTTGTTGACGAATATATATACCTAGGGCAGGCTGTCCGATTAGGTAGGTCCAACTTTAAGAGAGAGGTCAGTAGACGGATCCAGCTCGGCTGGGCAGCGTTCGGTAAATTACGCAACGTCTTCTCGTCCAAAATACCTCAGTGCCTTAAGACAAAGGTATACAACCAATGTGTGTTACCAGTGATGATTTACGTTTCTGAGACGTGGTGCTTCACGAAGGATCTTTTCAAAAGGCTCAATGTCGCTCAGCGTGCTATGGAGAGGGCAATGCTCGGTATTTCTCTACGTGATCGAATCAGAACTGAGGAGATCCGTAGAAGAACTAAGGTTGCTGACATTGCCCGTAGGATCAGTCAGCTGAAGTAGCAATGGGCCGGCCACATAGCACGAAGATTGGACGGTCGATGGGGCAAAAAGATCCTAGAGTGGACGCCACGTACTGGCAAGCGCAGTGTGGGACGGCCACCTACCAGATGGACCGACGACCTGGTGAAAACAGACGGGTCACGTTGGATGCAGGTGGCAATGGACCGGTCGCACTGGAAATGTATTGGAGAGGCCTATGTCCAGCAGTGGACAGTAAAAGGCTGAAACGACGACGACGACGAACAGCACAACAAGCAAGAACGATGATTTCATTATTCCCGTAAAGCATTAAAAAATTCGTTCGATAAAATCGTTTACGATCGGTTCAGCTGAGGTTTATAGTACAACCTTAGGCTTGCTTGCCTGAAAATAGGTTAGACTCTAATCTATTTACAAGCACTTTATCTGGAAACAACTGTACATAAGTGGACTTGTTCCCAGATATTGTCGGTAACGCACTTTCAATTAGTAAGTTGGTCTGCAAGTTAAAACCACTCATATATATCCATTACGTACAAAATATGAGGAAAGTGCAAAGTTAGACGCCGCTATCCTTTGGCGGCTATAATTTATGTGTAGCTAACTTATTCAAAATACGGTCGGCAAAACAGATTTCCTGTAATTTAGTTTTGAGAATATAAAAATATTGGAAGATGACAAATGAGGATTAATTTTTAAAAATTTTATCTATATGCTACACACCGTTAATCTGGTCCTGTGGTAAGTATCCGAAGAACATGTGTTACAGGTACCAGACAACGGAAATATGTTTTAAAATTTAAATATATTTAAATTTAAATATATTTAAATTTTATGCTATGGATTTCCGCAAAGTAACGCCTGATGCCATTAACGATTGGAAATATATTTAATACGACTACTCAATACTATATTTATATTTAAGATTTTTTATTATATTAATACACAAATATAATACTCGTACACACCCACGACCCGGGGATACACAGAAAATTTGTTCCTTTGGCAGGATTCGAACCACAACTGCGCTACAAAGGTTGTTTATTAAACATAGAGGCAGATAAATTGTGCTTACGTATTCAAGTTATTATTAAGTCTTGCTATGTTCTATATTATGTAACACGCTAACATTAACACATTGACTGAGCTGCGTTGATCTTGTTTAACTTATCAGTAGTGCTGAGTCCTCTCAGCCGTCCCTGACATACTTCAAACATTGTCATTTGGGCCTATTGATCTCAGATCGCATAAATTATTTAATAAGTACTCAAAAACTCTTTTCAAAACCACCGTAATTCGATCTCTATTTAGTGACTTAACCGTAAAAACCGTCATATTTTTAAAAAACGACAAAAACGACGACACTCAACTGTTTTATTTCATTTACGCATACATCTAGGACCTGGATTAGATGATAGACCCTGTATTGATGTTTAGCGAAAAATTTATGTAGGTATGCCGCAATCAATGCATGCATGCATGCTGCAATCAACATGCTGCCTCAGTGTCAAGTTGTAATTGAATTAATTAATTTCACGCATCTTTATTTATTTACCTACATTTATTTATTTATGTTTACACGAGAAATAAAATGAGCACATTGTGTTGTGCGTTGCTGTCGGTACAATAGTAAGCTCCGGAGCGCTGCGGCGGCGCGGTAATTGTACAAAAGTTCCGATCCTCGGCTACACTGAATTTGTTTCACGCTTCCTTATAAAATTACGAGCCACCACCTAAAATGCAGCGTTTATTCTGTCAGCCCAAATAAAGCA
The DNA here is from genome assembly GCA_905187575.2 of Celastrina argiolus. Classification (NCBI taxonomy): domain Eukaryota; kingdom Metazoa; phylum Arthropoda; class Insecta; order Lepidoptera; family Lycaenidae; genus Celastrina; species Celastrina argiolus. Next base: position 14,493,208 of record LR994580.1, on the reverse strand, counting down.
TTTTATTGTAATATGTTATTTGTTTAAGCTAGACAATTTAATCCTTTCAGCCGCTGACATTGTTAAAAACGAGTGATAATTTATTTGAATATTTTGAATTTGGTTTGTAATAGTATTTCAAACTAATGAGGAAACTTTTCTTTTTGGAAAAAATATTATCGGTAGTTCAAAATTAGAATCAAAAGCTAGGTCCGAGTTGTTGCACCAATTGAAATTTGTGTAAATTAAATACTATTTTTGATTTAAAAGTGAACATTTCCCAAACATGAAAACAAATCTTTAACGTTAAAAAATACAATTATACAAGTTATAATGAAGGGAAAAATGCAATTAAATTTATTTAAAACAAATGAGTAGGTTGATTCCCTTCATTTGCCGTAAGGGTCCAAAAGGGTCGTATCTGGTCTTTAGAATAACAAAAAAGCAATTTCTCTCCAAAAAAACATGAAAAACCCAAAGGTTAAAAAGTTGTCCTTATTTGAATTTTCATTAAAACTTTCTCCCGTCAGGAACAAAGAACATTTATATTAAAAAAGTCCAACCGCGGCCAGATAAATATCAGTATTCTCGAGAGCGAACCTAAAATTTTACTTCGCACATACGCGGGGAAGAAAACAGATGGGTTTTGTTTTAATTATTCACGCAAATTTCTAATGAGTTACCGCAAAAGTAATATTGTACGAATCGAGGTGAAAAACATTTGATTCAAAGATATCTGTAAAAAGTATTTTATTTCCCTTAGCTTTTCCAAATCTATATAAAGGTATTTTTTCCCTTTGGTAAGCTTTTGCTTTGCTCGCGTTATTTGTTTCATAATTGAAAATGTATTTATGTTTGTGATGGAACCTCTAGTTTTAGTAGTAATTTTCTCAAGACAAAACAATAGAAGCGCCCGATAGAAGCGCCCAAAACAATAGAAGTTTAGGAGTTCGAAACACTTTCCAATGTGTTTCGAACTCCTAAACTTAGGTTAGGTCAGGCAAAAAGAAGGCAGTTTAACAAAAATATGAACATGTTAATTTTTGACTGAATCCTTTTGAGCTTCAATAACGCTCCAATGAAGTGTTCACTTAAAGTGTAATTTATATTCCAATTACGAGCGGCGTGATCGCAATCTTGCTGATTAGATTACGAATCGACAGCCCCTTTCTAATGTAATGTAGTTACGGCCTTTACCGTCTAGCACCGGCCAGCACCAGTGTCAGCTGTAATATGAGCGCCTCAAATGTAATTGTCGCCTTTCCTTTATCGGGAGTGCTGTTGAATTTTGCGCTAATATTTTATTATTATTCACAAGTAACTACGAGTAAAATGATGACTCTTCACTGTGAAGTAGCAAACCTCAAACAGTTGTTTTTGTTTAAGCATACTGGACCAATAGATGCGTACGAGTATAAGTCCGAGATTGTCAATTGGTCCATTACCTATTCTTCTGATTGGAACATTAGATCATAATAAAGTTGAAAGAAAGTCCACGTGTAGAATCACATATTACACACATACATTGGGCAATTCAATATTTCAAATTCGTTTATCTCCAATTCTTCAAAACCGGCTTACAAAATATTTTTCTCTACCTTTGACACAAGAATTAAGCCAGTGATTTTTTATCACTCACTTCTGTTGTATAAAAACAACTAGAGTTAAATATAATTTTGAATGAATTGTGATATCTTAAACTGATAAATAATTTAGACGTTACATAAAAAGTGTGCTATTTTATTTTTTTACATAATATCGAGAATGCATTAAAGTAACTTTGTTAATGTAATATTTAATTGATGTTAGTTTACACTGGATATTAATAGTGCGATAAACATTTTAAATGTATAGATGAAACATGCCGGTATATAACTTATTTTTGATGTTCACGTAAAGCTTCTATTATTACATTATCGCAATAGGTAAAATAATTTTGATTTTATTTAATATTTGACTTACAGTAAAATCAAAACAATTTCTTTGAAATTGAAATTCTAAAATAAAAATTTGTTTTACAAACCTAACCTCCAAAAAGCATATTTTTGCTTTCGCCGTAGTTAGTCTAAAATAATATTATCTTTCAGAACCTTTATAAGATAACAAAAACACAGTCTACATTCTTATAAAAACAATAGTATAATGCCCGTATATAATATAATCGTGTAAATGAGTAAGGTCTGGGCTCACTTAATTAAAATATGTGTTAGCGTAGATCAAATAAAGAGGGCTTTGTTTGCTAAGTTCCCTGAGGCAGGCTGGTCAAATACACCGAAACACGTATTACCTATTATTAATATAAAGGAGGTTTGTAGAAATACTTGTTCCTTTATATATCCTAATGTATTGGACGCCTCCGTGGTCTAGTGTTTCTGACCTTCGCTCTCGACCCGGAGGTCGTGCGTTCGATTCCCGCGTTGGAGCAACAATAAATGTTGTATTCAAGTTTGGTTAGGACAATGCAGGCCGATCACCTGATTGTCTGACAAGAAAGATGATCCATGCGTCGGATGGGCATGTAAAAAGCCGGTCCTGTTCTCTCGGCAGTCAGTTTACCGTCCCACTGGGTTATGAGAGTAAAAGAAAGAGAGAGTGCTTCTGTGTATTGCGCGCACACTTGGGCACTATAAAATAACTCCTGCGTAGCTGGCCTGGTTTCAATGAAATCGGCTACCGACACCGAAATCGGTAAGGGGAGCTATTATTATTAATGTATTGGTCTGCTACAGCCATCTTATTTCGGTGACTGCGGTTGGATTAGGTAACTGAAGGCAGACCAGGAAGGAGGAGGAAGAGTTACTTTTATTGTGCCCAAGTGTGTGCACACATAACCAGACTTTATGTCTACTCTAGTAATCTACTAGAATATGACCGACACGTCTAGTGCCGATTTTTCACATGCCTTTCCGACACATGGAAATTATTGTATAATAAAAAACATTTTTAGGGTTCCATACCTCAACAGGAAACAATAATTTTTTATTTTAACAATGGAATCGTTACAGGATTACTTTGTTGTCTATCTGTCTGTCATGACCCTTTTTTTAGGAACGCGTGGAGGTATTGATACCTATTAGATACACCAGTATTTGTTTATTATTATATTAGTTAGCTGACCCTTGCCCACTTCGTTGAGCATAAAAAGAGTTTATGATGAAATTCAACAACGTGGAACCCGCAACGCGGGAACCCGAAACCCGAAACGCGGAAACCCGCAACGCGGGAACCCGGAACCCGCAACGCGGGAACCCGGAACCCGCAACGCGGGAACCCGGAACCCGCAACGCGGGAACCCGGAACCCGCAACGCGGGAACCCTGAACCCGCAACGCGGGAACCTGAAACCCGCTACGCGGAACCCGGAACCCGCAACGCGGGAACCCGGAACCCGCAACGTGGAACCCGGAACCCGCAACACAGAAACCCGGAACCTGCAACGCGGAACCCGGAACCCGCAACGCGGGAACCCGGAACCAGCAACGCGGAACCCGGAACCCGCAACGCAGAACCCGCAACGCGGGAACCCGGAACCCGCAACGCGGGAACCTGGAACCCGCAACGCGGGAACCCGGACCCGCAACGCGGGAACCCTGAACCCGCAACGCGGGAACCTGAAACCCGCTACGCGGAACCCGGAACCCGCAACGCAGCAACCCGGAACCCGCAACGCAGAACCCGCAACGCGGAACCCGGAACCCGGAACGCGGGAACCCGGAACCCGCAACGCGGGAACCCGAAACCCGCAACGCGGCAACCCGGAACCCGCAACGCGGAACCCGGAACCCGCAACGCGGAACCCGGAACCCGCAACGCGGGAACCCGGAACCCGGAACGCGGGAACCCGTAACCCGCAACGCGGGAACCCGGAACCCGCAACGCGGAACCCGGAACCCGCAACGCGGGAACCCGGAACCCGCAACGCGGAACCCGGAACTCGCAACACGGAAACCCGGAACCCGCAACGCGGAACCCACAACGCGAAACCCTAACGCAGAACCCGCAACGTTCACGGAATGGAGTTTATTCCATTTTACAGCTTTTTAGTATCCTATGTCCGTCTACTTGCTCTAAGCTACTTCCTCACCAATTTTCAGCCATATCGATAAAGCCGTTCTTGAGTTATAAATAATTTAACTAACACGACTTACTTTTATACATATAGATGTATAGATTACTCCTACTAACATAAGCTAAGCCCGGTGAATGCTCCCGTCACAGTCGGTCCAGGCGATTCGGTGATCATTAGTTAGATGACGATGATGATGATGATGAAAAGTAGCCTAAATTAATCCTTATAACTTTAGCTATCTACCAGTGAAAAAGTCTCGTTAAAATCGGTCCAGCCGTTCCAGAGATTAGCCGGAGCAAAGAGACACGCTGACAGACAGATAATTTTTTTTTAAATTACATTTTCGTTTTCAGTAAATATCGTTGCCAATGCAAAATAAAAGCAGAAGATATCGTTTAAAATATCATATGCATTTAGAAAAATTAATTGAAAGTTACAAACTGACACTTCAATTTTATTTATTTGTATAGATGTATAGATTTGGAAAACCTCCCCAATCTTGGCGTTTCCACTGACGCGGAGCGGGGCGCATAGGAACTTAGTGGTTCCCAAGCGGAGTGGAGCAGAGATTTCGAGCATAGTGATTGGTCAATTCGGGTACCGCAAGCTCCTGTCCGCCTCGCCCCGCGTCAATGGAAACGCAGCCAAACGTCTTCGTCGTCATGGTAACAACGTTGTTTACAAATGGAAAACAAAAATTATGAAATGCTATACATACCTACCGTATTTATATCAGCTTAAACTATTTGGATTCATGTTTTTGTTAATCCTAATAATTTTATTAATCCAAATAGTTTAAGCTGATATAAAAACGGTATTTATAGCATTACATAATTTTTATTTTCCATTTGTAAACAATGATGTTACCATGACACCCGCCATGTCATATAAACTGGCAACGACGTGAATCGATCGAGCCCAGGTTCAAACCCCGCGTGACCATCACGTATTTTCTTCTTTTTTCTAATTTTCTGCTTTTTTTTCAACATTTTCTTTCATAATAACCTTTTCGTGACAATAACGAACATACCGTAAAAAAAATTTGCGAAATTGGTCAAGCCGTTGTCGAAGCGCACACGATGTAAGAAATTTTGGAAGTCGTTTTTTTACACTTTGGGCTACATTTTTGGGGTTTTAGTAAGGAACCCTACTTTTTTTAAACATATAATATAGCCTTTGTTCAGCGCTAGGAATGTAGCTTTCTAACGGTGAAAGAATTTTTCATATTGGTTCAGTGGTTTCAGAGCCTATTCCATTCAAACAAACAAACAAACAATCAAACGTTACCTCTTTATAATATTAGTATAGATATACTACCAAATACTCAAGTCTATTGTCTCTGGAAGCTGTGAAAAAACCAGACTTCTTAGCCAACGCAATCAAAATATAATAGCCATTTACGAGTATGTTGCAAATTTTATACGTTTTCGACACTCGCATGGTAATCAAAACCTACAGGGTACTTCCCGTGAAGTGAGAATTTTTGAAGTTTGGTACAAAGCAACTTCTTACCACAAATGAAGTAAAAATTGTCAAAACCAAAAATTTCAGTTAGGTACATAATTTTGTAAACTTAATACCGTGTTCCCCATGAATGCTTAGACGTATTAAATTGAAACTCGTATCAAATACTCAGGTCTATAATACCTTCTATCTGTAACAAAATGAATATTATATGTCAACAGGCTTGTGCTGAACCCTCAGTGCGCCAGTCCAAGTTGCACTTGGCCTGTTTTTGTTGTATAATGTAATATATATATATAGTGCTGTATAATACTATATTATATATAATGTTGTATAATACTATATTCAGCAAGGTAAGCCAATGTCGTATTAAAACTTTGCCTCAGTTTTCTTTACATCTAAGAAATAATGTATATTATGAAATACCTGCATAATACCTATCTGCATAGGCACTGCCCGTTCTAATTAACAGATTTTATAAATAGGTGCGATACATTACTTGATAATTAAAGTTGGTCGCTAGGTAGTAATGATAAGGTAAAAGTAAAATATACAGTATAATGCCGTGAAAAAATTTTAGATAATTATTTAAGTAAATGTTTAATTTAACCGCTCTCGTTATGGAGCAGATGACAAACTCGAAAGGGAGTAAATATTTGCCCAAGTCCAAGCGGAAACGCAATATGAGTGATTAGGAGAAAGGACGGTCAATAGCGTTATACAAACACTCGTCCTCGTAAAATTATTTGGAAGGTAAGTATTTTCATCATAATTCATAAGGCACTCCTATTGGAGAGAAAAATATTCATATTAGCATTGGGACGTAGGTTTTATGAAAAAGGTTTGAAATAACTAAAACCTTTTTCATAAAATGCACAGAAAAAGTGGTTCTGATTTCATAGCAGGAAAACGAAATAAAATTTCTGGCAAGTTATGCTTGTGAAAGGACTTAATATTGCCAATCTGCTAAACATCAATATCTGGAGATTTTTTATTTAATTTTCTGGCTATCGATATTGGTTTTTCTGTGAATTCAAATGAATCATTTTATAGTTCTATGAAAAATAACTATCATAATTGACATAGTTTAAAAAATGTATCTAAAAATATTATATTTGCTCCATATAAAACTGCAAACAGACCAAAGGCAAATACAAAAAAAAAAAAACTGTTAGACCTTTACAAATATTCCAAATGTAAAAATACAGGCCGAGTACCTAAAAATAAGTAAATTAAATAACCCTCGGAGCCTTTTCCTCGCAAAATTAAAATTCTCAAACGATCCGCACTTGGAAAAAGATTTATTAGGGTGTTCTTTCATCTTCCCTGTCGGGTAACCTTAGCCGTTTGCGGCCGGAGGAGGGTCTGGAGGGTGGAAGGGCAGAAGAGGGGGGAGGGAGGGGCAGGCAGACCTGCGGCGGTTATTTATAGCCCTCTCGGGCCCGCTGAAGTGTCCGCTGATTATAAATCGTGTAGGTAAGACTTAAAATGCTAGGAATATTCGTGATTTTACGCCGAAGCAATTTTGACTTTGTCTGAGTGCTAAATTTAAATTTAAGTATTTTTAACGGGCTTTGGCTCACCTTACATTCCCACCACTGCAACTCCTGTGAGCCAGGATCAACAGTGATAACCAACCACGACAAACCCTTTGATATGATCTCTGAGGTGCCCGAGGGACAAGCTAAATCTGTCTTGGGAACGAAATTAATCAGAAGAAAAAGAAATGGAGGAGTATCAGAAGAAAAAAAGGAGCAGTTCTTTTAAATTTAATTAATGAAAATTATTATTTTAGACAAAAAAGGAAACACGGATTAGTTCTACAGGCCTTCCGCTTTCGTTATTCTGTGATCGAGAAAACGGCCGTTTGACCGCCAATTCATATTTTTGAAAGGACACAATTCATAAGCGGCAATTCATTAATGAAAATTTGCTGAAAGCTACCTTTATAGGCTACCATATATATTGTTTAATGTGGATCTTAGTAGATTAAACAATACGGGAGTACTAGATAAAACACTTCACTTCTAGTTTTAAACACCTTATTATAAGGATTGTTTCACACACAACAAATGTACGCACGTCACCTCAGTCAGTCAGATCTGCTAGAAAGTTTTCAATCCGTATTTTTTAAAACCATGAATTATATTCGCTTTTTTTATTAATACATCATGCAAATTTTGTACATAGGCAGACTTAGGGCGTGTTTCACTAAGCAAAGTAAATCCTTTGTTAAATATCATGGTGTTCCTCTCGTAATTCCTATCACTGAATAAGGAGGATGCGTTGGTGAAATCGGGACTTAATGTGTCAATGCATTTTTTACCAGTCAATCTTGAGGTGATTTCGAAATAAGAATAAAGTAGAAAAAATATAGACAACATTAAAACTGGTTCAGAATACATTAGATAACCTCCAAGAATGGTCTAAAAAATCAGGATTTAAAATTTCAAAAACCAAAACTGAATTTATATTATTAACTAGAAAACGAACCCAAGTAAGAAATGTTCAATTAAAATTAAATGGGCATAACATAAAATAAACTAAAAACTTAAAAATATTGGGACTTACATTTGACAAGAAATTGATGTGGGTGAATCATATAAATAAACTTAAATCAGAATGCTATAAGAGGTTAAATATAATAAAGGTATTATCGTCTACAAAATGGGGTGCTGATAGAAAGTGCTTATTAAATTCTTATCGTGCTTTGATAAGACAAAAAATTGATTATGCGTCTATTATATATGATTCTGCAAAGAAGCGCACATTAAATTCATTAGAAGCTGTACAAAATCAAGCACTTAGATTGTGTATTGGTGCATTCAGGACTAGTCCAACTATGAGCATCTTGGCAGAAGCTGAAGAAATGCCGTTGGAGTTTAGAAGAAAGGAGTTAGTAATAATGTATGGGTTAAAAATTTTATCTCGATGTAACAGCCCAACCTACAACTACTATACCCAGTCATTAGCCGTGGATTCGGAATATGAACATCAACCAAAATTATCCCAACCGCTACGTATTAGAGCTGCCAAATACAGTAAAGAATTAAATTTTATAGTACCTCCAGTTTTTACTGAACAATTGCCCCCGTTTGGCCCGTGGGAATATTATGAATTTCCGATAAACTTAGAATTAGTTAATTGTGAAACAGAAAATACATGTAACGAAATTTTGAACAAATATGTAGATCACGAAAAAATTTCCACTTACAGTTCCATAGAAAATAACCAATCAAGTTGTTCTGTAGTAAAAACAAACAATTGTTATAAATTTAAACTTTTAAACCTTTTCTCAATGTTTAGTAGTGATGCAACGGCTATAATTAAAGCATTACAAATTATTAGTAATGAAAACTCACCTCAACAAAAATATATTATTTTAACCAAATCAAAATCATGTTTACTAGCCATTTCAAATTTAAAAAGCAAAATTCCTATAATCATAGACATACAATTGAAAATTATTAGTCTTTTACAAAATAATTACAAATTTGAAATTATGTGGATCCCAGAATGTTTAAAAATTGAATCTGAAGCTATAAATAATTGTAATGAAATTAGTATTCAGTGTTCAAATAAGACAACATATTCTGATATAAAGAGATATATAAAACATAAAATAAGATGTCGCTGGGATGTATTTTGGAAAACTGGCAATACCTCAAAATTATTTAGTGTTAGAAAATCAATTTTTGATAAGCTTCCTCTTCACTTCCTATGTAGATATGATCAGGTAGTAACCACCAGATTGCGAATTGGCCATTCAAATATCACCCATATCCATATTATCACAAAGTCTGAAAAAAGCAAATGCAAATGTGGATCTTTTCTTACTGTTCTCCATCTCCTAGTGGAATGTCCAGAATATAATACAGAAAAATGTTTATGTAATTTACCTAGTGATTTAAAAGAATGTTTGAATAATGAAAATGGATGTACTGCAACTTTAAAGTTCCTGAAAATGATAAATGTTTACAAATTAATTTAAGTAAGATATTGTATAATATTATGATTTATATAAAGTGGTCGCTAATGACCCAGATGTTGAAGCGACAATAAATAAATAAATAAAAAAAAAAAAAAAAAAAAATAGACGTTTAACATTCTGTAGTACCTAGACTCTAGACTAATATATATTTTGTGTAGTATAGTTTTAAGGTTGTATGCTTAGAAAAGTAATGTAATCAAATCGAGTTACAATTTTTTATGAAGTTTTATTTTAATATTTTTTTTATAATGTACGAGCATACAGCAAAAATTTTGCTTCGACATACTACAGAAATATATTGTATACCACATAGAGATATATACGTCCATCGAAAGATACCCGGCACAAAACAGCAACATGGAGCGGTATAAAAAGGTACCAAGAGGGTCAAAGCCGTCGTAAAACCTTCGTTATTATGACGCATGTGTAATATTTATTAGTCTCCGGCATATCACACGGAGCAGTGATATTTTACCTTCCTCAGCGCTCATTATAAATTCTGCTTTATTTTTCTGCTAACAAACTCGTCATTACTTTAACATCGTAGTACATTCGTCACCGGCCCAATATTTTGACAAGCTATATAAACTTTTAAATGCTCTGAACTTTTATAGCACTCGTATTGACTAGAAGAGACTTCTTAAATACGGCTGCTTTGCGAAAATTGTATTATATTTTACTTGCATTAAGAAAAAAAATATATTTGCTTCAATTTAACCGAGAGCCGATTATATTCAATACAAGCAGAGCCGAGGCTATCACATTGAGAAAATATGCAAAATATAATTGATTTTCTTTTTCCGTTTTCACTTTGATCATATTGAGTAGTTTTTATCCTCAACGTCAATTAAACAGTGCCTACTCTATTGTTCAATAATTTTACATTTGTTTGTTACGTTAAGCACTTGGTTACACAAAAATATATATTTTCTTTCATATAATTATAGTCCCGGAGTGGTTGGAAAAGAAAGTGATAATTAAAATAAAGACTACTGCCACGCCATTACTTCTACGCCATTTCGATTAAAACCGCGTACACTTTTATTTTGCACCATACACTAATTCGTGACGTGGCACACAATCCCTCAATAACGAAACGCTCGCAACGATTGGCTGACTTTATATAGAGGTACTTTTGCGGCAGAACCGAGCTGAATGCCTCCTATCAACGGTACGCAAGATTTGTACATTTATTTTGTCACTCACTTGTTCCGTTTAACATTTTTTTAATGCATTTGGCTCGAAAATTCACAGTAAGCTTATATCACATCTCTGACCTTACCTATGTGCATTTTAAAACAAAATACTGCCAACTTTACTATTGCACCATCCGTCCCATACCAAAAAAAATCTTCCGTAGATGACAAAAAAGAGAGGGAAGCGCAATATAAAGAATAATACGATTTATTTAGGTTCTAAAACTATTAATTACCAATTTTACTGTTTTTAAGACGATTAAATAGTGATTATAATATATAACTTTATTGACTTTATTTCCTTTATACGATCTTGCGGATCGGTAATAGCTCCACAGTGCAGTCTTTTATCCGTTTAAGTGCCGGAGGCAGCCGAGGCTCAGATGTTTTCCATTATACAAATACACTAATTAATTGAATCGGCCAACGTCTCGTACAAAATCCGCAAATCCTTTTATACTGGTAGCGAGAACAGTCATTCTCAGATAATAGAAATATAGCTTTTAATGGCTAACTATTTAAGGAAATATTATGTTGTCGTCTTCCATAATACTTAGGCTTAAATAAGACTGGCACAGAGTCTTATCTCCAGTCTTTGAAATGCTGATCAAATTTTACAAGCCATTCTAATTGCTCATTGCTGAACTTCAGTCGCAACAACTTCACTTGCTCGCTACGTTCACCAATGAGCGTTCAGAATTGCTTGTTAACTCAAATAACAGCCTTTTAGAAACCGGGGTTAAGCGTCATTTCTTATATGTCCACTCGGAAAAAGATATCAGCCGTCTACGGGTGTCGAAGCGGCGCTCGCTCCGTACTGTATGCTTAATCATAGTTTATATCATATATCATAATTATATTATAATCATAGTGTATTAGAAAATAGAGATTAATATATTATGGGGTTAGACACGTAAAACGCAATGCGTTTACTCTGCTGTAAGAGATCGCTTTCCCGAAGAGCGCAGTATTTTGACAAGAAAAAAGATCGCGAAACATATGTTTATTTTGGCTATTAAACTATGGATATTTAATAAAAAGAATGTCATTCAACATAGTATGATGACTATATAAAAATAAGAGTTATTCGACTATTAAACTCATACTCAAAAAAATGTAACAATTTTCATTAAAATAGTAGATAGCTATATTACAATGAAGAGTATGTCAAGCACTACATTATTATTATCTATATAAAGTCAAAAACAAAGCCTTAGCACATATGTTTAGAATAAAATAAATGAGTGCGGACCGTGGAGTACACAATTCCGGGGTGACAAGTCCATCTGTACAAAAAGCTGCAGGCTACAGCTGCGGGTAATTGAAACTGTCCCCTGGACTCATTAGGAGCCTCCTGACCACGACTGCGTTTTTTGTATAAGAAAAAAACGTGCCTTTTTAAATCGTTTAATATGTATGTTAACATTCCATTTGTAATACAGTTATAATATTATAATGTGGGCATTTTATATAGATATATAGTTTCAAATACTTGAATCATTCCTAGGATTAAATATTACTTCTACTCGTAATATTGTTATCAAATTCTTTAAGCTACTCGTATAGTCTATCTAATCTACTTTAATGGTTCTTTTCTAAGCGCAAAACACTTTTATTAAAAAAATGGTTATAACTGTCTTTGACTTATATTCGTTCCTTTGATGTGATGTACATTAAAGGATTAGTACTGGTTGTTATTATTTTATGCATATCACATAAAATGAAGATACATTGAGACAAAGAAGCTGTTATAGGCGCAATATTAGTAGGCAAACATCTAAAAGTAAACCAATAGCTGTAGATTGTACAAATTAGCACTGCAGAAATAAACATCAAACACTTTATCAATCGAATATAAATAAACTGTTATTTAAAATAATACAATTTTTAATATAATATTATTTTTGAATACACTGAATGTGCAGAATAATATATTGTCCTTTAAGCTTTAGTAAATACTACATACTATTATAGCCAGCTACATCAAAATAATTTATAAGAATTATACTAAAAGACTACTTGCTTTCAAAAACATTTTTAAACACAAAATATAATATATTATTCTTTGAGCTGTATCTTAGCCAGGAAAAAATAATTTATCTCCGGAACGCTAAGCCCTGGAGATCGCAGCGAGGCTTTGTTGGGTTGTTTTTTTAAATACAGCGGATTACAATAGACATGGATTGTTTAAGTCCTACGTAGCCTTTGTACTTATTGCCTAAAAGAATATTCTTTCTTTCAATATTTCCTTTTTATATTAATCTGGTATTGGTTTAATGTAAATCGCTTTAATTAAGAGCATTAGAGGAGAAATCTTGCAAAGGCATGCGAACATATTTATTAGTTATATGCATTTAACTCTTTACCTTTCAGAATTCAAATAAATTAGGGGTAAGGTTCCCATTTATAGCCTGTCCAAGTCTACACGTAAGTGACGTTATGCTTAAACGTCATTTTCAAACTATAGCACGTGTATTGGCACAAATGGGCGTGCCTGACATATTAAATACCACGGTGTTGTGACACCGTGTATACTTGTATACTTTATTATAATCCTTATAGATAAGGAATCGATTACGGATACTGAATGGAGATGCTGTGATGGCATGCACACTTTCATGAGTTGCGTTGTCGCGACGTTGTATGGTGCGACGACGCGACGCAACGCAATAATGGTGTTTTCTTTTCTATAGACGCTTCGTCAATCTGGCCCTGTGCTAAGTATCCGAAGAACTTGTGTTACAGGTACCAGACAACGGAAATATATATTTAATACTTTCATGACGACCTCCGTAGCGCAGTGGTGGAGCGCGTTGGGTGCTCGAACGAGAGGTCGCGGGTTCGAATCCCGCCGAGGGAACAAAAAGTTTTCAATGTTCCTGGGTAATGGATGTGTATTAAATTTGTGTATAATATAATAAAAATCTTAAATATGTGTATAGTATAAAATATATTTCAAAATAAAAGTATTAAATATATTTCCGTTGTCTGGTACCTGTAACACAAGTTCTCGGATACTTAGCACAGGTCCAGATTGACGTGGTGTGAAGCGTCCATAGATATTATTATTATTATACTATATTATTATTATACATATTATTATTATTATACTATACACATATTTAAAATTTTATTACATTATATACACACATTTAATACACATCTATCACCCAGGAACATTGAAAACTTTTTTGTTCCCTCGGCGGGATTCGAACCCGCGACCTCTCGTTCGAGCACCCAACGCGCTCCACCACTGCGCTACGGAGGTCGTCATGAAAGTATTAAATATATATTTCCGTTGTCTGGTACCTGTAACAGAAGTTCTTCGGATACTTAGCACAGGATTCGAACCCGCAACCTCTTGGTCAAGCACCAACGCGCTGAACCACTGCGCTACGGAGTTCGTCAACGTTTCGCTAACAGGTTACGTTGCCGGTGAACGGTGAAGAACAAACCGGATAATTACAAGGCACGGCGATCCGGCATTGCGTTATGCAATTCAGGTCGGTGTAAAAATTTGCACGTGTCAATAGACTACGGTCTGGTGTGAATATTAAGACAGGCAAGGACCAGGGCTACTAAGAACGAAGGAGGAGTTTTAGCTAGGACGTCCACTGGATAAAAGCCTTACCCAAAATTTTCCAGTGCTCGCATAGTCCACCTGGTAGGTTGAGGAAGTAAGGAGTAAACCTCTTTATTCTTGAGAGCTGGTAGATTGTACATATCTCATTGCATGAAATAATATTAGTACTTTATAATCCGTAAGCACATACTTACAAAGCAAATGTAATTTCAATAATATGAAAGCATTTATTTTAATACGCCACAGAGCTGGCCCGCTTTGGGATAGGCCGCGCTAAACTGCTAATGCGGCACTCCAGATTTACAAGGCAGTAGGAAAAGTTAGACACTTCTAATTAAGGAAACAGTATCCATTATGACCAACTTTCCGGCGCAGGTAATATTAAAATAGATTTTATTTGAAGATATTAACAATAGCACCTTGTGTTTAGAAATCGGGACATAAAAATGTAGAGTAGTTTGATATGATACCTTTAACACCTTCTTGGGCTCTCGAATGTCGAGTGTGATGGTCGTTCGGTTTGATTCCCGTATTGGAAAAACTAAAATGGTGTTTTAAATTTTGGTTAGAATAATGGAATACTGTAGGCTGATCATGATTTATTTATTTTATTTATTCAGAATATGATTGTCTGATAAGAAAGATCTATCGGATGGGCAGTTGTGTTATTTATTTCACACACTTAGGAGCTATAAAAATGCTCTTGCGATGTTAGGAGATATTGTTATCCGGAAACGGATTCCTCTATTTCTGTGCGACTTATACCACTTCGTCATTTTAATACTAAATAATTATTAGGAACACCAGGCCATAAACTTGGTAGTCTCTTCTTCCCTGGTACAGCTAAGGAAATCGTTACCTATAACGGGTGTACTACAAAGAACAATCACTATAACTTTGGGATATGATTATACTAGTTTTTCTCATTCTAAAAATGTATTTTTTTTTACAAAAATAAAAAATAAATTGCTTTTTCGTTATTCTTGCGACAAAAAAATAAGAAATGGTAAAAAGTAAAAAAAGTAAATTTATTGTGGCAAAAAATTAAAAAAAATACATTTCCAAAATGAGGAAAGGTGGTATAATCGTATATCAAAGTTATAGTGACTGCTCTTTATACACACACTATATTTAAAGATACTGGAAGTGCAAAAGGTAAGTACAAAAAAAAACAGTAGGTAAGTACATTTTATACCTATAGTTAATAGTAAGGCCAATGGTCTACTCGATAACTGTGCTAAATTTCAATATCCACTAATTTCAGAGCCAATTTAATAACAAAGAAGTTTTTCTTCTTTATAGTATATACCACAATTGCTACATTTGCCGGTTGTAAAAGAATAATTTTCATTCCTCAAAATACTTTAAAAATTTACGTGATAAATATACAAAACTAATTAAAAGCAATTTACGTTTGGGTCTCCACCGTCTTCTGCAACTGACAGCCTCCGTTACGCACGTTTATGGCTGAATTATAATAATTAATTGATCGCTACACCGAAATAATAATGTTATATTAAATATTAGATATTATACAGAATGGTTCATGGTTCATATATTAAGCCGAATATAGTGTGAAGAGAAGAACGCCTAGAGCATTTTTTGTTGTGGCATCTCATATAAATTTTATACCATAACGCTTGTCTCGATATGATATATAATTTACAAGAGGTCACGATTTTCACGATTAAAGATCTCCATAAAAGTCACAAAACAGATGAGTTTCAACCCTGGTCAGATGTTAGGTAAACGACGAGTGCATTCTTGTGTATAAACTAAGAGCCCGCGACCCCCAGCATAATAAGATTCACTCCTTGTGGTCATTTTAGACCTTTGAATTTTTAGAGTAATTTATATGAGGTGCCAAATCAAAAAATGATCTACGCGTCATTCTCTTCACACTATAATCGGCTTAGTATATGAACCATGAATCACCCTGTAGAATTCATTCGCTACGTAAACGACGTAAATGAAGTCGGTGGACAACAAAGCACATATTAAAAATATGTACTAAGGTCCTCGGTGACTCGAATTTTTTGTAGGTAAAAAATATTACATACGGATTGTAATAGTGCAACGCACACGTTATACAAAAAGTTTAAAGGTATAACGTGGAGGATAAATCTTGCCGACTATCGGACCTACAAAAATATGACGTAGGCCTTTATCTATGCTTTTAATATTATTTGAGGAAGAATTAAAAAAAAACGTTACATTAAAATTTGATAATGTATCTAATACATTTTAGATCATCGAAAACAATCTAAATTCTCAAAAAATATCTCAAGTATCTACAGATACTTGAGATATTTTTTGAGAATACCTACCTCAGTAGTAAACTTATTATGCTTTAGGGGTCTAAAAATTCTAAAAAGTTTTAAAACCTATTCCCCTTCCCACACAATAAGAAATAGAGTAAAAAAACAATTTATCAATGGGGTGCCCTAAAATATAAAATAATAACTCGATTATGATGCCGTAGCTAAAAAAATAGTATGCACTCTTTAAGTATAGTAAACTCCATACATTCCTATTCGTTACTAGTATTATGAGCCATCAACCACATAAACGTACAGACCGAAACTTATGACTGTCAACGATTTCTGCTATTTAAAGCTACACCCAAACAATTGTATTAGAGCTATCTTTGACAGGGCGGGATCTATTACATGTATTAATTATTCATGTCCTGTCTATCACTTTCCATGGCCAGGCTCGCCAAGCTTTTAGACTTGCACAGCTAGCTTCTAAACTTTAAGCTCCGCTCATATATAATTCTAAACCAAGCTTTTGTTCCGCCGGGAAATAGCCGAGAGTTTCATGTTAAATAATTTATCCAATGTGGCTTCAGTTAACCGTAGTTAGTTGAATATACGAAGATATCTTTTAAATCGCATTATTACCTGATAGTGATTATTGTAATGTTAATTAATTGTGAATATTGGCAAACTTATGTTTCTAGTTTCTCTCTGCTCTCTGCCCCTTACTATCTAAAATGATATTTAGTAAATAAAATATTATTCTCATCAGTGCAAGAATAAAATCTTTCGTTTTTTAATCTTTTAATTTTTAATTTCATGATATTATTATTTATTATGAACAAATAAAACGTACCCAAGTCCATTAATTATAACTATTATTCAAGTACCTAACCTATAAACACTGACATCGTGAAAGTGGAATCATATAAACCCTACCCTAACCTAACCTACCCATTGTACTATAACGACACTAATAATAAATACTATTATTACATGGTACTTTATTATTTTATCACATTGAATATCTATTATGCAAAATCTACCTGTTACTTTACCAAACCAAATAATATTCAAACGACTACTGACCGAAAGAAAACCCCATGAATACTAAAAACGAGACGTAAATTGACATAAAAAGCCTTCGTTTCCCACAATCAATTGAGACATCTGTAAACCCATTTGCTCCAATGATTTCCTAATTCTAAACTTAGGCAAAAAGCGAATTTACGGAGACTCTCGAGCGAAACATCGGGCCTCGATGGAATCAATTTAAACGCAAACCGAAAATCTCATCTCCGAGGGTCCGTCCCTAATTATACCCACGCAAGGACGGGCCGTGAAGAGACAAACTTTGCGTTGCAGCCGAAAAAAATGGACGCCAAACGATTGTACGCTTTATTATAAATTGAATAGAGATTAAATATAATTCGTATAAATTTCACAGTTCATTCTTCAACTTTGTCGAGTAATCATGTGTTCCAAGGGAGGAGGGATAAGGGTTTTCAAAATGGCGGCGGTAAGATTTCGTTTGGTTATATTAATTAAATCTTCGTAATTTATGGGCGTACTAGCGCCATGTGCTCCCGTGATTTATGCTTTTCCCAATATTAAATTCGTTTTAGGCTTTGTAAATCATACATTTACTGAAACTTAGTAAGTTATGTACAACTGTATTTTATTATGGTAATATAATGTGTGTTAGTATCTTATTTTTGTAAGGTATTTATTTAGGTAATGTAAGGGTTGACGAGTAACAAGCTATTTACAATAGTTTTATAGTCATCTCTAAAATAATACTTTATAATTCTTGTTCGATAAGATTAATTTATAGAAAAGCCCGGCCTAGAACTCTGGTTCAGATAACCTTTTATATATTATATTTACTACGAATATGAAAAAAAAGTTTTAAAACAATTCTTTAAAAACCATTATATATAATAATATAAAAAAGAAAGTTTGTACCTAAGTGTTAAATATAACACTTACAAACTTTCTGCTTTATAGCATTAGTGTGATAAGAACGATTAGTGGAGAAATAAGATTTATTGTACAAGTATGTTACATAGTATTATGAACTAGGTACACAATATAAATGAATAAAATTTTTAATTAAATAAATTCCCATTCTGTATAAAAAAATAAACGAACCTTTTGAAATAATTGGACGTAATTTAAACTCCATTTGTGAGACCCGCATAAGTTTTCGTGTGTAGGTAATAGGATACCCTTATAATGTGCTTATCTAACCCAACCTCTTCTATACCTCACCCAGAACGTAAAAAATTAGGCCAACACCCCCTCCCTTTTACCCTACCCCATGATTTCACCCGGCGATAATTTACCCCACACGTGCGGCCCTTGAGAAAAATAGCTCGGAAAACAAACAAGATTTAACTCAGCCCGGCTCGCAGGGAAATTGTGAGGAACGATTTATAAAACCATAAACAACGATGATATATACGGCATACGTCGCCACCTTTTGCTTAAATCAGCCAGTTGATCGAGAATATTCCAGAGAAAAGCTATAGAGCTTTTATTTATTGCATTCCATTTATTTCCCCTTAATGATTTAACTGTTTTTATATTCATTAATCTGGATTTGTACCAAAATAACAGGACTGCGATCTGCATACGTCACTTACCTATGCAATATAGCTTCTGACTGGTGTGCTCAACTGCTCATGATGTAGTGGTCAAGTGCGAGACGCTGTCCGGACACCTGTCATCTTCTATGATACTCACCTTGGTCGTCAATGACAATACCACGGTAATTGGACTTACCTGGCTGTGACAGGTCTAAATAATTATAATATAGATGACCCGGGCATAATACGCATTGAAGAATTCATTTAAAATGTTTCGTTACGAATTCAAGGAGGCTTGGATTCCCTTCATATAGAGTCTAATAAACGTAACCATACTAAAATATATAGTCTCACCGGACGTATAAGATCTCTAACAATATTATATAAAAAATACAGTATTTAACATCTACAGAATGATTCATGGTTCATACATTAAGCCGAACATTATAGTGTGAAGAAAATGACGCGTAGTACATTTTTTGTTTTGGTACTTCATAATATCATTACTTTCGCACTATATTCGGCTTTATATAATATGAACCATGATTCACCCTGTATAGCCACAGCCTTTATTGGGTGATACGCACGTAATTAAATAAAAAGTCGCAGTTTATTGATGAGCATGATCGACGCTGTCGGAGCACTAAAAGTCAGCGTCAATCCGGCAAAAACGCGGCAAATGCAGTTAAAGTGCAGAGTCCACGGAAGGCGGCCCTCCGTGCGTTTTATCCCGTTACTTTCATCCACTTGGTGTCCCATTGTTGTGCACCACTGCAAAGGGACACAACAAACATTAACTATGTTTATAGTTGCAAAGCCAATTGTATGTACGTTCAAACCTTGTTAAGCAGGGTAGTCATGTAGCAAACTACATTCTAAATTTAACATTACAATCTATATACATAACTATTAATATTCTAATACGATTATGCGTATTTTAATTAACGTGCTTTACAAAATTTTACATGAACACGAGTAGGCATAAGCGAGAACTGTCATAAAAATTCTAATTCCACAGAATGAAAACAAACGATCTTAAACAGGAGACGTCACGGTTCCTGACATATTTATTTAGCCTTTGTGTGTCCGCGAACAAATTACGATCCACCTTTTTCCTTTTATGTACATAAAACCTTGATTATCACGAAACGCAATTCCCCAAACGGAAACCCTTTTGTTATTGTCAAATTAGGCAATCCTCAAGATAACAAAAACATCCCTTTATTTTAAAGGACAAAGCCCTTTTTATTGACGAGCGAAATTTATTCAGGGCCGGCTTTAACTATCTTCCCCTGCATATAATCCGGGGGAGGCTGGGTCGAACGGGGCCCGGCTGATGGCAGATGACTGTGGTTTGCACCCTTCGCAAAATTTTAAAGACCACATAAAGAAGAAATTTATAAGGGTTACGTAGGCAATTTATTTGGAATGTTTGTGTTTGAAAATATTAGGTAAACAAACAAAATGTATAGGTTAGAACAAAAATTTCTATATACGAGTTTATCAAGGAACTGTGTAACAGGACTATGGTGTCAGCTCTGCTGTGATATATAAAAATAAATGATTAATTCGTGGATATAGGGCTGATAAAACTATAACGATTGTAGCATAAAATTATTATAATCTAATATTAAATTTAGGTATATGCTACATGCTTGTAACAGTTGAGTAACATAACCCCGAACAGAATTAGCCACCAATTTAGTGCTTAAATCCAAAACTCTATGAAGCTGGCTTTCCGTAAAAATATTTTTATCACTACAATTATAAAGTATTGATAAATACTTAATTACGTATTGAGCTATATACCGATATATGAATAACGTATTACTTTTTATAGAAGATATAAAACCTTAAAATTTGCACCCTTTGAAGGTTTAGTGTCGTGGGGGTGAAGGCGGGGGCGGGTGAGGGTTAGGGCGTCTTGCTGCGTGCCCGGCCGCGGGCGGCGGCGATTTGTCCCAGCATCCCCCGCAATACCCGACCAGCGGTCCTCAAACTTTGTATAATATCAAGCTAATTTACAAATCAAAATATTGCAAATACCAAAATAAAAATAAACGTTTTGTAATTCATACAGTTTCATATAGTTTGTTATTGTAATTTTGATTAAAAAACATTTACACCATAATATTGAACATTAATGTTTTTTTAAGGTCGCATGGAACTGAAGTCAGCGATTACAATAACAAACTATATGAAACTGTATAAATTACAAAACGTTTATTTTTATTTTGGTATTTGCAATATTTTGATTTGTAAATTAGCTTGATATTACACATATACTTTAGATTGTATGCTTTTGAATAAAAAAATCACGAGTTATCATTATATCGGTATATAATTTAATAAAACGTGAATTTTAAAGACTTTGTGTGTCATTTAGCGAAGAAGTCAATTTTCATACATTTTGTTTTCGAACTTCGTAATCGATTAAAAGCGATGACATCTTGAATCAGGGCCCAGCTACGCAGGAGTTATTGTACACCACTCAAATATGTTCGCAATACGCAACAACAGTATGTTTTCCTTTACTCTTGTAACCCAGTTAGATAAATGACAAAAACGACTGGCGAGAGATCAAACACAGAACCGACTTTACCTCCAGAGGACTTCAAATTAAGAGCCAAGCTTTTAACCGTTAGACCATGGAGGCGTGTGTCACTTATTTATAACATATCTACGGCTATTTCACAAAATAATGCTAGCTAGGTAGAGACCAGTGTTTATAAATTCATACAAAGTTTGAGAGCCACAGTTCGAACGCATGTTTACGTCGTAAAAGGACGTTGATGGGGGAGGCAGGCCCTTATGACGGCGCCGCTAAATACATAACCCTTCTCATAAATGAAAGAGAATAACTAAGTACGGGATTAGAACGAATATTTGTAATACTTGCGTAATATTACTGTTCGTATCTAACAGATTCAAAATATTTATATTTTATATTGTATGAATAATGTAAATGATATGTACATGTAGATTATTGGTTGATATGACGTAGGCATGCGCTTGGAAATGATTTTTGGAAATTAAATACTTTGGCTCACCAAATTTCTTCTTGCAAAGTCTCAGACAGTAAATCTAGTATATAATTTAATTACAGTAAGAATAAACTAAATGTGATACAAATGAAAATAAACAATTAAATACAACGCCAAGTCTCCATGTATTTACTGAATATCCTTTGTGACTGAAATAATTTCACATAGAACTTTAAACCCACTGGCAATTCTCTTGCAAAAATGAGCAAGAGGAATAAAATGAAGTACTTATGCTGTGCATTTCTCCAGAGTACCATGCTTTACGGCTGCAAGTGTAACTCCGTTGGAAAAAGATCTGATATACGAATAATTTAAACCTGCACCACCAGCGTTCTGCATTTTCTAGATTTAATTTTAAAATTTATGATCCTCACATATTAGCATTTTTATTAATTCAGTAGTTTTAGATAAGAATATTATTAATATTATTGTTGGAAGTGTTCAGAAATTATTAAAAGAATTTGTTGTCAGCACAGCTGTACTCATATGGTTTCATGAGTACCTACTGGGTTGACAGTGGAATATACAATGAATAATAATAGTATTTATAGACGCATCACTGAACCACTGCGCTACGGAGGTCGTCAAACTTTCAAATTCAAATCTTAAGTAGATAAAGTTTATTTGAAGTAAGGCGTTTTTTTTTTTTTTTAATCTTTATTTAAAGGCATTACATCTTATAGATTAAGTCTGCCTAACTTTAGAATTATGTACAATTAATTTTCAAAATCTAGTTCCCTTAAGTACAAAGAGTGTATTACATACACATTGTATTGTATTGCATAATAAATATTGGACTAAAATCGGTTTTAAAATTTGAATACAGAATATGATGAATAAAAAAGTACAAATTGGTACACTTAGTAAACTGCACAAATTCACGACGTAAGGCGTTTTTAGCTAGAAATATATTTTTAATCTGTGTGAATCCTACTCATTAGGCTTGTTAAAATTCGTAGGCTGATTTTTTTACCGATTCGCCGCAGATTGTTCCACCATACAAATAATTATCGATTTTGTTACCAAATTAAAGTATTTCGTGTGCATAGCACTATTGAAATCGTTATGTTCTATTTCCACCTACAAAAAGTTGGTTACAAAAAGTATTCCCTGGGTGAGAATCCATTTCTAAAACTGTTTAAACTGTATTAACCCATACTTGGTTGCTGTACCAATTTGGGAACACTTAGTAATTTAGTAATCCAATAAAATATTATGCATGAAAAAAAACGTATTTAAAAAAAATTTACCGTTAAATGGCCAGTGTGCCAATTTTGCTACACCCCTATAAAAAACGAAATAAAAATATATAGTTTTTTTTCATGTTCTGATATTTTTTAAGTCCTATAATTAAAGAAAAAAAGTTTTAAGTTAATACTTGTAGTTTTCCTTTATTAATGGGTTAAGGAATACCTTAAGATTAATATTTTGTTTCGAGAAACATAACTCTCAAGATTCGCTTAGAACGTCAATCGAAAGTCTTCCAGACAGCAGATGTTTGTGGACATAATAAATATTCACAGAAACTGTCTTTGCATATTAAGTCTCCCTTAAACTGCTTATTAAATACGTACATCTTAACGGACAAGGGCAAAATAATTTGCATGTTAAAAGTTTAAACATTAATAACCCGTTTTATGCGAGAAGCTGACCCCAGTTGTGCACACAGTTGACCCTTTGAGAAAAAATACTGAGACAAAGATTTAGATGCAGAATATTAGGTAATAAGTATTTTCATTTTTTTTTTGTTTATAATACTTTATGCACAGCGATGACGGGTGACAATCTAGGGAGAAAAACAAGAGCGAAGTTTTTATAATATTGCATAAAGATCGTGCAGATAGTAACGAAAAGAAATAGTCTAATTATTGAAATGGTATTATTTAAAATTTTGGATTTTACTTGTTTTTAAATTATAATTTTATTTGAAAATTGTATTTTATTATTGGAAATTGTATTTTTTTATATTATTATATATTAACGAATAGAATGTTGTATTATGTAATTGGGGTTACCCGTTTTAATTAACTATAAATAAATAAATGATTGTATTATTGTAAAGGAACACTTAACGCAAACAACTTTGTTTGCATTAAATGTTTTTTTTTATATCAGACTTTGTAAGTACAAAGGCGGGCTACTAAGCCTTCAAGCAATCTCTAACAGACAAACTAAGGACAAAGTAATGCATAGATAGCGTGAGTGGGCTTGTAGTATCATAAAATAATTATTAATAGAAAAAATAAACATTGTAATAATGTATTTACCATCTCAAAATGGTTACATACAAGCAAACAAACATAGGAACAAGTTAAAAGCTTGTAATAAAATTTTAATATGAATTAAGTACCAATATCAACCACACAGCGAAGTCTTTGTTTTTATAATGGTCGTAAGATCTTCGTAGCTATTGTTTCGTAGCCATATCGTAGCGTGTCGTAGAGCTTTGTAGCGCGGTCTACGCCGACGCTATCCCGTGCGAGATAAATTATACACCCTTACATTGAAGTAATTAAATATTAAAATTATTAAGTTGTATAATATAAATCTAAAATAAAATGTTTTATTACGTAAGCATCACTCGCGAGCCATAATTGAGGTACCTACAATATTAGGTTGTCTTTACACATTAACATTCTGAATTACAATAAAAAGTTGTTTCACATATCAATAGTGTATCATGATAATGGATCCCCTTTGAAACATACAGTTATTATCTGTAACTGTGTTCTTGATCTGAACACAAATTCCAAACCTGTTGAGTTCCAAGGCCACCATTAAACCCATACTTGTCCTCAACAATGGGAAGTACGTCTTTTAATTTGAACACAGAAGGCCGGTGAATATATTCCGTGCAAAATATTTGCAACAATGGCTCAAGATAAGTTCACCTTGAGCTGTTACCAATGTGACCATAATATAATATCCGGACTGGTTTAAAAAATATTATATTCTAAAGCTAAAAAAAATATTATTTCTTACAATTAGGTCATCCTTTTCACAGGATCACAGGCATGCATACTTACCGGCTTTCCTACAACTGATTATAATATTAATTTGTATAATATTATATGCCTACTAATTTTTTTTATACTGATAGAAAACAATTATTTGCGTTTTTTTAAATTGCACGTATTAGGCCAATTAAAAAAAATATTTCAATACTGAAAGACAACAATTAATACTTTGTGTAATCCTGTTTTGTATTTTAATTTTTTTTTATCTAAGACTATTTTAAGAATTTTAGTGCAGTATCTACTAGTAGTGATTAGTGCACTAAGTACCTAACGTAAGTTTAGAAGGTTTACATTAATGTCATTATTACATATATTTAAGATGTGTTCCAAGTGCCAATATTAATAAAATTCTGGAAATGTTTTCAATTGTAATAAACCATCTGTATCCTCGTAATTACAATGTGAAATAATTTAATAGCATCAACAAAAAACTCATTGAAAGTCCGCCGTTGAAAAATAAAACTGGCACAATATTTATACTCGAATATACTTAAAAATCATGAGCGCTCATTGTAAAAGTGATAATGACATTGAGAATTAAAATCCGATGCATTCGTCCCATTGACCGAGCTCGCAACACAAAAAAACCAACAACACGATGTCCAATAAAAACGTAAAATTGCCGGCACTGACATTATCCTATTACGTCATCATTCCATTCATGAAAACGATTCGCAAAAAAACAATCGACGAACACGTGTTAAGCGCCGCCATTAAATTGCGGCTGGCAAAAATATTAATTATTAATTACGCCCGGCACGCGAATTAAAATATTTTTATTGGCGTTAAAAGGCGAAAAGTTGCGAGTTAATTCGGTGGGTGCGATGGTATTGTTTGCGGGCGCACGAAAACAGTCCGTGGTAAAATACAGAAAAACATTGCGAGCAAAAAAAACGGCACCGCGTGGAGCAAGCCGTGATTTAAAAATAAAAACGTCGGACTTCCGTAATGAAATCGAAAGGCGGTTCGTCGATAGCCATTGGAAAAAGGTAAAAGAGCGACACTTTCACGCGTGAGAATTTTGGCTTTTTTGGCATCGTACGCGACCTGACCGCGACCGCAAAAGGGTTTCTGTTTTAGCGGGCTAATAAGAAACGGAAGAACATGGGATATGCTGCGGGGTCTTCTCCGCTCCCCACTCTCGGGTAGTTATATGCAGTTGTCGACAACTCCGTGAGCAGTTACTCAGGTGTACATACAATTAGGTTAAAAAATTAAAAGGAATCTACGATGGGAATATACCTATGCTCAACTATACATTGTGAGCATATAAGACTTACATAATATAGATGATACACTATAACTATTGATTAATTATATTTATTTTCATGTTGTCCAGTTTTAGAGAATTTCTTAAAAATTATAAAATACTAGCTGTCCCGGCAAACTTCGTATTGCCTTATTAATTAATTGCTTGACATACTGACTGCAGCGCCACCTATCGGTTCCAATTGTAAATCTAAACCATTCTCGAATCTCCACGAACACACACAAAAAATTTCATCAAAATTGGTCCAGTCGTTTAGGAGGAGTTCAGTCGCATACACACGCACACAAGAAATATATATATTAAGACTAGCTGACCCGTGCCTTCGTTGAGCATAAAAACAGTTTATGTTTAAACCTTTCCTTCCACGAATATTTCAAGACTAACTATAGCCTAATCGGTTCAGCCGTTTTAGAAATTTAGCGAGACTAACGAACAGAAAATAACGAAAAGAAATTTCTACTACTATGATATTAATGTAGACGACGACGACGCTTCTAGATAACAAAAATATATTTCATACTTTCATATTATTATGTTGTACTCCCCATCGTTTCTTTGGTGGAATTCAAACCCAGGATATCATGGGTCGCAGTGATTAGCACAACGTGATAACCAATAAGCGGGTGTCGTCTTTTACGAAAGCTATACAAAACTTCGTTAAATTCCTGCCATAAAGTTGAGTGTACCTGAGTAGACCCTACAAGTTGTCTATTTTCTTAATGTACTCTTATATAATGTCCCAGACATCTGATTGAATCTGCTTATTTGATTGAATGACTAGCGCGGTCATTTAACGGCGTCAAACTGTTGTTAGGTTGAATTGAAAACAAACTTGAATTTGTTGGTAAAAATATAATTCAAAGAACGCGCTAGTCATTCGATCAAATAGCAGATTCAACAAGATGACTGCGAAATTTACATATTATACAACAAAGTCTGTATCTCTGTTCGGGATACACTCAAAGGCTGCACCGATCTTAATGCTGTTTTCACTAATATATAAGTTCTTAAGGATGGTTTTTAGTTTACTTATTACAAATATAATTGACGACTTGAATGGTTGAATGTGATATGTAGCAAAATTATGATTTTGAGAAAATTGAGTTCGAACTGTCACGTCACGTTTTAGAACACGTCGTAAAGTATTCAATACATATTCATATCCGAAAATGTTTATATGATTGTTTAAACTCAATTTTCTGGGTAATTTTATTTTTGCGACATATCACTTTCATCGATTCATGTCAACAATTCGTAGGAGATAGCGCTGCTGTCAGTACATTAATAAATATAATATCTATGATAATATCTATGGACGCTTTACATCACGTCAATCTGGCCCCGTGCTAAGTCTCCGAAGAACTTGTGTTACATGTACCAGACAACGGAGATATATTAAATAATTTTTATACTATACACATATTTAAGATTTTTATTATATTATACGCGAATTTAATTACACCTCCATAACTCGGGAACATTTGAAAAACTTTTTGTACCCTCGGCGGGATTCGAACACGCGACCTCTCGTTCGAGCTCCAACGCGCTCAACTACTGCGCTACGGAGGTCGTCGAAATAAGAAACTAAATTATACTAAGACGGTGCGAAGTTCGCCGGGTTAGCTCCACTAGCTGACCTGGCGAAATTCATACTAAAAACTTCGTATAGTTAGTAAAAAAAATGTGTACTGT
The DNA here is from genome assembly GCA_905187575.2 of Celastrina argiolus. Lineage (NCBI taxonomy): Eukaryota > Metazoa > Arthropoda > Insecta > Lepidoptera > Lycaenidae > Celastrina > Celastrina argiolus. Next base: position 14,465,058 of record LR994580.1, on the reverse strand, counting down.
ACCTACACAACATTTCTCATCTCACACATACTAGAGTAAAAAATATCAGTATCTTTAAGCCCAAATATTTCATATACGAACAGGCCACTAAAAATTCATAGTCCTAAAAATTCCCGTTTAGTCTCCAATTAATTTCGATGAAAATACTAATTAACGGGCGACGATGCGACGCTGTAAATTACCAGCTTTATACGAGTTTAACAGATTAGGGTAACATCCCAAAATCTTTTAGAACAATTTGTTATATTTTAACAAGTATTTTTTTGTATAATTTTAACAAAACGAGTTGTTAAGTATGTAGCATAAACCAACACTCTATATAAATTAATTATAAAACAATCAGGTATGAAATTTACTAGTTTTATGAAAATTAAATAAAAATTGATGTAACCCAAAACTAAGATCTGTATTTAGTACTAATAAACATTAAGTAACTACTTTTACCAAGGGAAATAATAATACACAAATATTATAAACAATATCCCCTCCCTTTCTTTCTTTTGTAAAAACAGATCTTTTTCACATCTTAACAAATTTTCATTGAACATTATTATTATTTTGTAAAAAGTACGTGATGCTGATCTGTACATTAATGAAATATGGGTGAAACCATGGGTAAAAGCTAGTTTAAAATACTGATCTGTACTTTAACTAAATTTGGGTGAAACCATGGGTAAAAGCTAGTCTAAGATACTGATCTGTACTTTAACTAAATTTGGGTGAAACCATGGGTAAAAGCTAGTCTAAGATACTGATCTGTACTTTAACTAAATTTGGGTGAAACCATGGGTAAAAGCTAGTCTAAGATACTGATCTGTACTTTAACTAAATTTGGGTGAAACCATGGGTAAAAGCTAGTCTAAGATACTGATCTGTACTTTAACTAAATATGGGTGAAACCATGGGTAAAAGCTAGTCTAAGATACTGATCTGTACTTTAACTAAATTTGGGTGAAACCATGGGTAAAAGCTAGTCTAAGATACTGAACTGTACTTTAACTAAATATGGGTGATACCATGGGTAAAAGCTAGTCTAAGATACTGATCTGTACTTTAACTAAATATGGGTGAAACCATGGGTAAAAGCTAGTCTAAGATACTGATCTGTACTTTAACTAAATATGGGTGAAACCATGGGTAAAAGCTAGTCTAAGATACTGATCTGTACTTTAACTAAATATGGGTGAAACCATAGGTAAAAGCTAGTCTAAGATACTGATCTGTACTTTAACTAAATATGGGTGAAACCATGGGTAAAAAAGCTAGTCTAAGATACTGGTCTGTACTTTAACTAAATATGGGTGAAACCATGGGTAAAAGCTAGTCTAAGATACTGATCTGTACTTTAACTAAATATGGGTGAAACCATGGGTAAAAGCTAGTCTAAGATACTGATCTGTACTTTAACTAAATATGGGTGAAACCATGGGTAAAAGCTAGTCTAAAATACTGATCTGTACTTTAACTAAATTTGGGTGAAACCATGGGTAAAAGCTAGTCTAAGATACTGAACTGTACTTTAACTAAATATGATCTGTACTTTAACTAAATATGGGTGAAACCATGGGTAAAAGCTAGTCTAAGATACTGATCTGTACTTTAACTAAATATGGGTGAAACCATGAGTAAAAGCTAGTCTAAAATACTGATCTATACTTTAGACTTCTTCTTTTCTGTGACTTGTATTTATGATATTTCGAAAATCTTCTGATTCATACACGTGCATACACATTTTATTTCATCTGACAACCCTGGCTAAGTAAAATGTTACTTGAAATTTCAGTTTATTATGTAAAATTGTAAACGTTTAATCCGTACGAAAAAGCTTTGTTTTGCCGACATTTGTTTTAGGGTGTGTGATATTTTAAATGTACCAAAAACTGTATTTTCGCAACGCGAATATAAGATAGTTTTACATTACTTAAGCTAAAACTGCTCATTATTTTACACATTACAACGAGCAACGGGTTTTAACTACCGCTCTATTATTTTGTTAATACACATAGGCTGTACTTAGCTGAATAATTTTACTTGTATGAATGAGCTTATAAAGGCTAGTAAATATAAAACTGGTATTTTTAACATTTTTTTTGTAATTTTAACATTTTTTAGAAAAGTATTTTAAATTAACTCGTACTTTTAAACATTGTTCGTCTATTCAAGGTGTAAAATAAATGAGGTACTTTAGGGTCTGTATGTGCCTTCTATGTAGAGTATACTGTGTAAAGTACCAGCGCTGAAAGACTTACTTTTGACTTTCATGTTTGTATGAGAAATGCCCCAACATAATGAATTTTCCCATACAATTTTTTTTAAAGTATCTATTTTAGCGGTGATACTTTCTCAGTAAACTCTGTACTCGGGACCCATACACACACTAAAGTATTATCTTTTATTAATATTATAGCCTGTATATAGCAACATGTAAAAATATGAGTTTTCCTAAGTGTGTGTTCCTCTTTAATTTTTTTTTTCATTACAAAAATACTTAAAAATAAATTCTAATTTAAACAAAAATTATACCAAATTGGATCCTTAAACCGTACCTAACTTATGCCTCGTACGTAACGAATATATCTACCGCATCATATACCTACTTTGTATAAAATTTGCTATTCAACCACCCTAAACACCAGTTATTATCGCGTAATGAAAATGCGAATGTGAAGGAAAATTTGAAAAGGGACTCATTATATCGCCACCCTCTTCACCGTAATATAATAACCCTCCCAGTTCGGGTCATAATGGCCCGTCCCTTCGAAATATTCTTTCAACAAAATTCACCTCCGTCCTTTTAGAACAAAAAAGAAAGCGCCGAATCACGGTCATTTTTAATTTTGACGGTAACGATGCCGCTGGTAACCGTTACGGTGGCTATTAAGCTTTTCTATCTACGGTATTTATCTTCAGCGGGGAGGCGTCAATCTCATTTTAACGGCTGAAGGATGCTATCAGTGACAGCACATAACAGAAGCATTTTTGTATGTACATACGAATTTATCTATAACGGGTGTAAAAACAACAGTCGCTATACACTATACTACCTTTTCTCATTCTAGAAATGTATTTTATTTTTAAAAAATAGAAAAAAAACTTTTTTTGCTATTCCCTTATTCTTGCGACAAAAAAATATAATATAATGTAATGGTAAAAAGTTACAAAAAAAAAATTTCAGTTTTTGACAAAAAGAAATTAACAAATCTTTTAAGAAATTAACAAGTTTCCAAAATTATACACGTAGTATAATCGTATCTCAAAGTTATAGTGACTGTTCTTTTTACACAATGTATAGCATCAATATACTATTACAAGAGAGAAGGACCGGACCATAATATAATGACGTAATAATTGAGGTGGTGTAAGGACGGCGGTTCAGAAACTTGGGAAGATGAACAGGTAACTAAATATTTCCAAAGAACACAACAGACACAAATAATACGTTCGAAAAGATGAGAGAACTATATGCTTAGGCACTTCGTTCTTATAATAAATTTAGAGCGCCGAAATAATTTAACTAAAAAGAAACAAGGACTTTAATAATTATGCACCGTATTCAAGTCAGTTCCCATGAAGGTACATTAGGCAGTTTATTTTGTTCCTACATACATATTAATATTAGCACCGTGACTTGAATTTGCATTCCGACCCTCCCTTTTTGTACTTTCGCACGGAAAATCTCCGAAATGATGGACATCTGGGTAAATGGCGCGAGAAATATAACATGCCTTCGTGCCGCGTGGAGCCGGTACAGTCGCGTGGAAAGCGTTACTTCAGTGGGGGGAGACCAAACACCACCCACTGAAATTCTTGCCATAATTAGTGTAAGCGCGGCTGGTGGCTTTACCCTGTAGTGATATTTTGATTAAAGATGTTAAACTGCTTAATGAGGTATGGAGTCATTACGGTAGCGTTATTTTAAAATACTATCTAGTCATTAGGAAATTAAATGTTAGCAGAGGTCTAAAGTATTTTAGCCTTTAAGATTAATTTAAGAATAGTTATTGCGCATTCACTTACTATTCTTAAATGGTCCTGAAATAGTTATCATATGTAATGGAGTCACACACTTACGCCTTCATAATATTAGTGTGTTTATTCCAAGTTTAAACTGTTCTATAAACAAATAACAGTTGCATTAAACTTCATACTCCTTTGTGTATTGCCTATACCTATTATCAAATATATACAATCTCAATCGTAAATATAAAGCTACATATCGCATAATCCTCGTTGGCTCCAAACGGGCCCTGAATATAAAACACGTAGGGTGATACAGCTAGTAACGTTAACTGATCTTCAGGCTTAATGAGTAGTAAACACGGAGAGGAGGGGAGTGGAGGGGGTTCGACTCAAATGAGCCTCCGATTATTTCCCCTAAACCGGGTCTGTTTACCCGCGCCTCCTCCACTAATTGATGTGAGCCGTTTGTCCGTGCCCTGCTTTTTGCCAAGACCGCTGTAATGGGCTCTTAACAGTGAAATATCTTTTGGGTTTTTATTTGAAATTTCCCTTTGCACAGTGATAGATTAACATTTGTATCATGCGAGAGCGCAAACAAATTTGGTACGAATTTTTATTGGCAATTTACGCGTAAATAGTCAAATTAACGTTATTTGATACGCGCAAGTTTATATAAGGGGTTTCCAATGTTTTATTATGTTAATTATAAGTTTGAAGTTTTATTTTTTATCCGTCCAAAGACGATGGCGATGCAAAATAGAGGAGTTTCCAGTTTCTTCTCTTACCTGCTGTACTAACGAAAGAGTTTTTTTATAAATAAACATTATTTTATTTCAAATTGTAACAACCAATTACAATAGCTCATAGATGTTTCTTCGCAACGATTGATGTCAGTGAATATTGGAAACGCAAAGTATATATAAGATACCCTATCGGTGTTAGTATAGGATATTTGCACAGCGGCCTTTCCAAACAGCGATATTTCGTTACGCCTTCCGTATAATTTCGCCCCGAAATTTACATGTGTCGACTTAACTCGCCCCACCCTCCCCGAGTGATTGATGACGCATCAGGAAATTATATCAACGGACCCAGCGGAGAACGTGGCTTTTTGTCTTTTTTACGACCGAAAATATTTCTTTATTTTGCGAGCAAAATGCGTGAGCAAAGCTAAAACTATTTTGATTTTAATAATCCAATTTGTAGGTAATTTTTATGACTAGAAGACGCCCTGCGGTCGAAATACTATAAGCTTTTAGTAATGTTTTCATCATCTTTAAGTTTAAATTTTATAAGGATTATTTTGTTTGAAAAAAATGGGATTCGACAAATCCCATACATTTTCTTATCGAACTTTGTTATCAATAATTAGCGATGGCATCTTGAGTAGGCCCCCTGTTGTACCAGATTGGCAAACGTCAACGTTTATTAAATCGTATCAAGCGCACGGTTTTGTGAGATGTTATTTTTTAAATTATGTATTTAAAAAAATGCTTTCCTCTTTACTTCCTCTACATAGACTTCACCTGTTCCAAGTTTCATATTCCTACATTTTTCATAAAACTGCACTCAAAGTACTTACATAATAATATAATAATAATTTTACTTTAAAAATAATTCAAATTCTGTCTGTAATATACGCAAATAATATTTGCTATTAAATAATGCTGTTACCTCTTCATAATGTTGATATTGTTTTGGGTTTATTGTAGCAATCAAGCCTTATGACTTTGCCAATGAAGCTTGAAATTAAGCAATAGTTTTAGATCACGATAAAATTTCCGCTCCATTATACAATGTCGATTTTACTTAGAGTCTCAGTTGCGGCTATTATACAGAGTAAGTAATGTATTTTGTGTACTGAGCTAAAATTTGCAACTAGTGCCAGTCCGGTACTTAATTTCCGATTAGGGATAGTCGAGACGGTTATCAATAACAACTAATTCGGTCTAATCTAAACTGACAAAAAGAGGGACGTAAAACAAGTACCTTGCAAAAATTTTAATAATTATTTAGCAACTAAAATATTTTATAATTTCTGGTATCAGCGGGTTTGGTAGGGTTTCTATTTTAATTTAAGTATAAATTTAGATTAAGATCTCTTTTATTTGTCGTTTTGGCAGATTTAATATCTTGATTTCCATTTCCACTACCTCCAATAGTAGCCATGTCTACTTTAACTTTTTATTCGCGTCTTATGGCTATAAAGTCTATTTGCTGTATGAATTTCGTACATTATCATTTTCTCCTTCAATCAATGCAGTATACTACGGTTACCTTATATTTAATAGCACCTAATAGATAAACCGTTATACAAATTGTGCACACTAAATTGGTGTATTTGCTGTCGGTACATCTCAAATTGTAGCATGTTAAATGGGCAAGGTAGTGACGTCACATAATGGTCACTTTCGCCGCAAACACGCACCAAGTAAATACCGGTTAGACCGTGTACAGGTTAATTTAGTTGTGGGCCAAATATCCCATGCAAGGAGCTTCGCCTAATAATGACGTATGGTCGACGTGCGGTAACCGTATTGGTGTCGATAGGCGATTAGTAGGATTATCATCAAAATTTTTGTATTGTCTATCATTAAGAGAAACTTATACAGCTTATAATATACACACGCTTATCAGTGTATAAAAAAAGATTTAGCAAATCTATATTACATTATATTGCATACTGACAAATGCAGCATTAAACGTTTACAGTAAAACACTAGCACTTCTGCATTATATCAGAGAATCAGCTTTAGGTGAAGCAGACCTGAAGCTAATAAATTGAAAAATATATAAGGAATAAGATAAATAATAATAAGGTTCATTTCTTCGTTTATTGTTTCTTTTACGACAATAATAGAATACACCTTATTCGCTTTTGTTGACAATATTTAAACAAGTACAAATAGTTAAACAAGGTTGGCAAGGCCACCCTTATGGGCGCACCGGAGAAAATTCCGAATCCCGCCAAAGGAACAAAAAAGATTTTTTATGTTAATATTACATTAGGTAAAAGTTTATTATTAAAATATTATCTGCGAATTACACCCATTTATTTTTTGACACAGATTAATCTATATTATAATTAAAATTTAAAAAATAGTTGAATTTCGGCTCTAGTCGGACTCGAGTAATAATAATTCATTTAGTAATGTTGTTAACCGGTGTCATATATTGTAAAGCTTGCATATCATATCAAAGCCGATATCCGATCCATGTACAATCTTGTGCACCTGTTGCACGTCCGTATGTCTAAGCATTCACTCAACTGGCCGATACACTCTCACTACCACGGTCGCTTTACATAATAGCTAATAACACGACACGGACATGAATGGATGTTGGCCAAGTAAGCGAATTATTTGGAGAGATAGACTGTAGAGTGTGGGGTGTAAAGTAGAGTATCAAGGTTTCAAACTAGTATTACCTAACTGATATTTGAAGTTTGATAAAGCCTCTACACGTGGTAGCCGTAAACTGAGTTTTGAAGTATGACAAAGCCTCTACCACTGGCTTCATAAACTAATTCAATATTACTTGACTTTAGATGTAGCAGAAAGATTTTTACTATATTCTTTCTCTCTCTTTTCTATCTTTTTCTAAATTTTAAGCCTAATGGTTTCATTATAAAATAATTCAATTATCAGTCATTGGCTGATTTAAAATGAACACTGCCACGCAGACCGAAATATAAAATTCTAGGAAGTGTTTTATAACGCGCGTATAAAAGTCGCAGACGACATAAAAATTTCATAGGCAGATTTGAGATTTATGCTGACAGCAAGACCGGCTATGTACCTAAAATCCATAGCTTTTCCCAGAAAATGAAAGAACCTATGACTTTTTATTAGCAACCCGAAAAAAATGCAAAATACTGATTAGATCTGCTTTTTCTAAATATTCGAATAGACTGACCAAAAAGTAATACTGCTAAGAAATACTGGCTATTAGAGCTATTTGAATTCAATGAAAATTTAATTCGCAAACCATTCTACATTGTATATAGTTAATTACCTCGCTCGAATTAGGCTCCCTCGCCTCAAAGCGGCACATAGACACATAATATTAGGCCGTGCGTCGGCCACTCTCGCTATGTATTTGTATATTAGACACTGGGTCAAGGGCCACTTTCACTATCTTCGAGGCGAGTTTGCGGTTGAATGCGTGTTATGTTCTCAGCAAACAACACGTGTGCAGTGTCTAAAATCTTGCTATCACCGGACTTACAATCGATGTTAAGAGGTTTGTTGTTGAAAGAATATTCATATCAGCTTGATACTTATTTTAAAAATAGACTAAAACTTCTTAGAAGTTATCAGAATAATATTATAAATCTGTAAATTTGAAAGTGTATGTATATTTGTCCGGATTTTACGTTGAAATGGCTTAACGTATTTCACTCAAAATTAACTTACGTAGAAAAACCATTTTTTTTCATCCGAAAATGTACTCTACATTGGGGATTCGATATTTTCTCTTTTTATTATTGTAAGTGTGTGTTTTTAATATATTTTTTTTACTTGTTATGGAGTATAAAATCGCAATCTTATAAATTAAACTCGTGAAGAATCCCTTCACTATGTTTTTGCATACCGTTCGTGAAAAATACAACATTTGCGAGGTTTTTATTTTAGTACCTATATAGTATAGTTTTATTTAATGTTTACAATAAGTTTTATGTCTGAGCCAAAGATGTATGTATATAATAAGTATGTAATATAGTTAAGTGTTTATATCAAGTTAAAGTTCATTTACTTTATTATTATTTTTGTTTTATGATACCAGTGTCAGCTACACTGGTATATTATCATCTTTTATGAATCAGTTTTTAGCCGTCGCTATCATTATCATAAAAGTCTTTAATTTAACAGTTCTATTGATTTCTAAGACCGCAAAAATCAATATTAAGTATACGTATACTTAATATTGATTTTGCGGTTTTAGTAATTACGTCATTTAAGATTCATTCTATAAAATTAGACCAAAATTAAAATTAGGTACGTTTTCCATGTAGCAAAATATTTCCAAGAAGATATTAGCAGCGGCTCCGCTCGACGCCATTAGAATCGCCCCACCTACGACGATTAAAGAAAATTACAAAGCGGGCATTATCGACCGTCCCCAAATACGAAGGCGCGGTTACCTAGCAACGAGCAACCGAGCTAACCCTTCAGAAGCCGCGAGCCGCTTACTTTGCGGCGTGGGACTCACGGGGGACAGGAACCCCCGTTTTTCGGCATTGATCCGAACGCCAACGCGCCTGCGTGCTAAACGAAAAACGAACCGAGGAAAAGCAAGGTCACGTCACTACAAGTTCTTTTTGCAAATTCGAATATTGAATGGAGAATCATAGCGTTCGGAAAGTGTTACTTGCTTCGCTTTGTGTCGAGTCGAGTTCACTAGGACGGCACAATTTTGTTTACTCGTCGAGGTCGACGCTACACCGATGGATTAAGACATCGATGCAAAAGAACATCACTATTTCGTACTAGCTACGAACTACACATAGGAAATATAATAAATTATATTGGCGATCGGCCCACCATTTCACTCGCAACTCGATTCAATCGGAAACTTAATTGTCTAATAAATTAACTAACGTCAGTATGTCGAAACAAGTGGAAAGGAACCGAGCGCAAACTAATCGTTTTGTCGTTTCAATTAACGGCAAATGCAGATATAAATCCGATATAAACGTCCACCGAGCGGGAACCAATCTGGCGGTGGATCTTGTTACGTCCCCTTTGCGGTCGCCGTACCTAGATCACAGCAGCTACACCTACTGCTGAGTGCTGTACAAGTAACCTCATAGTAATAAATAATAGTGTCACCATCAATCACTTATTATAACCTACAGCTATAGACCTCTACTTAAAATAATTCAAAAGCTACAATTTTTACCAACATTCAAATAAGGAATACAACTAATAGCGGCCTATGACATAAATTATTCTTAAAATTTAGAAGCATTAAAATCGACATAAACTATAAGATAACAAAATCATCTTTGAGAATATTGATCATTAGAAGAAGCAAAAAGGTAATTACCGTACCGTAATTTTGTCATCATGAATAAGGTATATTTGTCCTTTTCCGTGATCTACTCTTTGTTCATGCCAAATTAGATCCAAACCCGTCCTCCCGTCCTGTAGTTTCGGAGATTCAATTCAAACAACCAAATCTTACTCTTTCTTAATATATACACTTCAGCAAAATCAACTGTTACTCAATTAATATTCTTATTAATGATTGATTACCAATTTATATTAATTTCAGACGTAACAGTATTTTACCAACCTCAAATGATTAGCGCACTATTCACTATATTTTTTTATAACTTTAATATACGCGAACTATACCACTTTACTCATCCAAGTCACATTGGCCTAAAACTGTCCAGAGTTAACTAACCTCATCAAAACTAAGATTTTAACCCTTTTTAATGCAAATACGCGCAGAGTTGTGAGAAAAAACGTAAATGAATATTATGCAAAGAACAGGTGGGGTCAGCTTGTGAAAAAGGGTTACTTCTTATACCGCGGGTGATTAGAATTGCTAATATTGCATTCTCACGATTAACCATTCTGCTCTATATTTAAAATATTGCATAAAATTAATGCTAAAGGGTCCAGACAAAGATTTAAACCTGTATTGGTCAAATTAAAATTACGGAGATGCAAAAGCTGCGTGTCTTTTTTATTTTTTAGCCGTTACATTACTCAGAATTTGGTTGTTAGTTAATGAGGATAGTGATTTTTCTTAGTAATTTAAAAGACAACGTAAAATACTTTAGAATTATATTAATTATATTCTTAAAATGTCGTTATCTATTAAATTGTATTTAAAACTTTGAGCGCTATTCTCTATGCCCAAATAGGTTTGAGCGTATCCAGAATTGTAAATAATATGATGTAAGAAAATAAGCTATTTCAATTTGAATACAAATTATGAAAAATATACTTTTCAAAAAACAGTGTTATTTTTTATAACCTAATAACGGACTCTGAATAGTAAATTTATTACATTTACACACAAAGTTCTCCACAATACAAACCAAAAGAGCCTTAACTCGATGAGGTTGAATCATTTAACTGCAGAGATCCTGGTTACCTTTCAGCTCCTGCATCAGATCAGCTTTATGTCGTCATAATGTTACAAGATCTCGCAACGTACAAATGCCTGCGAAACTAAAAGATGATAATCGGACTGCGGAAATTCGGTTAGATTTAACGTGCAAGATTATAAATACACGAGGACCGATGAAAGTCAATTAAAATTGGTAAAAAAAAATATAAATTTACTACCTATATTATATATGCAATGTTAAAAAGATTGGGCGTTAATAATTCAAAATAAAAAAAAACTTACCTACTCCTCTTATTAAACAATGAATTATTTAGATAATTGTTATTTTTTATTCTCTTATTTCTCGTTAAACATCCCGACTTAGTTAACTAAAAGACACTGTTCTCTAAATGTTCAATCACATATTTTAAAAAATTGCGCTACAAGATATTCAATTAAGCCGAGGAACGAACTTATTATGCATAACAATTCATCTTACAATATGGTAATGCGGCAGACGTAGGGTCAGAAGTCTTGACCTTATCTTATTAGGGTCAAAGAGATTCGTTGAACAGGTCCCGTGACCCTTGACCCCTCATTCTCACGGTTGAACCCGGCTAGGGATCGGTTCACCGGACCCAAAATAGGGTCTAATAGTTTATTTTTATCTTTGACAGACAATCAGTAAGTACCAAGGCAATTTGACGACACGGGTCTTAATTGAAAAGTGACACATCTGTTGTGCAAGAATCTGCCAAAAGTTCATTTTTGTTTTTCTTTCAAAAATCTTGTTTGTGTGAAGTGGACGATTTAATTACAAAATTTACATAATTAGTGAATCCACATTATATTTTGAATGCTAACAAAGTTTGGTGACAATTGAAAAGTGCAAGATGAATAATATAAATGTTCTGCAGAACACTTTCTCGTCTCGTCGCAAAACACGTATAGTACGCATACTATAGATATTATATTTATTTTTCATGTCAATAGATTGTTATGTTTTACAAATAATATAATAACTTCGCCATAGTCATGCAAAAACGTGCTTCAATATCTTTAGTACAGTACAGTGAAAAAAAACGTAAACCTACTTAGTATTTTTTTTTCAAACAATTGGTAAGTAAAATCTTTAACCTGGACAACTTATTTTAAACCCGTTTTTTAAAAGTATCAATAGTAAAGGGTAGAATCACTACCATATTAATATACCTTTATTTTAAGTTCTCTAAAATCAATTAAAATAAATTAATAAATATTTTTTTTAATATTTACTCGAAGATAAGAACTGCGTATTAAGGCGAGGAATAACCACAACTAGCGCCGCTCTTTTTAAAATAAATTTTACAACAACACAAAGATCTTATTTGAAAAATTAATCGGTTCAAACTTTAAGTAAATAGTTAAACTAATTTATTATAGTAATATATAATAATTAAACTAATATTATATATTATATCTCGTAAAAGTAAAATATAGATATAGAGTAAAATATTACACAGTATAGAATTTAGAGCTGTTATTAAATGCCAATAATCCTCGCCTCGCCTTAATAAATATTTTAATTAAGTTCGGAATATACTCAGCGAAGAGAAGTTTCTTTCTTACTTGACTTTGAAGTATTTTTGGCTCAGATATCCAATTTTGATGATTCTTACTTAGATATTTTTTTCTTTAACATTTTTATGTAAAAAATTGTATGTACTCGTATTACTAACTGCCTGATAATTAAGTTTCTTGACGCACTGACAGCAGCGCCACTCTCTGGGTCCAACTAGATTATCTAGTCATGAAAACCTTCCTCGAGAACTCTCTATCCATTGCTGAAATCAGCATGGAGATCGGTTCAGTACCTAGTTTTTGAGTGTATCGCAAACAGACAGATAGACGCAAAGGAGGACTTTGTTTTATGACATGCAAGGATATTATAATAATATAATATAAGTTTTTCAATATAACTTTGCTGATATATCATAGTTTAGACATGGCTATAAACACGTCTTTCAGGTGGTAACAAAATAATAGTAAAGGAATTAGAAGCTAGATCGAAAATTAGAAGTCTAAAATTGATAGTCAGGGCCAGTAAACAATAAAGTTAAGCTATCTTTTAAAAAGAAGTCTGTCTCTCCCCCAGAAAGGAGACTATGGGCTTGGTATGTACTTGGTGTGTAATAAATGTATATAAAGTGCTCTAATCGGAAAATAAAACGAATTAGCGTACTTAATTAACCGCAAATACATTACAGCCATTATAAATTTATTATCATTTAATTATTTATCTGTGTTTTTAGTTAGGCCACAATAATTTAGTATAAAATACAGCGCAAAATTTTCAATTAACGCCAAACGCTCGTATTATTAGCAAAACCTATCGGATTTTCATTAAAGACTTTCATTTCATTGGTAGTTTCGATAAAATCGAAAATCATTTTTGTGCATAATTATCTCTCATGTTTCCAGCGGCCTAAGTACTCCAAAAAGCGTGATTAAACATTCTACACTATTCATTATCTATAGTGTGTGTATATGTACCGTAACCCCCTAAAACATTACACGCAACTTCGCGGTCGTTACCCGCCGACCCCCGCCCGACCCCCAAACGCACCATTTTTCTCCCCGCAAGATAAAGACCAAATAAAAAAAGAAATCGCGAAAAATATTTCCATCTCTTTTTTACACGCACAAAAGTAATCGGCGCGAACGGTGCGACGCCTAAGCTACGAACGACTCACGAAAACTTGGGCCCCGCCCGAGACGGTTGCTCTATCCGTCTCTTTCGCTTTTTAACACTTTTCATCTAACCCCCGTGAGCCCAAAACGTCGAGGGTGCGCGGATATCGTTCAGGTGAATAGTGCTCTAACGCAAGGGAATAAAGTTTAGTTTGGTATTCACGGGAGACTTAGTAGAAAATATTTTAGAACGAAAGCATTCCAGAGTGGAAGTCCCTCTCGCTCGCAAAAAAGCAAGCTCTGTTCGGGTGGGGGAGTTAGAAAATGAGGAATGAGTCGGGAGAGGTGATAGTGGCGGCCATGTTGCTTCCGACGGCGGACGAAGACTGGTATTAATTTCGGCTTAACTCGTTCCCTGATTTTAAGATATTTTTTAGGTGTTACTTATTTACAAATAGTAGACTATTAGAGAGATCAAAATAGAAAAGCCATATCCATTAATTAATTATTAATAGGTAAAACAATTAATTAAAACTTAAAAAATACAATAATACTATTTATTTTAGTTTTTAAAACACTTTACCTTTAAACTTAAATAAATCGTGTATAAATAGACAATAATTAATAATATGTACTAGTCGCCGAATTGTTAAAAAAAAGACTAATTTTATTGTACCAATAAGTTATAAGTTTCTTCTTCAAATACTATATTTGATGAAGAACTTTAATTTGAAGAAGATTTACAAATACACCACAGATTTGAGCGTTATTTTTTTTCAAAAATGGATACTACTCTGTAAAAAAGTGAGTTTACAAAAGGGATGTTTACTATTCCAATATTTTTTTCAAAACACTCATTGGTGCATTTTGGTAATTTTGTTATGGGACATATTTTTGCTCACAAAATGCTTCTGTTTGAAGAATAGCTATGAAAAAATAATCCTTTGATGAGTGGAGATAAAAAACAAAATTATTTATATTATAGTTTTATTTAATATTGTTAATGTTCAGAGTATGCGTAAGGCAATTATTGTCCCCAAATGGTCTAAAAAAAACAAAAAAATTACCACCAAAAGGGGTAACTTATCATAATATTCAGAAAATAATTATTTTTATATAATTAATAACCTATTATAGGTACGTATAACTACTTACATAGTATTATACGTGACAGATACTTGATTGCGCTGTAAATTCTTGGAAGAAAATCATGTTTCTTAATAATAACTGCTCCCACTCTGATATCGGTGACGGTGGCCAGTGTTATTAAAACAATTCTGGCTTCGCAGGATTTATTTGATAGTACCTAAGTGTGTGCGAAGTACACAAAAGCACTCTCTCTTCCTTTACACTTAACCCAGTAGACCAGATAAACGACACAACTGGCGAGAGATCAGGTGCAGTAACGACTTTATACACGTCCATCCGACGCATAGATCATCTTTCTTTTCTGACAATGAGGTAATTAATCTGCATTGTACTAACCAGACTTGAAAACAACATTTTGTTTAATTACAATTACTCATAACATACTTAGGTACTACAGCTGACTCGTAACTTACGCGTTAAAAACTTAACAATATAGGTACTAGCGCAAAGTACGAAAAAGTAATTTTTATTACACACCCTAGTTTACAATAGCATCAGTGTTTATATTTTATATCAGTGTTTCCAATACCTCCACATTATCCCATCACATATAGAGTTACATCAGTTTACAACACGCAAGTAAACTTTACAATAGTTATGAGTATGTTAACAAAATAAAATACATCTCCAGTTGAATATCTCGGTATAAACTTAGCCCGTAAAGTCTATTTAAACGAGGCTTATTACTCCAATTCACTAAACTAATATAATTTAAAAAAAAAATCTTAAAATTAGCTTTAATAATATTATAATATTTAATACCGTAGTTACCACCTAGCACCAGAGTTCGCACACGAATCAAACGAGCCTAAACTCGATGAGGCGGTGTCGATTCACTATCGAGTTCATATGGCCATCTTCCTCCTAAATCATCAGATCAGAGGGCTGATTATAATTTATTTGTATATTTGTTTAAGTAATTTATTTTCTTGTCATGGAGCTGTTTTTTAAATCGTGTTTTAAAAAGTTTTAACGTCGCAATGACGGTTGATCTCGAGAGATGGGAAAGCGACCGAAGTTAGGTAATCAGGGCCCAGCTCCATGTCAAGAAAATAAATTACATTGTCATCTGAATTACATATGCAATATTTCCGCTCAATCGGTAACCGGAATGTGATTCATTCATATTTAACTCGCAATATTTGATTACAGACAAACATCGGGATAGGAGAAACTGAATCATATGCTTGTAAAAAGCGCACATTTTTCACATGGGGAGAGATCAGGGGTGGGGGAGCATCAACCTTTCGATAGCACGTCGTTGAGGCGGTAGCCCTGGCTCAGCTCAGCGTCATAATCCCAATATTACGAGTGAACCCACGATCTATTGAACCCAACCAGGCTTTAAACCACTGGAGGTGTTATAGTACAGCAAAGCATCTAGCGAAAGAAGATAAGTTAGTGAAACCGTGTAATAAAAAAAATATTAAAAAAACTTTTTTCTGTCTCTAGTAATAAAAGTTATATTATATAATATTTTTATTATTAAAAAATAAATTAAAGAAACGTATCCATTAATATTTTTCCTTTTTAACCTTTTAAGGGATAAAGTTAAAGAATACTCTTCAATGATATTTTAAACATAGCATTATTATAATATAAGAATGTTTTTTCACTAGGCTTTACTTCAATTTATGCATGATAATTATGATGAATCTCGTAATGAAGAAGAAGAGGGTATCTGAATTTTCTTCCAATATTATCCCTATACTAACTTTTATTAAATGTGACACAGTTAAGTGTATCTACACTAAGCATAAAAGAGCTTTCAAACCTTTAAGCACTCTTATCTTACTCTTTATTCTTACTTGATACAAATAATGCCTACCTGACCTTGAAGGTCTTTATTTCCATAAGCTTGAAGGTAAAATAATTAAACCTCATTTTCAACTTTTACTCATTATTTAGTAATTGTAGAAGATACTAGCATAGTTTATAACAAAAACTATACGTAATAATTAAGTTTCCAAAACCTATACTTTCACCATAATAAAACCTACACGCAATGAGGCCTATGCACTATAAAGTAAGAATAAAAACCAAAATTTAAGTGCAGGATGTAAAATAAAATGCGCTATTATAATAAACAGATTATTTCTTTTCACTTTAAAAAGTTTTCCCATTACATAAATATACCAATTTTAAATCGAAAAATCAGAGTCTCTTCTAAACCAACTAAACCAACAAAAAATTATATTCATGGTTACTAAAAAATTCTACAACGGTCGGACTATGGTCAGTGACATGGTTGTATAGTCAACTTATGCAAGCCCATGCTCAAGTTACGTTTATAAAATTTATAATAATAAAATAAAACACAACCTTACAGCTTCAAGCCACTTATGTAAATTTAGAATATTCCGAAACAATTACTTAAAGAAGCTAGAACTAAATTAGAATAGATTTAAGCAAAAATTTACTACAGAAAAAACAATTCGACGACCTGTGTAGCACAGTGATTGAGTGAGTGATGGACCTTGTGTACTATCAGTCAGGTTGTTTTTATGAATACTAGGTGTATTCATTAAAATATTCAGTTTAACATCCTCCAACTCTACAAGTTGAAGTAAAAACCAAATGTAATATATATAAAATGTAATAATATAAATAAATAAGACCAAATCAGTCCAATATACTGAATGTTATTGTATCTTTGTTTTTCAGATCTCAATTACGGATTCTCTAAAGGTGAAGGAAAACATCGTAAGAATCCTACATAATTTACCCCAGTTGTATTGACTTGTTATTCTTCTGGACAGCGGCGGCTTTAGCCATTGCGAGTCTCCGGGTGGCAGGTCTTTGCGAGGCTCTTTGTCCTATGGGAATGTATGGACCTTTGTCCTTTGCTTGACGCGAGGCCCCTGCAAGAGCGAGGCTCCGGGCGTAGACCCGCCATCCCCTAAGGCCGCTGCTGCTTCTGGACTAGGCTGACTATGTTGTGACACTGCTGTATGTGTTGCCCGGTACATACGTCTGCCTAACAACATAGGACACACCATTTGAAACCGCATATCCTGGTCACTAAAACATTTTTAAAAAATCTTTTTAATAACGGAGAACTAAAAACTATGACATTTTCGTCTTAGCTTTTAGTTCCCTTCCTGCTAAGAAACTACAGATTAAATAAACCAGTGACAGTAAATAAAAATTTACAAATCAAGTACTACGTATTTTTATACATTCCTACATTCGGGTAGACATGCTGGTTTCACTAAGGGTTACTTTGCATCAGTGACAGTAAAAATCCATTGGACGCGATTCTGAGAGGCTTTTTAACTTATAAATCTATGATAATAATATCGAACTGTTGCAAATACTCGTAAACTCAAAAACTACTAGACGCATTACGATATTTCTTTCACCATTCGAATTCTACATTATTCGTAACATAGATTGTGTGCGTCCGAAGCAGCGGACAAATGCTGGCTATCATAATAAAAATAAAATAAAATAAAAATTTGTTTATTATTTCACACAGAATAATAAAAAAGGTACAGTAAGGTTTAACAATATTTAACGTGTGAACTGGAGCCTAAGCTAGGGCACCCTGTATTTCAGGACTCCAGGTTACATCCGCGGATTCGAGGAAATAGTATTATAATAATTATTATTTGTATGTATCTATGTGTGTGTGTGTGTGATGTGTGTGTTGATGAAGGTAATTATTATTTTACAGTTGATATTAGGGATTGTACTTCATTATAATAGTAACAAACATATTAGCTTTGTAATCCAAAGCAAGTAACTTAACATCCTTAGACTGGCTCTAGATACTTATCGAGCTCCAATCAAAAGAAAATCCTTTTGGAAAGCTCATCTTCAACATTACGGCAATTATAAAATTTGTATCCACCCTCCCTTTGAAATTTATGTTCGGGTTTACCCCGGGCTTGGCTCTGACGGGCGTTACTCGAGCCCCTACCGTACTTCAGCGTATCATTATATCCCACATTAAAAACGCAATTCCTTTACCCCCTTTCTCCTATTTCCATAAAAACGATAAGTGCGTAAAACGACCTGGCCCTCACGCATTATTCAGCGTAATAAGTTTGTCATTCGATTTAAAGTGATACACTTGTTGGATATTTCGACTTAAGGCTAGAAGTAACCGCAACTAGCGCCACTCTTTTTAAAATAAATTTTACAATGACACAAAGATCTTATTAAAAAAGTAATCGGTTCAAACTTTAAGTAAATAGTTAAAGTAATTTATAATAGTAATATATAATTATTTAGATTATACAAAAGTTACAATCTAACGATTTTCTTTATCCTGGTTAGTTTCAATGTAATCCACCAAATAAAATACCAAAAGCCGTTGAGATCGAAGAGATTCAATTCTCGATTGTGTCGGGAGTAAGCCTGCTTATCGCGATAAGCACAAGAGTCGATATGAAGTGACAAACTTATCGTGATAAGCACAAGAGAGACAATATAAAGTGACAAAGTTATCCAATAAGCACGAGAAAGTCAATAAAGTGACAGGATAAGCGCAAGAGAGTCGATATAAAATGAATCATTAGGTGTTTTTTTACTCTACTCTATTAGGGCAGTGAAGCGCATTGACACCTACTAGATCCTCACATGCTTATCGCAGCGAGAACTGCTAGGAAATTTGATCACTACCGATTATAAGCCTCCTTAATCTCATCGGCTCCTCATGCTGCAGTTCAGAAATACTGAATTGTAGATAAGCCAATTATTTAACAGAAATACTGAATTGTAATTATTATTATATTTTATTGCTATATTTTATTAGATAAGTAATTATTATTATATTTTATTGTTGCAGAAATAACTTTTAAATACACCGAGGACCTTGTTAATCAATTATTTGACGAGTATAAAACCTTCATGAAAACTAAGTCCTATTAATATTTATATAATATTGTATTTAATAATATCACAAAACAATACAATTTAAATTTAGTATATATCTAATATTATTCAACATTAGGTAAGTCAATAATTTCATCCGATATTTTTTTACAATCAACATGAACACAGAACATCTCACAAAGAAAGAAAAAATATCGCAGTTGCAGAAGAACGAACGAGTAAACAAAAGAACGATGAAATTATAACTTTTATCAAAGTGCAGCGCCACACTGTTTCATTCTCGTAGAATCAGCTTTAATGAAAAACAAAAATTGCCTTTTCCCAGTGCTTTCTTCTCTCCACTTCTGTTAAAATTAAATCCGTTAATGGCTTACATTTTTTTGCGATAGGTACCTATATGTTCATAATTAGAGCTTCGAAAACAAGTATTGTTCTATTTAGGTACTCTACTTATTTTTTTTACATCGTACCTACGTGCTACGAGACGCAGATTGCAGTTAATAGTATTTTGTAACATCAAATTCTTACCTATTATTATTAACTGTACATAACATGGTACATAACATTAATATAATTTTTAATACTTAAAGTTCTGTTCTTCCCTACAGGTGTAACATAGTGAGAATATTAAAAGCGGAACAAACAATAAATAGAAATAGTTATATAAATTGTAATTGATATTATGTATTAACTGAGATAAATATTTTTGTATTATACTCGTATTTTAAATCTACATAATATTGTGTCACGCGACTGACGCTGTGTGGCACCGGACGCTCAGTGTTTTCGAAAGAGAGTCCTATGAAAACATATAGTGCCATCTAGTGACGAGAGGATAAAACATAAGTTTGGAAAAATTTTGTATGCTTTCAAGTATTAAATGTTATACAAGTTTGCTGTTTATTTATTAGTTATTTTAAAAAATGCCTACTTAAAAATATTTAAAACATTTTAACTAAAAGTTAAAATTGTATCTTTGTAATACTTCTATCTGCTACTAGATGGCCTGACAAACATAAATCATAAAATTGTATTATTATACTGAAATCCACTATTACAAAATATTAAAACAACATTTCTTTACAAACTTGCTATGCATAAAAATAAAAAATATGATAAAATTATGCTTTGACACCGACTTTAGAATGTAAACGCAATAAGCTCACTTCTTAAGTAAACAACTAGATGGCGCTAGATATTAAAAATTAGAAAAATGTTAATATTAGCTGTAGAAATGTAATTTCGTAGACATGATATATTAGTATTGCGTTTTTATGAAGTTTTTTATTTAATATGTTTTTTCTTAATTCATATCAGGCACAAAGTAGATAATATAATATCAGGTAATATCATTTTAAATGCTAAGAAACTATTTTTAACTATAAAGCTTCGTTATTTTTATATTCATTGACATATGCGCTTGGAAGCTCTTGGAAGCTTCGGAGGAAATGGTTGAATTATATATTTTTTTCATTAATATTCAACAAAATATTCGAGCCTAATTAATCAAACAAGTATCTAGAGATGCTAAGTAATTAATATGGCATTTAAAATTTTTGCCAAAAACTATAACTTTAGCTTGATACTGCTAAAATTCGAAAACAATTTACCGCATCCCTTTAAATGTATTCAAATATCATTAAAATTGGAATGACGAGGCAAACAGGCGCTCGCATTACCCATAATTATTCCGAAACCCAATCGAATTATCTTCAACGAATGTCACAGGAGTGCTATGAAGACATGCGCTCTCTTGGAGCAATTATCTCGGGGGGTCCAACCCCCTCGCCCCCCGCCCCCTGGGGGTCCCGCACGATTCCGCCAGATCATCTTCACCCTACCTTTTCTGATGAAGATATGTAAATAGCCTGACGCCCGGCGCTTAATGGGGGACTTTCATTTTACTTAATGTGCTTCTTTATTATTTCTGTTCGTCGTGCAGCTGTTGATTATTTGGCGACAAATGTAAAAGAAAAAGCTATTTAGAAAGAAAAATAGGGACAAAATAGGGACTTTGTTGTAAATTTTACGACGACTGACTTAGATTTGCGATTGTGGTTTGCCACTGGCACTGTAGTTGTAGCTCGCGAGTTTGAATCTTGCCGAGAAACATGTAATATCCTGTACTTATTCCATAATTTATATGTTATTTCCATACTTTAGTCGCACGTAAAAACTAATAATATAATACATGTTACGTTATTTTACAATTTCGCAAGTATATGATTTTGCCGCAATAAAAAGTAACAAAATTTATTCCAAGTGGTATACTTGGAATAAATTTTGTCTCATCTTTCCTTTTTACAATATTAGTAAAGATTAGTAAATTAATATTGAATTATTTTATTCGTTATGAACAACAAAATTAGCACACTTAGGTACTTGTTATCAAATGAGACAGGACAGGCTTATAAAACCTGTAAAGTAAAGCAGTAAATAATTATAATATTTAATAATGATTGTGTACACTGTATTGTGAGGCTCACGTAACTTGGGGGCGGGCAGCGGCACCTGACGGCGTCACCCATCAGCTGCTGATGATTAATGGCCCTGCACCCGATACAGACTACCTGAAAACTCCGGCGAGTACTAGCTCATTACTGTGGAATACCTACGCATCCTACCTATAAACAACACAATACAAGTTGTACAATAAATTAGTGATACTGTTTAAGTTTGCGTATACACAATATCCCTTGTATATTATTCACTGTGAAAGTAGCAAAAGTACTTTTGCGAATGTTGTCGGACCGTCGATGTTTAAGGCCCGTATTAATACAACAATCTCAAACTCAGTCTCAAAAATTCCAATCGCAACCTCTACTTGAGAACCTAATTGATCTGTCAAATACAACGGAACATTAAGTCAAGTTGCCATAATATGGAGTGTGTGAAAGGTGCCGACGAAATAAAGGAGTTTGTTAAAATTTAAATTTAATATGTTTGATTAATTAATAAATTTAAATTTAGTTACACAGCGAGTGATGAGTGAGCAGCAAAATTTCTTTACAAAAATATCTATCAAAATATTTAGTAAAAGTTATGCCTCTTTAAGAAATAAAGAATTAAAAAAGTCAAGTTGTTAACAAAAAGTAAACCGAAAACACACCAGATAAAACCGTTGTTTTATCTGTGAAATAATGTTGCGATCGCAATTCTTGAGACCGAGTTAATAATTTTTTTTTTTTAATACGGGCCTAAGTCTACAGGAGTTTTCACACGTTGCGCAGCGGCGGCGAGACACTAACTACCGAGCAGGGATGTTAGGGAGCTTCGTAACCGTCACCGAACTATCGGATATCCGATATTAAAAATATCCATAACCGTAACCGAATCCGAAATTAAAGTTTTTCTACTGTAAAAATGTAATATCCGGAACCAAAATTATCCGAAACAAACAGATAATCCGAAATATCCATACCCGTATCCGAAATTTCATATCCATTTTCTCCCTGCTACCGAGCATGCCGCTAACCAATGCGTACATTATCTATTTTTCTGCTTAGACCGGTAAACGATAGGGGCTATAAACTACTAGAATAAAAGTTCATAATGTAGAACCACCATATTATAAGGCTTTAAGTCAAATATTTTGACAATATTTGGTTTTTGTGTTTGATTTCTGTAACCTAAAGAATTGCGCCTACTCACACTATCTCTCCATCACCCTAAGGTTGGCTGGTAGAAAATGCCATAAGGCATTAAGCCCGTCTTTGTAAAATGCATAAAGTGTTGTAAATAAATAAATATTTCCAATTAGGCTTTCTCACGTACAAAATATATTTGTATACTTTTACTCAAAACATCAACTCAAGAATTAAGCCAGTAAAATTATCACTCATTTCTGCTATACGTGTATAGACATATTTTCTAAAAAGAACCTACTATAAAATTGACAATATCTAAAATACACATATTAATCCAAAAAAGTAATGTGTTGTAGAGTCTTATTCGAGTAGTTTCCTTTAAATATCTTTTCGACCTATGTATCCTCAAATCCTATATAAATACACAATCTCTGTACGCCGTACCCTCAGGCTAATATTATAATACTTATTCTTATCTAAAAGGGGTCTGGTAGTTAAACGAGACTGCTAAAATAAACGTAGCGAATTTATAGAAGCACTAAAAGTCCTAATCTTATCTTTAATGGCGGGATCATGACTAGACGCCCTAGGCGACTTAAAATCTGACTTAACCCAAACGAAATTAAAGGCTACAATGTAATTACCATAAGCGTACTTTACTATTACGTCGTGCAAATTTCTCCTTAGCTCACCAAATGTAAGCGAATAGCGATTTTAACGTTTAGTAGTTTCAACTTTTATGTTTTTTATGTTGGGGTCGAAACCGGTCGTTTATGTCAATAAATCTTATGTTTAACAACTAATAAAGTGGAAAAAGTGCATCATGTGTATTATTACTGTGTAACATGTATTTCCATCAAGAACCTACATTACATTCAATAACATATTTTTACATATTATTCATGATTTTAATTATTAACTAATTGTGTTGTGATTCAATTATTATCTATATTACCTTTTTGATACTTTCTAGGTCTTGGGTTATAGGTGACTATTTGTTGAAGATGTTAAAGATGAAACCACCCGAAGATTCCTTTTATTATTTGTGTTCCGATCTACCGCCGCAGAGTTTTGAATATTTTTTAAATTATTACAATATCACAACTGGATGGGAGCACCCGGCCATCTTCTAGATTAAAATTAGTTCATTCCTTTGACAGTACTTGTAGTTTTTCAAATCTATTGGCGGACTGAGCTAGTGTGTTTACAAATTGCAGTTTTAATATTGACGGTGTCTAATGTGTGTTCTTCTAGGTGGGTACCAATTGATAATTTGGTTTGCTATGTACCTGTAGGAGAGACTACAGTCTGGCATCTTAAAGAAATATTAAATTTCACTGATATAACAATGACTATCTTATTGGTCGATATCTTTTCTTATATCTTGTAGGCGAAGCTTTTTATATCGCCTCCGTGGTCTAGTGGTTCAGAGCTTCGCTCTCTACCCGGAGGTCGTGGGTTCAATTCCCGCGTTGAAACAACAAAAAATGTTGTTTTCAAGTTTGGTTAGGACTTGGGACAAAGCAGGCTGATCACCCGATTGTCCGAGAAGAAAGATGATCCATGCGTCGGGTGGGCATGTAAAAAGTCGGTCCTGCGCCTGATCTCTCGCCAGTCGTGTCGGTTTACCGTCCCACTGAGTTATGAGAGTAAAAGGAAGAGAGAGCGCTTCTGTGTATTGCGCACACACTTGGGCGCTATAAAATAACTCCTGTGTAGCTGGTCTGGTTTCAATGATATCGGCTACCGACACCGAAATCGGTGAGGGTAGCTATTATTATTTTTATAACACTAAACTGAACCAACTAACTAAAGCTTTATATAAATTAAATCATTAAGGTCTAAATCAATCGCCAGATAACTTAAATCTGTCGAATAATCATGGTTTTGACATTTGTTTCATACATAATCTGTCCAAGGCCTTTCCGCAAATGTATTTTTTTTGGATTCCGTAAAGGAGAAAAAGAATGGTTCTTTTTCTCTTCGGAGTTGGAAACAATGTAATATCGACTAGCGGCTCTTAAGTTTTGCTACATCATGTGGTATTATGTCATATTAATTAATTTCCATTCGAAAACGTCACATTATGTGACTTGTACCGGCCGTTTTCCGGTTCTCGCCTAAGGCACATCGAGATAAACGCTTTATACGCGTGCAGTCAGGTTTATGTGCGTAGTTTGACTAGCTCTGAGCTCTGAGCACTGCTTTCATCGTCGACTTAGCAACAGGATTACATTGTGTGACAATTTCAGCTATATCACACTTTTATTTCACCTTAGTCCTCTTGCGTCAGCCTCTGTTCAATTTTAAATCCGAATTTCATTTATATCTCAGAGTAAACTCTGGGTTTATTATTTAATGTGTATACAGTGTGTAAAAAGAACAGTCACTATAACTTTGAGATACGATTATACTACCTTTCTTCGAAATGTATTTTTTTAGTATTTTTTTGTTAAAACTAAAAAAAACTTTTGTTTTACTTTTTATCATTTCTTATTTTTTTGTCGCAAAAATAACGAAAAAGCAAAAAAATACTTTTCTATAATGATAAAAGGTCATATCTCAAAGTTGTGACTGTTATTTTTACACCCGTTATATTATTTAAGTTATGTAGTCTTATTCTTTCTGAGGGCCGATTTTTCAATCGTCAGATAACATTTATCTGTTGAATAAACATGTGACTTTGACATTTGTTCCATACAAAATCTGCCAAAGTCACATATTTATTCCTTAGATAAAAGTTATCTGACGACTGAAAAATCGGCCCTTAATCATATATATATATATAAGGATTTCTTCTCATTGCATACGTCCTTGGCTGTCTGGAGGATAGATGACGTACTGCCGTGCGTAAAAAAAGATATTGTACATATTTGAATGAGCGGTTTTTATTTTGACAGTTCTACTAGCTTCAGAAAACTGCTGATAGATGGCATTAAACCTAAATAATATGTCAAGTCCTGTGTAAAATGTCAATTTCCGCTTTGTTTTTTGTTTGTTTACCTTTCAACTTTCTTTCTTTCACTTGCAATAGTTTATTATTTATTAATTGTGTCCTGAGAACTAAACTAAACCTGAATAGTCCATGCGCAGTACAATTTTGTAAAAATATAGGTAACCACCGCTTTCCCCAAGATGAAACTCGGAGATCAAGATGGATAGAGGCTATCCAACATATAAAAACGGGATTAACTATAAGAAAAAAATCCTTCATATTATGTTCAACTCACTTTACGCCAGCAGATTTCATCTCTCCGTCATCACATTTGGCCAGAGCCAAGAGGTAAAATATTTATCTTAGATCGAGATAGTCGAAAATACTCAGCAGCAGGCTAAAATTTGGCATGTATATTTCTTAGAATGTAAGTATAGGGGAGTACTAAACAAGAACTTCCCGAAATCCCTGCGGAAACGGGAGAAAAGTGTGATTAATTATTTGTTTCAAAAATCAAAGATATCGAAGCCAGCGACCTATAATGTATGTAGGTTTCCTCGGAAGTGTAGGAGATCACTAAGAAAGGAATTTGAAAGGATTATTTTTGTGTATGAAACAGCATCTGGCAAAGATCACAGATTTTTTGACATATTACATTATGCAAGCGCCATCTTACGGTAGTCTCTGTACCTAAAAGTGACACTTCGAAAACCCCTCATTGCATCAAACTTTTTACATATTCCTATAATATAATAAAATAGTTTATTTATAACATTATAGATTCGCCTAATCGATCGCATTGTTATGTCTTGTTTACGCACGTAGACGAAACCACGGACACAATCTAATATAATATATTAGATTGTGTCCGTGGTTTCGTCTACTATATATGAGGTGTAAAATAAATGAGTGATGAAAAAACTTTAGGGTCTGTATGTAGAGTATACTATGAAAGTAGGTACCAGCGCTGAAAGACTTACTTTTAAATTTCATGTTTCTATGAGAAATGCCCCAACATCATACATTTTTCCATACAATAATTAAAATAAAAGTACCTCTTTCAGCGCTGGTACTTTGACAGTAAACTCTATATACGGTAACCATACTCACCCTAAAGTAATATCACTCATTAAGATTACAGCCTGTTGTATAATTTAATGTATCTTGGTCATCATTCAGTTTTTCAGTCAGTTATTTGAGACAACATAGAACTTATAATAAAACAACATAATAACATAACACAAGTTGTCTTACAGAAAAAATGTATTATTATTAATTTCTTATAAACTGGACCCACTCCACTTACTCGCTCAGAACACTAGACGTACTATTCCCGGCCTCTTACAATTCAATGAACAACGCTGAAGGAAATCAAAGAAACTTCTACATGCTAGATGCACCTAGCAAAAGGTTGAATGACATAGGGTTGTGTAGGTCAGCTGACCCCATAATTTATCCAAGCGTGTAATGGTAGAGGGGACCCTAGTCTTAGTTTTATTTTTACCCGCCTTTCAAACGACACATTTTTTGCCTTACGCAACTTTAGATCGATAGTGTGCGTGAGTGTTAACTCTAGAATATTTTTATGTGCTGGAAATAATATACATAACAAAGTTATCTCTTGAAGAGCAAAAGAGACTAATTAACACACAATCTCAAGTGTGAAATTCGTTAAGGGTCCGTTAAAAAATGTATTAAATTTCGAATAATTGAAGACATGAATGAACGAATGGGGTATGGAGCAAAATGATCATTTCGAGAAAATTGAGTTCAAACTGCCACTTAAACATTTTACGATACCTCGTAAAGTATTAAGTACATTACTCTAAAGATCCGTCTCTAGAATCAATGTACTTAATATGTTACTATATATCCTTAAATGTTCAAGTGACAGTTTCAAGTCATATTTTCGGGGTATTTTTTGCGACATATCCCAGTGAAAGCAGCTAGGTTTATAGTTCAAGCACGTCCTAAGACCGAGCTGCTTAAGCTATAGCAACTTTACATAAATTACACTAGCTTTACAGCCGGTAATCACAAAGTAATTTGGAACAAGGTCCGCGCTGTAAGACACGCCCACAGTTTGTCTTGTATCGCCGCGGCCGGTCCGAACTGATCTAAACTGGCTATAACTGGAGGAGGGGGGAAGGGGGCTAACTAGATTCCTCCTAACTTTCTCGTACCAGATAATGATCTTCGCTACGTGGGTGCTGCTACATACGGGCGGCCGGAGCCTGAAGCGAACCGTTTATATTATGTTATATAGTAAACCGGTCGTGTATTTTAACTAATAATTTATGTAAAATAACTAATAAAGTGGGAAAAATTGCAAGTAGTTTGTGTTTTATTATATACTATGAATTTCCACCAAGAACCTACAGTACATAAAATAACATATATATCATGTTATGTTTAAAAAGCATAGAGTGAAACTGATCTGTAGAGGCAATTGTCGATGGAAAGCTAAAATTAATACTTCACAAGTCACCAGAACTTGTTTACATTTGAGCTTGGCTTTCACCTCTGGTTTTGATTTCAGCGTTGTAATAACAATCAATGTTATTTTCAAGTTTGTTTAAAACCATGACAGCTGATCACCTGCTATCGGACAATATATCGCAATTGATAAAATGAACCAAACGTCCAAAAAGCAAACCAAAAACCAACGCCCGTTTCTTGTTAACTACCATATATTTCTCAGAGACATTGAGTGCTTACTTATTTAGTATACATTTTTAACATAAAGTTCATATATTTTCAAAATCTCTACCATGAGTCTCTACCATAAAGCTGACTGCCTTAAGATTTTTAATTCTTATAATTAAAATATATAACATTTTCAAGAATTGTATAATAATATCTTTATATTATTATACAATTCTTGAAAATGTTGTTGATAGTAAATATATTTTAATTATACTACTACCTGGACTACCTGGACTTCACAGGAGCAGAGGAAACAATTTCCAGGCGGAAATGAAGCTCACAGAGGTGGGATGGCTGAAGACTTCTACCGAGAGCACTCGGCGACAGTGCCTAATACTCGTAACTAAGTTATTACTTAGTTATATATACTAGATATACCAGCGACATATTGCGTGCAAAAGAAAAGGTGCCATAATATTTTCCGCGATAAAATGTAGTCCCACGTGATCATGCCTGTGCCAAATTACATCAAAAACAAGACAGTAGTTTTGAAGCCTATTCAATGCAAGCAAACAAATACTTTCTTCTATAAAATAATACTGTGGATATTTTATACCACAAATATGCTTCACTTATTACAATATAAAGTATAGTAAATAGTAGCACATCTTAAATAAAATACGGAAAACAAAGTTAAGAAAATATGCATATTTTGTGTAAAAAATATTATAAATAGGAAATCAAACATTACAAACATACAAACAACCATATTATGTATAATGAAATATAAGTA
The DNA here is from genome assembly GCA_905187575.2 of Celastrina argiolus. Lineage (NCBI taxonomy): Eukaryota > Metazoa > Arthropoda > Insecta > Lepidoptera > Lycaenidae > Celastrina > Celastrina argiolus. The sequence continues at coordinate 14,435,414 of LR994580.1, read as the reverse complement.
CGAGCTTTAAGTTTCCCACAGAATACCACCTCGATAACTATCCCACGACACTGGCCATAGATACCAAAATAGCCATGGTTCAAATGTACCAAAAGTTCAAATTTAGAATAATCCAACAGGGGATGCTGCAACATCCAACTCAATTTATATGCACACACCTTTACTTTCAACAACGTTAAATATTAAATCTCCTTAAAGACGCGTACGCAATTTGCGACCGTATCCATTGGCAATAAGGTTGAGTTTATTTAAAATGGAATGCATAACTAGTGTTGTAACTTACTTTGGACCCTTAATTTGTCGAATAAGAACCGGTACCAACAATAGATTAGCATTAACATAACTCCTTGACCGGAGCCGAACTGGACGCATCAATATTTATGAAGTACTCGTACACCGGTAATTTTCTCTTTTTACAGATTTTAGTTGTGAATTAGGTGCAGTGATGGTCGCACGATGATGGACGAAGAACTGAAGTTACCTTAACGGGTCTACTGGGTAGAATGGTCAGTATTAAAAATGTTTTTTAATAATCTCTTATTTTGTTACTACATACTTTTCTATATCATAATGTATACTTTTCTGTATCATAATTTATGCCAATTTATTACAAATTGCAATGAAAGCGTTTTTTGTAAGGCAAATATTTATTTTGTTTTTTTTTTATTTAAACTTCAAATAGTCAATATCTTTATTAGGTTTTTATAAGCGACTAATAAGTGTAAAATAGCTTATTCTGAGTTATTTCACTGCTAAGACAAAACACGAAATAAACTATCTGATGCTTATCAAGAACGTAGAGTGTGAAACAAGCCCTTAGAATCCAAATTTAAATGTTAGATGAATCCGAAACTTCTAAACTGTCTCTTCACCGAAAGCGACTAGAATTTTCATGAGAATTATTTATTAAATAAGATGTCCAATTTAGTTTGCCAGTCGTTTGAGAAAATTGGTCACTCAGTCTCTGTGATAAGGAACAAAATGATTTGCAGGTAGAAATATTTCAAATCATTTGATGAAGGGTTGAACTAAAACTATCAATAAATCGATGAGCGTCGCGCTCGCCAGCCACTATCCGGTTCATCAGTAGTGTGCACACACTTTGGAACAAATTTATACCAAATATATTCATTTTGGTATTAAACATTCCGTGTACACACCTTTAGTTATATTTATTCGCTTTATCACACTTAGATTTTAAGCAAATACACATATATTTTTCTGATTAAGTTGCTTATTGATTTTATATTTAATCTCTTACAGCATCTTTTTAATATTGATTTTCTGCAACATACCATAAAAATCAAACATCCAATAAGCACTTATTGTAATTTTAGATGTTGATTTTTTCTGAATATTATATAACATGTTCAATTATTACAAATACAATATTTTTTAACTATCGTCCGATAGGAAGTGTATTGTAATTGAAAATACAATGCATATGAGTTACATACAAGTTTTTAATATCGAGTAGTTTTTAATTTTGGTAGAAATTTTCTAAAAGCTGGCAAACAATCAGCAATTTACAATTTTATGGCTTGTGGGAACACAGGGCGCGGGGGTGCCGGCTCCGCTATGGCCCCGCCCTAACCCTTTGGGAGGGTGGGGAAAACAGTATGAGAAAACTTCCTTATTTATTGTTTTTAAAGAAGAAAACGACGGATTCAAAAATAAAATTCATACAAAATATATTGCAATAAATTTGTCATTTATAAAGAAATACACATGTAAGAGTTTCCGGAAAAAATGAACTCAACACTAGTTCTACTTTATATTAGTTTGATTTTAATAGATTTATTTTATAAAAAATCACGTCCATAAATTTTTATCAATGTTTAAGTAAATCCAGGCTTTTTAGTGCATCACGTTTAATATTTATATTAATGGCTTTGTTCCATTTTTATTTATTACAATATAGGTAGAGTAAACACTTAGTCCAATTGCTGACAAAATGTTTATTACAATATAGTATAGCTAGTAACATAAATATTAAATATTGGTAGTTTTTGAGTCTGGTCTTTTAAGGGTGAAGTTTTCTAAATTCCCCTTATATGTGCATCTGCATTGTATATTAAATGTATCTTAATTTTACGTTTGTACCGTTAGCGAATATGGCCGTGCGAACGTCTATATGTCAGTCCTGGAGGTAGTCCTCATAATATATTATATATGAGGACTACCTCCAATATGAATATAAATATTGGTCTATAAAACCGTTTTTATTTTGCTAACTGTACATTCTGACGCCTCCCTGCAAGAAACGCGTGTAAACGAGAAAGGAGAAGCTGAGACGGGTCAGAAAGGGAGATCTTTAAGATTCGTCACCATAGCAACCCTTATTTCGGTACGAACACATACAAATGTTAAGCTTGGTGTTCACACTATAAATTCACGAAATAGTTTGATCTATACGTTAAATTTCGTTTTATTCTAATTTGTTTTATTAATTTTTTTGTGATTAAATAAATATTACAGCATATTTAATTAATTAACTATCAATTTTTATTTTAATACATTTACAGAACATTTACTTGTGATAAGTATTTATTTGAATCTAATCAGAAAAAATAGAAGACAAAAGCTTAAACTTATTTTAAAGCTATTCTTAAAAAGCCGTACCTGCGTACGAAACACCGTAGCAGCGCTACGAAAATATAAACTCTGACGTGCAATGAAGTTGGTCAGAATTAAGTTTATTAGAAAGTATCACAAAGAATAATAATAATAATATCTATAGACGCTTCGCATCACGTCAATTTGGCTCTGTGCTAAGTATATCCGAAGAACTTGTGTTACTTTTATACTACAAATTTAATATACATCCACGACCCAGGAACATTGAAAACTTTTTGTTCCCTCGACGGGATTCGAACCTCTCTATCAAGCACCACGCGTTGAACCACTGCGCTACGGAGGTCGTCAATATAATGGTATATTTATTAGACTCATATTATTAGACTCATATTATATTTTATAGTTATTATTATATAAACAAGTTATCAGCAGAATTCAAAACGTTAAAATCTTATAATTTTATGTAACTAGAAAGGTATTTTAAATTTGTTTAGTGTAGCATTATAAACAATTCGTGTTAAATGGAGTACGTGTAGACTAAGCATAAACGGTATCACACACACTTGTATAAAATATATTAACACAAGGTATTAGGAGAATTCGACCCACCCCTAAACTTTCAGTTATCAAGCAAATGCTTCGTAAACATTCCATGTACACACCTTTAGTTTCAGGCTCCGGCTAAAATATAAGTCTTAGATTTAATGCAGGGAGTGCTCTAAGAAATAATAATATTAAAGTCTTAAATATACATTAAATTATATTAATAATGCTAAGTCTTATTAAATAAAAAAAATCGTCGTCGTCGTCGTCGTTTCAGCCTTTTAGAGTCCACTGCTGAACATAGGCCTCTCCAACACATTTCCAGTGTGTTCGGTCCATTGCCACCTGCATCCAACGTGACCCGGCAGTTTTCACCAGGTCGTCGGTCCATCTGGTAGGTGGCCGTCCCACACTGCGCTTGCCAGTACGTGGCCTCCACTCTAGGATCTTTTTGCCCCATCGACCGTCCAATCTTCGTGCTATGTGGCCGGCCCATTGCCACTTCAGCTGACTGATCCTACAGGCAATGTCAGCAACCTTAGTTCTTCTACGGATCTCCTCATTTCTGATTCGATCACGTAGAGAAATACCGAGCATTGCCCTCTCCATAGCACGCTGAGCGACATTAAGCCTTTTGAAAAGATCCTTCGTGAAGCACCACGTCTCAGAACCGTAAGTCATCACTGGTAACACACATTGGTTGTATACCTTTGTCTTTAGGCACTGAGGTATTTTAGACGAGAAGACGTTACGTAATTTACCGAACGCTGCCCAGCCGAGCTATATCCGTCTACTGACCTCTCTCTTAAAGTTGGACCTACCTAATCGGACAGCCTGCCCTAGGTATATGTATTCGTCAACAACTTCAAGAGTAGAGCTCCCAACAGTTAGTGCGGTGGGTGCAACATGGACATTGTGCATGATCTTTGTTTTGTCCATGTTCATTTTAAGACCCACTTGTTGAGAAACTCTATTGAGGCCACCGAGCATGCGCCCCAAATCTTCCAGCGATTCTGCCATGACTACTATGTCGTCGGCAAATCGAAGGTGAGTGATGTATTCGCCATTGATGTTGATGCCAAGTCCTTGCCATTCCAGTAGCTTGAAGGAATCCTCCAGAGCAGCGGTAAACAGTTTCGGGGATATGATATCCCCCTGTCTTACACCTCTCTTTAAAGGGATATCCTTCGTGCAGTGCTCCTGTACTCGGACTGACATGGTGGCGTTATTATACAAACACTTCAACACTTCGATATACCGATAGTCAATACGGCAACGCTGGAGAGATCTAAGGACCGCCCATATTTCGACGGAATCAAAGGCTTTCTCATAGTCCACAAACGCCAAGCATAATGGCCGATTATACTCTTCGGTATTCTGTATAATCTGCCGCAGCGTATGTATGTGGTCTATGGTACTATAGCCTTTTCGGAAACCGGCTTGTTCGGTAGGCTGAAAGTCATCTAGCCTGCGTTCGAGACGCATCGTAATAACTCTCGAAAACAGCTTGTAGACATGGCTCAGCAGTGTTATGGGTCTATAGTTCTTCAGTAAGGTTTTGTCGCCTTTTTTGAAGAACAGGACCACAACACCCCTGTTCCATGCCTCTGGCGTTTTCCCATCGAGTAAGGAGGAATTGAAGAGCTTCTGAAGGACTTTTAGTACCGGCGTGCCGCCCGCTTTCAGAAGCTCTGTAGTGATTCCATCCTCACCCGGAGCCTTGTTGTTCTTAAGCTGTTTGAGAGCTACCCTAATCTCGTACAGGCTGATGTCCGGGATGTCTTCGGTATAGTGTCGGGTTAGCCTGGCTCTTGGGTCTGCAGCTAAACTAGCAGGTTCAGCTGAGACCGAGGTATACAGCTGTCCATAGAACCTTTCTATCTCCCGTAGTACCTCGGACTTATTTGACGTTACGCGTCCATCTTCGGTCTTCAGCTTTGTCAGCTGGCTTTGCCCAATAGAAACGTCTCTTGCAAACACTTTGGAGCCTTGGTTCCGCTCTATCGTCTCTTTAATACGCTGGGTATTAAAAGAACGGATATCGTGTCGCAAGGACTTCGTAATCTGTCTATTGAGCTGCCTATATGACTCAGCGTCACTCGAAGTTTGGAGCGTCATTGAACGTCGACTAGCCATGAGGTTCCGGGTTTGGTCGGATAGTTTCTGAGGTCTATTTGTACGGTGGGTCTTGAGAAATTTGGACCCCACCGTATGGACAGTTTCTACCAGCCTGCTATTTATATCGTCCACTGATGCGCTGTCTAGCCATTGGAAGCGATTTGACAGTTCAAGTTGAAAGCTCTCGGGGTTTTGGATATGGGCATTCGACGGTCGGAGCGTAGACTTCATCAGACGCGATCTCTCAAGTTTGACGTTGATATTCAACATGCCTCTGACGATTCGGTGATCACTACCGGTCTTAACCATGTTGATCACAGAGACATCGTTGAATATCTGCCGCTTGGTGCTCATAATGAAGTCAATCTCGTTTCTAGTTACACCGTCGGGACTCAACCAGGTCCATTTCCTCTGCGGCGGCTTTTGGAAGAAAGAATTCATCATGAAGAGTCCTTCCTTCTCCATAAAGTCCGCCAGCATCTGTCCTCTGGGATTCCTCTGCCCAAATCCAAATGGCCCCACTTTCAGCTCATCATCGCTTCTGCAGCCCAGCCTCGCATTGAAATCTCCCATAACAACTGTGAAGTGTGTTTTAGGGCTACGTATGGCCCTACTGACGTCCTCATACGTAGCTTCTACTTCATCGTCTGGATGTGTTGACGATGGGGCGTATACCTGTACAATCTTCAACGAATATCGTTTTGAGATTCTCAGTACAAGGTATGCAACCCTATTTGACACACTCTCGATGGACACAATGTTGTTGATGAGAGATTTGTGGACGATAAACCCAACACCACCTTGGGACTTCTGTTCTCCCTCCCGGTAGTAGAACAAGTGGCCGGACTGTAAGGTTATCGTATCCTCGCCCTCTCTTCGGATCTCCGATAAACCAATAACGTCCCAGTGCAACTTGTTCATCTCCTCTTCCAGCTCTACGAGCTTCTCGTCCAACCTCAAAGTGCGCACGTTGTGTGTTACCAGGGCCAGTTGTCGTTTATAAGGGGGGGTGGTAGCCGGATCTCTTCCGGGGATTCTTAGCACCCCCCGCCCCGCCGTTACCGTGGCCGCTACCGTAGCCAGGAATAGCGGGGCCGCCGGGGACTAGGGGCCTGGTCTTCTGGTGCGTAAACATAGGAGGTTTTTAAAAGATACCACGCTGGCTAGACGGGTTGGTACAGGGTTTTGTATCGAGTTTTCCTTCTCTCACACTAGTTGTTGTTATGTGTGTGTGCTTCCTTTTAGTCGCCTCTTACGACTCCCAGGATAGTATCGGGGGTGGTGACAATTGTATTCTAATGCCGTCACCACACGGCAAATAAAAAAAATGCATTTTAAAATTAACAATCATATGCAATCATTCATATAATATAGTAAATATACTAGACTATCGAAACATTGCACTTTTGCGGGTAAAATGTAGCCTATGATTTAATCAAGAGTTCGAATTAACTACCATTCAGGACATTTCACAAAGAGTCATTAACATCCATCCTCATATATTTGTAATAATTATAGTAGGACTATCTGACCCGTGCCCACTTCGAGCATACAACCGTTCAAACCTTCCCGTAACTTTCACGAATATTTCAAGACTAAAAATAGCCGAATCGGTACAGCCGTTCTCGAGTTTTGGCGAGACTAACGAACAGCAGAATTGCTGTTCGTTAGTCTCGTTTTATATATAAGAGAAGATTATTACCGTTATGATACAAATTAATTGACATGTACGTAAGCCTTCCTTTTTTTAATTACTCCTTATAAAAATAGCATTAATTGATAGTGTAAATTACACCAACGCATGTAAAGTTAACCTTTGATTAAATATTATGTCATCTCTCTCGGTCTTCATATAAATAATAGAAAAGATTGATAATTAACATAGTTACGATTAATACTAATAGAGGTATTGTTTTGGGACTGTAGGCTTTCAAGGAACTGCTGCCATATAATATAAATTAAGAATTTAGGAAATACCCAAGTGCTCAACATAAGGATCAATAGGTTCGTGTATATGTATGACCCAGTCATCTAGTTTAATCAGCTATTTGATTGAATGACTAGCGCGTTCATTGAATTTTATTTTTACCAACAAATTCAATGAAGCCGAGACTAGGACACCCATTTAATATTTTATTTTTAAGCTTTAAATTTCCGAATGTGTACTTTTTTCAAAGAATAACGCACATTAAAGTAAATCAATCAAAAAATATATCAACACTACTATCTGTACGAGCTGTTTGACGCCATGCAATGGCCGCGCTAGTCATTTAATCAAATAAGCAGATTTAACCAGATGACTACGACATATATATTACGATATAAGGTAACACCACCAAACATTGTGAAAATTTAGATACGCGTCGCCACCTGATCTCCATCAGCCATTACACCGTAACACGAAGCCTGATTCATTACCACGCCCGGATATTTATAATGATAAGAAAAGGGATGTCTCTACGTATACATAGAGTATTGATTTACACTTGACTTAAAAGATACCACGTAAAAAGCCGTATACCATTTGCGATCCATAGCATAACGTAGCAATATTACGATTGTCTTATTATTGTGTTGTTATATTTTTTTTTTGTTGACGTTACCTGCATTGATGATGTTACTTTTATTATAATTATAGGATCCAAATTCCAAAGGAGATTCTACTACTACTATAAATGTAAAAGTTTATAACGATGGAAGGACGGATGGATGTTTGTGACGCTTACAGGCAAAAAGTGCTAGACGGATTATGGTGAAATTTTATTGTGCCGTAAAAACTAATCGTTTATAATAATTTATCTTATTTATTTCAATTATTTCTATAATAGTATAAAGTCGTAGAAGTTCAAGACTATATTATAATATATTAATTTATTTTAAATTGTTATTTCTAAAATGATTTATGAACATAACTAATAATAGTCAGGTAAATATTCAACTAGAATATTTTCGAGTTTAGTCTCCCAAGTAAGTACTCATAGTACTAGATGCGGTCACAGTTCGGAACAAATTGCTCGGGCGCTAACGACTTCGGCCAACAGCAGACAGCGGTGACGGCTATAACGAACTTACATTCACCTACTTCGTAAATATCACTCTTACCTTGACATTTAACATTTGATTATTCGCTTTTAACCAAAACCAATAAAAGTTACTCATACCCAACCTGCGGCCCACGGGCATCATTAGATACACTGTACTTTACACTTTGACTTTTGAATTTTGAGATAAGAAATTCTATGGACCGACGGATTTGACGTTAAAAAATTTGGTTCGCCAGTCAAAGCTTAAAGTAGTAACAATTTGACCGACAGACACAAAATATTTATAATATTGGTAGTACAGAAGAATAAGGTGTAAGACCTCACAGCTACAAGTACAGCGAGATACACTTGCGTATTTATAATATTGAAATAGAATAAAAAGCTAACCTAAACCTAAGCAACAAAATCGAACTACAGCGATAGAATATTGATAAATTGCTCAAACCTCCATCCAATATTGTAGCCATAAATAAATATTCAGAATCGCGGCACGGAACTAGTTTCAATATTAATACCACTAGCGAGTACCCACCCTGCCCAACTTTAATAAGTTTCTCATCGACCTGGGCCGCTAGCTTAAGGCTCCTTAATTTCTCTCGACCCCCGTTCGTCCCCCGACCACCCTAAGACATATTTCATCGGCGACTCCTCCTTAACTACCCCCCGGGCTCCGTATAATTTCACATATAAATAATATATAGGATACGTGACACCGCTACCCACGCTGTTACATAATATTTAACGAAATGAGAAATACTTAAGTGATATGAAATAAAATAAAATAAAATGACAAATGTATTGAAAGTTTTTAAATTTTCAAAATCTATCATGTAGTAAAATGTACCTTCCAATTGCCATGTTACCTAAAGCGTAATAGATAGTTACAGTGAAGGACTATGTGATGATTAAAAAAAGAACGACATTTTGCCTTTTTATTGAAACCAGAAAAAATGCTAGCCACATATCGCGCGATAAAAATAACTTGACTTCATGTCTGATTAGACTTTCATAATATTCTCGTGAAAGAGAATATTTTTTTAGATATTACACTATCGGCAGACTGGACATAATGTAATGTTATTTAGTTGGCTCTACATTTTACATGCGAACTGAAACGCATTTTGCTTTGTTTAATAGTGCCTAGTAACAGACTCAATCATAACCACTTTTTTAATTTAAGGCGACAACGTTAATTACTTGTATACTTAGCCTATGTTCGTGAGCCATTATTACGAATCTATTGGCACATTTTTCATTAAAAATGGATAAGTAGTTTAGACGCCACGGTGAAACAAATATATCTACATAGACTTTCAAAATCATTAGGTACCTTTACCTTCGCTGTGGTCAAGTAAAAACTAATCTTATAATAATTATTGTGGCACGAGTAATAACTAATAATAAAAGATAATTGAAGACATGAATGGATGAAGCTGATATGTAGCAAAAATTTAGTTTAAACTGTCTCTTAAATATTTTAATATATATAGTAACGTATTAAGTACATTTATTCTTGAGATGGATCTTTAGATTAATGTATTTAATACTTTACGACGTATTCTAAAATGTAAGTCGTCGTTCGTCGTTTCAGCCTTTTAGAGTCCACTGCTGAACATAGGCCTCTCCAACACATTTCCAGTGTGTTCGGTCCATTGCCACCTGCATCCAACGTGACCCGGCAGTTTTCACCAGGTCGTCGGTCCATCTGGTAGGTGGCCGTCCCACACTGCGCTTGCCAGTACGTGGCCTCCACTCTAGGATCTTTTTGCCCCATCGACCGTCCAATCTTCGTGCTATGTGGCCGGCCCATTGCCACTTCAGCTGACTGATCCTACGGGCAATGTCAGCAACCTTAGTTCTTCTACGGATCTCCTCATTTCTGATTCGATCACGTAGAGAAATACCGAGCATTGCCCTCTCCATAGCACGCTGAGCGACATTAAGCCTTTTGAAAAAATGTAAGTGACAGTTTGAACTAAATTATCTCCAAATCAGGTTTTTCCTACGTATCACGTTCATCCATTTTTGTCTTCAGTTCTATTTTCAAATGAAAGATAACTTTTATTATTACTCATGGCGTGAAATAATTTGATAAAACGAAACTATCGTATGACCTTTCCACAGCATAGATATTAATTTACAAATGAAGCCGGAGAGATTGACGTCGGCGCTAATAAACGATCGCGGGGGTACATAAGGCGGGCGAAAGGACCCCAGTTTTGAGAAGTGGGGACGGGGTGAACTGATAAGAGGGCGAAACTAGAGAGGGGGTTAAGACCTATATTGTTCATAAGTTTTGTGTTTGTTTCAACTTTGGATTGTTGAAATAATATTATTATATTCTCTAGAAATTTCTAATTAAATGTATGATAATAATGATAGTAGAATAGCATTATTGAAGGCGCGCCTATTGTTTTATTTAAAAAATTAGAGATTTTGACACTATTTACACACAATAGGGTGTAAGAGAACTCACACGTTGAATGTCGCAAACTTGTACTAGCGGTAAGGAAATATAGTATATAGTCCGGCGTCCTTATAAATACTTAAAAAACTGTCCATACTCTATAAGTAAATGGCATGTGTTGATGTTAATTATTCTATAAAAAGTGCCATTTTGAAGATTCCTTGAATACAATACAAAAAGCAAATCGTAACATGACTTTATGTAACAAGAAATACTATCAAAACCTTCTTGTATTTCAAAGTATAAAACAACTTATACATAAATCAAAATGCTTCTTCATAATAAATGGAAGCACTACGTAAATTATGTTCAACCCGTGTTCGGCGGGGTATCTCGTGGATGGAAACTAAGGACACTACTTTGGGGACAAATGACCCAATTTCCTTGAACGTTCCTACAGCCCTTGAATAACCTTCACTGGCGCGTGAAAAGCCTGGGCGGCCCTACGCGCAAGTAGGACAATGAATTTGAAACGGGACTGGATTACGTATACTTATGTTCTAGAAAACCTCTTCAGTGCTCAATTATAGGCAAAATTCAAAACATAAATGTAGTTGAAGTAATATAATCTTAAAGAAAAATAATGAAGGCTTTTTAATACCTACTTCTTTTTCCTTGATATGCGTTTTGACCACGCTAAATACTTGTGATGTAGTAGCAAATTGATATAATAATATTATACTTAATATCAATGCCTGAATTAATCCATTGTATAAGTTCCGTACTATACTTGTATTATTTGTACGTGTCTGTTCGATAGGGGCGTTTTCATTAAAACTTGCATGGCTTCTATGTAGAGTCTTGTATTTTAGTTCGTTAAACTGTTGCCTGACAGACTAGAAACATACAAATCTATTATTAATAATTGTCAGTAATGAAAGTTTATATCAGATTTATTACTAAAGAACTGAACACTTATAACATTATTTTGACTTTGAAAGTATGGTGGTTTGAAAAAGTAAAATTAAGTGCAAAATTTCAAAGTCATTGAAAAAAAAAGTTATAAACCTACTCATAGAACAATTATTTTTGCATATGTACACTAGGTATGCCAAAAAGTATTAGTTACTTATTAAGTTATTTATTCTATATGTATTGTGTAAAATTAAGTATACTTTCGTTTCTAATCAATATTTTATATCATAGTTAAGCGATAATAATATCTATTGAAAAACATTATATCTGTAAGACAAACAACGCATCTCTAAATAATTTATCACCAACTCAATTTAAAGTTGTAAAGAGTCACCTCATCAGGCAACTGCGAAGGACATTACGGACAAAGAGCTGTGCGAAATTTAAATCCAACCCGCAGCTGCGGAGTAGAGCGGACCTTAGAAACAAACAAATAACCCTCCCACCTCCCGGGGGACGCGCGGGCTCGGCCGCCTTATGCGACCACATCTTACAGGCCCCAATTTCTACTTCCTTTCCATTACATAGCCAGCGCTGACTAAACATAATCGTCGAACTTCCTTACGACTCTACCCTTCCGGAGAATTGCTCCCGCGAAGTTTTCTTGAAAACTCACTTTAACGTCCGCCCATACAGTTCACTTTGGGTTGGGACGGTGTAAAGTAATCATCCACCGACGTCGTTTCAAATTAATATTTAAATAATTAGAGATAGAGTCGCTTTTCGTGTGCCAAACGAAATTTTCCAATTTTCCTGGAGCCAACGCCAAAAGCGGCCGAGTTAAGAACGTCGCCGTACAAGTTGCGATGTTAGCCGCGAATGTTTGAATAGTTTTCGTTGTCAGAACTTGTTTGGGCGAACGTTGCGGGTTCTTACACAAAAGACGAGGGGGTGGGCGATGATAAATGTTGGGATATTAATACTAGGGTCGGTGATATAGTATAGTTTTATGATCTTAGTTGGGCCGTAATATAAATCTGCCTTTCCGGACGAGCTGCTGGGAATGTTGTTTTAGTTTCGCTGAAAACGTTTTATTTGTATTACGCTTCTTTAACTTTTATGTTTATTGTTTATCACAATTTAGTTATTTTAATATAATCACTATCGCTCTTAGTACTGTCGATTTTCAACTCGTACTTAAAAAATTCCATAAGGGACCTACAATATCTAAAGTTAAACACGTTTTAGGAGTTGGATAAATTGCAAATTTTAGTACTCTAAGTGATTGAAAATTGTGAATTAAAAAAAACTTTTGTGGTATTTTCGATAGAAATTTGAGTGATTACAGACGCGAATAGCGGTGTAGATTTCTTTTAAAGTTTCTTTCGTGCTTGTGTTAACGACAATACATTGTAAATTATAACAGTAAAACAGTTTATGAACTTTAATTAGGTACATAAAATAGAAACTCCGCATCGTATTAGCAGTAAAGATAATATGAATATTAAGGCAAGTTATATTTCTCGGAGTGGCTTGGCACGCGTTATCTTTTATAGCGCCAAAACAATATTCATAAAATGTCCGTCGACGGCAAGATTTTATTACAAAGCACCTATAGAGACTCGCCGCCCTATCGTAACTACATCTCGGGCGCGCTGGCCCGAACCTTCGCGACCATCGCTACTATGTACTTACTTCATTTGTGCCAATTATAATATGTGCCAAATAATGCTGTGCCATATAATTTACTAATTTTTATCTGAAACGTCTAACGACAGATCGTCCGAGGATCTGCTGTGAAGAAGTGTGTTGGCACACCAATGTAGTGATGATGGATAATAATCAATATGAACCAGGTTGATGTTATACGTCTTGTCATTTTCTGTACTTACTTCATTCATTTGTTCCAATTGTTATTTCTATGCCATCGATTTTATTTCTTATAACTCGCTGAAGTATTGATAATAATGAATGAATTAGGCGGACGTTTTGAAACGTTTTATTTATCCGACAACGCCGCCAAAAGGAAGTCTGATGATAATGGCAGTCTATGTATGTATTTGTTCCACCATATCGTCTGAACGTCAATTTTAATGAAAATATTTTCAATAATAGGTATAATATAATTTACGAAGTAGAGTTAAAGTTATTTTATTTTATAAAAATTGTGGGTTAAATTTTTTGACACCCTTAAAATCTATAAAATCCAGTTAGGTATATAAAATTTACCTAAGCTTACTTGTATTTAAATTAACAAATTGAATTCGTACTCTCCGATACCAACTATAAACATTTAACGAACGACAGTAAATTTGAATGCCGAACGCATTAGGCGATTGGCTGAGATTTAAATAAAAATCGTGTTGATTTGCTATTACGCTGAAGGGTGCTTTCTAATTAATTTACTTTAGAGTTTGGAGTAAAATGTTCAGCCTGTTAAAATATAATATACTCGTAATAAGAATAAAATTAAATGCGGTGTTCTTTATTGATTGTAGGTAAAAAGTAAGCATTTTCATACGTTATAATTTAAATTACTATTTAAATTATAACGTATGAAAATGCTTACTTTTTAAAGAGTGGTTCCTTCACTTAAAAAAATACTTTTTTCAAGTGAAGGAACCACTCTTTAAATACTGTATTTTTAAAAGGCATGTCTCGCAACGTAGTCTAGTGTAGGTAAAGTATATAAATATAGAATAAATATACTTATTGTACCTCTATAAATACATAAAGTTATAGTACTCTCAAACGCTTTAAAGTATTATAATGTAAATGATTATTACGTAAAATACATTTACCCTTGTCTTTTAAATTTAAAAATATACTCAATATTATCTACTTTGTACATAGCGTCAACCAATAGTGTACGTGTTATTGATCGCAGTCGCAGAAGGACCCAAAACTCGCCTCGTACTCTACGATTAAGTCCAAATTGGTCTTAAATTTATCGCCCAGTAGGTTAGCGTTAAATTTCTGATTTATACTGACTTTTCGAGCAACATAATAATATATTTACACAAGTTATGTAATAACTGAAAGAGAAAGAATATAATATGATGTACATACGAGTATTTTATTTATTTGATACACAAAGCAGAATACAATCTGTATATATAAAAAAGCGTTGCGGGTTCTGCGATATCATTGAATGTCATCACAAGTAAAAGTATTTATATACCTTACGAAGTGGGCACGAGTCAGCTAGTCAATAATATAACACTTCGATATTAATACTGTTAGATTATTTGACTAAAGGTATAGTCCTTTATTCATTTATATATTTATGCAACGGATACGCTTATCAATGTTGCTGTCCTTGCCTGACACGTTGGAAAAGTCGCTTGACAGACGAAGACGATTATTAATTCCTGTTTTCTATATATTTAATATAATGTATAACTATTTCTGTTTAAGTTTGTCACATCTTTGCAACTGTATAATTGTTTTAATAATTATAGTATGTTTGTTAAATTAAACGTATTATTTAGGTAAATAAACACACTCTTGCACACATCTCATGTTTTAATTCACACACACATGGACTCAAAAGTTTTATTTAATTTTTATTTAAATATATTCTACGTTGTAAACATACCTATATACGATGTAGTAATTTTGGTAGTAAAAGTATAACCAAAATTACTACGTCGTACGGCAACACGTATCGAGTGGTTTTAACCCTTCACTGCTGGTAGGTCTACCGGACCGGTAACGCGGTGACCCCGCGACCTGCAATCGTATTGTGCCCGGCGTTACCCTGGCCCCGTGTCGCTTCCCATGACCTTTGAGGTATTTAGATATTTTATCTCCCTATATTACTTCTAGCTATCTAGCTGCCTGCGATTAAATACATTTCACTGCAACAGAAATTATTCAAGTGCGTACTGGGTTACTCTTTCGGATTTCTTACTCTATTTCTGCATCAAATTTCACTATCGGTTACGTTCAGAGTAGTAATAGTAATAGTTAATTTCTCCCAAAAATTACAAGAGCAATTTGTGGGAGACATGGAGCCCAAACTAAGCCAAAGCCTGTATATTGGTACCCCAGGCCCCCCCTCACAGAATAGTAACTTATATAGTATAATATATAAATATTAAATATCAATTATTATTAACAAAATACTAAAAATACGATGAGTGTGTGTATTGTGTAAAATTGTGTGTGTGAGTGTGTGTGTGTCTGTGTGGGCATGATATATTTTATTGTATTATATAAATAACATTATTTAGGTCGTTCTAGAAGTTTCTCTGTATTATGATAATTCAAATCAGAAAGCCAAATTATGACTTTTTGTTTACAGTTAATTTTATTTTCATGGTAGATTGATAAAATTTCGTTTACTTTGTTGTATAAGAAACTACCAAGGAAACAGAAGAATCTTTGTGCAAAACTAGTTTTAAAAATATAATAGAGTATATTCAATGCATACAAACAAATATTTTTTATTTCTATATACATATTTGTGTTGATTACTTTTTTATAAGTGGGTATATCAGACCTGCCTCCACTCGTAGTGGCATGTCTAGTCCATGGCCCTTTACTATGACCGACCCACCCACGCTGCGCACCACGTATGGTAATAAAAATATTTTTTTTAATCATTGCAAGAATTAAAAAAACAACGTTAAATATCTGCCAATGCTATAAAAAGTGAATTATCTTCGCTATATTATTAAAGCGAAATAGAAAGTGACAAGTACCCGTAATATTTTTTACACCTGTAACAAAATGTCAATAACCAATTCTCGACATAAAATTAAAACGAAATAATTCTTAATATTTTATCTACATTGAAACCGTTATATTAACCGACAAAGTATCTTAGTGACCTTAGGTCAGAGAAACCCTCCTGCTTTGGGTTCTCACGAAGACCTGCAGCATCCGTAAAGGGTTGAGATGAAATAACCTGTTTGAAATTCGAGTTTAAAATGTGGATTCTTATAAAATAAAGTGAAGATGAGATTGAAAGTGGTTTAAGAGTATATAAAAGTATTGTTGTTAATAATAATATCAACATTATAAGGATTTCTATATTTATTTCATTATAATTAAAAGTTAATAAATTGTTTTAAGTCACCACAGACAATAAAATACTTATATTATACACTACCAACTAGAGTATAGTGAAAATTCATTCCTTCATTAATTAATTATATATTTTAAATCCAACACAACAGTGGTAAATTATATGAGTTTATTCAAACAGTTTCTTTGAAGAAGGATTCTGTTTTCATTCAATGGATCTCTTAGATCTACTATAGTACGTCCGAGATAAGTTTAACCTAAACGTAAACAAACCCGTCTATGACACAACCAAAGACGCCAATTGGCCAATAATAATACAATGATTTTTGTTTGCTATGAATCCATAGACTATTACGCTTATACCTATATTCTACAATCGGCAGTGTCAAAATGGCGTATTTTTTCTGTGAAAGATTTTCATTTCATGTTTAAACATATTAATTATTAATGTTTAATTGTTCTAAAATGTATTGGATAATGAAGTGTAATCCTTTAATATACCAGTGAAAGTGTTGATAAGTGTGCACAATATGTGAATATGTGAAAATTTCGGTGTTTTTGGTTTATTTACGTTTAGGTTAAATTTATCTATATAGACTACCTACTAGAATAAACAAACTAAGAAGAAAAATGTAATAGAGAAATATGTATAAATAGAGAATAATGTCTACTACTATTATATGGCCTATAATAATAATGAGTGATAATACTTTAGGGTGTGTATTGGTAAGTATCAGCACTGAAAGAGGCACTTTTTTATTCTTTATGATTTTATTTATGTTTGGGCATTTCTCATACAAGCATGACAGTCAAAAGTATGTCAGCGGCACATACACACCTTAAAGTATTTTTACCCATTTTTTTTACACCTTGTATAGTAGAGTATTGATGCTGTATATGGTATATGTATATAAAGTCAGTATTAATAATGTAGAGTACATGGGAGCGATAAGACACAGGGGGTGGGATCGAAACAAAATGTACCCGTGGCGTGGGGGCTGGCGTACGTGAAGACAGCGATGCGAAGACGTGAACGTATCTATATGGAGCTGTATGTGGTTATCATTGGCGTGGGATTCCCACATTGGCTACCTTTGAAACTGAGGGTCTTCCAAGGAATTCCTCATACAAAAAACCTAATATTTAGGCAAGGGCATCTGAAGGAGAACTAGCCTTTGTCACTGATAGATACTTAATAATAATACAGAATAGCTACAACTTACACAGGAACAGATATCTATGTCAAATAACCTCCTTGCTTTCATTTTAATATTGGTAGTATAAAAATATATATTTGCTTATACTTACTGCATAAAAAATAAGAATCTACTTACAGGCTATACATATTATTGCGTGAACACACATTTTTTTATAATTTTATTTATTATTTATTGCGTTGGTTATCCGTTCCACTGAGTTAAGAGAGTAAATGAAGAGAGAGTGTTGATGGGTACTACCTACATCACAGGCACCATAAAACAACTCCTGTGTAGCCTGATAAGTTTTGACGTGGTTTCGTTAAAACCAGTCCATCCAAGTGCCGAAGCAATCACAAACTATCAGACGTACTGTTATTCAGTTAAGCAGTCTATTTGAATAAAATAATATTAATGAAACACAAGCAGCTCTATACAGATCCGCCTAGGTCCGTTCGGGTAGAGTCCGGGCGACTTTCGTGAGGGTGAAAGCAGTTTGAAAGTCGGGTCGGTATTGATCGAGTGTCTTGCCCCCCGCCCCTCGCGCGCCCCGCCAACTAAGGAGCGCCCAATTTTGAGGAAGGTTATCTTCGTTCATACTATAATATACACATTTTCCTTAATATAATGATAAGTATACAGTAATGTTTGCCGATTATTTGTTTAGATCTTTACACACTATTTTGATGTTCAACGTTAAATAAAAAGGATTTTCTAAATAATACATTCATATATTTAAACGCAGATGGAGCAGTGAGGCTAAGACATTAAACTGTTTAGTTCCCTTAAGATTTTTTTTTATAGTTATTCCTTATTAAAAAAACATGACACATACTTAGGTAATATATTTGATGAGCACTGTCGTGGGTGTCAACTAGTGGGTGCGCTGGGCTGCGTTGTGATATTTTTAAATGCAATAAAAATACAACGTGTGGACGCGGCAAAGTGCGTGGCGCGGCCGAGTGAACTGAAGTATGTGATGTCCGGTCCTGCCGGCTCTGCATATTACATCACTTATTCATAGCAATAATAGAATACGCTTCCGGACAAATTGGACGATATATTTTTATTCTAACCTTTTAGGAAACATTTTTGCAACAGGGCTAGCGACGAATAATACTTAAAGACTGAATTTTGTGTTACGAATTTCGGATTTCCCAAGCCCTAGTAAGTTTGTATATCACAATGCTTCATGACAGGTAGATTCGAATACCAATAGGCGTTCCGATATCATCGTAGGCAGAAAAATAATTGAAGACATGAATCGATGAAGGTCGCAAAAAAAATCTCGATTGTGTCGAGAGTAAGCCTGCTGATCAGCTCCATGACCAGCCACACAGCGGAAGTGGTTCTTTAATTTAAAGATTTCATGCGAGGACAGGATGAAAATGGATTATGAAAATAAATGAAAGCCTGTAAAATAACAATAGTCAAACTTTAATTTCATAGCAGCAACAATTTACAATATCTACAACATGATGATGTTACTCTGACTCAGATCGGTGAGATCTCTACATGACACGTACGCTGTACAGCCGCCGACGAAACCGTTGTATCACTTTTCGATCTTATTACTATAGCGATTAGGTTCACAAGTGGAACTCGTCGACCGTACTGTGCGGTACTTTCGAGTGGGTGATTATCTGGTCGGCGCACATTAATCAAGTGGTAAGACGAGAGCGGACGAAAGTATTCGGTTACAACCCTTAGCCTGGCCGCTATCGATTCACATCACTAGTAGGTATATACATGATTTTTTTCAAGACATGTTAAGGAAAATATATACTCTCACCTCTCAACCTCGTATATAAAAAATCTATGTTTTATCGATATTATCTAGCTTGTATTAACCTTTGTTATATAAAACTTAATTTTTATATACTTTAGGTTAATTCAAGCTAGATATACTTAACTAAACCTCATTAAAATAAAAAACCATATCATAATAAAATCTAAAATTATTAAGTTGTTTTACTCTACTGAAAAGTTGAAGTTTTATAGATACGAGGTTGTGAAGGTAAAGCGATGAATAAGACCTTGGCTATCGACACGAAGATCCTGGGCTGAATTCCCGCGTTGGAACAACAGAAAATGTTGTTACCAAGTTTGGTTAGGAAAATTCAGGCCTGATTATTGGACAAGAAAGATGATCCATGCGTCGGATGGGCAATGGGCATGTCAAAAGTCGGTCCTGCGCCTGTTCTCTCGCCAGTCTTGTCGGTTATCCGTCTCACTGTCTTACGAAAGTAAAAAAAAAAAGAGAGTGTCCTTTTGTATTCCGCGCACACTATACTATACTTACAGTACTATAAAATGACTCTTACGTAGCTGGTCTAGTTTTAACGAAATCGGTACTATTATACGTTGTATTTACATAAATTTTTATTCACATGCTATCTATGAAGAAAACCAAAAATGATATGCTACTAAGCCCGATCAAATAATAAAGTTTTTAGGGTGACAGTTTTAGTTATTCATCAAATAAAAAGTTATCTTAACCGGTGTGTCTTAACAAGCCCAACACAAGTCCTATTAAAAACGAAAACTTTTTTTAAATAGTGATAAATACTTTTGTTTATCAAATTAAATTAAGTGCCTGTATAAGATTATTTCATAAAAGCTAACCCGCAGCACATTTCCACCCGTAAATAAAAGTCACTCGCATATTAAAAGAATGCAAATGGAGTTTGATAGAATGTATAAAACATCGATAAAAGCGCTCAATTAAACAGCTTACAACAAACTAATTTCCTTAAAACCGTTTTCAAATTTCACCCGGCTTCCAATCGTCGCCGAAAGGTTCCATTTCACGCCATCCGGCATAATTAATGGACACGCTACAAAGTGGGCATTAAGAACTGAAAAGGGGCGTAGATCGATACCGTCTCCACACTTTAAGGCGCCTTGCGGGGGCGGACTGTCCGGTTTTCGTTGCGGTTTCCACTGGGGTGTTTCTTCTTTCGTTCCTTAGCTTGGCCCCCTCGCCCGACCCCGTCCCCCGTGTGCGCGACCAGCGACCGGAGAACTTCGAGAGCTCATTGCGTTTTGGTCGCGCGCCTCATTTATTACACGCCGCGGGGGGAGGCGGAGGTCACCCTACGCTGGCACAGTTAATATCTTCTTCTATTCCTTGGTGGGGTGGGGCGGGAGCAGCGTGCATGTGTGCGTGGGGTTTCTCAACTTTAAGATTGTTAGTGGGGTCGCAATCAGAACTAGCTACTGCTTTTCATTAGAGGAGATGGTTATCGCCGTAGTACGTGTTTTGTTTGACGAAAACGCTCGCTTGTTTGTTTTGTTCTCTTTGTTCGGGAGTTTTAAGCAAGTGAACTGGGATAACAATACTCCAGCGCGGAATTACAATTCCATTAGAGCATATCGATACGACATAATAACATTGTTCCGTTTGTACAATATCAGTTTCTGATTGTGTTTACAATTTTCTTTTTTAGTATTTGTTTACCATTATAATATTTTGCTCTTGCGTCGTTTTGTCACCGTCAGCTTGTCGTCTTGTTTTTATCAGCTTATAATAAAGTATTGTTTGGGTATTGAACCTTTTTTTATTATGTCAACAAATTTCTTTGTAAATGCTCCGGAGAACTACAGTCAGGTGTCGATTTATTTTGTACTAGCGCATGTGGCCCGTCCGCGCAATTACTGTATCTCTCGGGAACGTTGTAGGTATTTTTTCGAGACAATATGTAAGCTACGTCTTACTACCTTACCGATTTTCATCAAAATCTATTTAATTGTTTTTGGGTGCTAAAGTCACAGACATCCACCAATCCATCCTCACAAATTTCGATATTTATAATAGTACATATAGGATGTGATCGTAACAGTAAAATTATTATAACTTCTGTTATTTTGACAAATGTATTATATTTTGTAAGTACTTAACAACTTATTATATCTACGGCGTAGACACGTAGTCAGGTGCTACGAATAAAGCGTAAAGAAAACTATTTACATTACTTAGTACTCCTATTTCGAATTTCTATTAAAATATACGTTTTCGCAAGCACCTAATTACGACTTTGATTTTATGTATCAGCTTAAGAGACGGCTTGAAAGCCAGACTTCTTCTACAAGGTAATTTTTAAGCGTTCAAATGCTAAGTCTCATAAAATATTTAATTCTCTCAAGCTTTTAGTCATAGGTACTTAGTCTGCGAATTAGCATTCCGAGTGGGACGCTGCACTTCTTTAACACGGTCTGGCTGTATAAAAGCTGTATAAACGCTGGAAAACGTCACGTGACGCGCATGCCGAGTGTAAAAATGGCTTTAAGGCAGACGTCTGTAATGCAGTTAGTCGCGACTGCATGAAAAAAAGTTAAAATGAAACGTTTTGCTTAATCCTGAGATTTAACTCTCTAAACACCTGGTTCCTATAAAATCGTATTACGTGTATATACACTGTATATACACGTAATACACGTGATATGATATATATTATACATAGTAATTTATTAATAATCAAAAATAAAATGATCTTTGAAAACGACAGATGTTATGAATGTTTTGTTTGACTTGTATTGCTCGCACACAGAGAAATAAAAGTTTAATAATATAATACTCCATTTATATTTTTTTCAACTCGTACTACCCGAATTTCGAACACAACGGGGACAAAGATCGTACAAGGTGGCCACGAATCTAAAACTTGAAAGTAAGACTGGAAAGAATCAAATAGAAGACAAAACACCAATAAATTGCACAGATTTTTATTTTACATGAATGTGAACGTAAATAAAAAATTTCGTGTCAAGTATTTGAAGATTATATCTTTTTTTATAATACCTATCATAATTAATAATAGCGTTTATTGACCAAAAACTTGTTCACAATAGAAAATCGCTTAAATCTAACAATGTTTATACTTATAGCTAGGCTGTAGAACAGTTTGCATTTGCGATACAAGCTGTGCTTAGTTGCTCTTGCACTAGGTACAGCTTGTATCGCAAGAAATTTTCAATTCATTCATTTTACGAAGTAGCGAAAATTAGATTGAAATTAGTAGTAGAAACCTACGAAGTACTAGCAAAAAGTATTTACCACATTTGAAGACAAAGGACTGATATGTACCTATAATATAATAAATATATGAAGTACCTACCTACGTAGACATTTATTTATTTCAATGCAAACCTTACTACGTACTTACTATGTAACTATATGTACCTACGTAACTATAAGCAATACAATACGATTAGATACATGATCTGAATAACAAATACACCAATAGAAATACCTATACAAACTGAGCCACCCAAAATAGACATAATACCAACGAAGTGAGACAAAAGATTTAAAATATTCTCACTCAAATCGAATAGAATGGAATCCGACAATAAAGCGGTCCCTCTAATAAAGAAATTCCGTATCGTCACAAACATTGCGAACGCCATGGAAATCTCCAAGTGTCCCGCGCGAAATCGCCAACGACCGAGCGGGCAGCGGGCTGAATACAAAACACCTCCCACCCCAGACCCCATCTTTATTCCCTTCTTCCTTAATGTAACAAAGACTCCCCTCTTATGGCCTGTGTGTGTGCGCGCCGCTGTGTGCGTTTAGTTTCGGATCAATGTGTGCTCCAAATATTTGATATCCAGGCCTATGTAGAATTGAGATATCTTTAATAGAGAAAGTTTTAGAATTTAGTACCGTAATTTCTCTTAATGGGTTTCTCTTATTACGTTGTGTATAGTTTCACCTACTATAATTATATTTCATGTCTTTTAATAAATATGAAGTTTGAAGGCGATTATTATATTTAACCTTAAACAGGTATACAGTGTAATATCTTTATAGCCTATAGGTTTAAACTTTGTTAGCTAAAAACTTACTTAAATCTTTAGCTATTGTTAGAGTGTTGTACCCAAATGTATGCATAATAGTTTTTGTTTGTATTTCCTAAGTTGTTCACGTATAGGATCCAAATCAGTAGCAATGTATTAATCGCGTTTCGTTAATTTCGGACAAGCTTCACTAAAATTGTAAATCATTCAAAGCATTATCGTTCATAACCTTTTTAATGAATGTCTAAACAAGCGCCGCCTGGCTTTTCGCCAAAAATTAGGTCGCTTCTTTATGCATTCATTTGAGATACTAATTGTTTTTAAACTGAGCAGCGTGATTGGTAATCGAAAGGTAAATAGAATCTGTTTTGACTTTTAAGCATTATTTGAATGATCCGATAAAATTTTTACTCAAAATAAAAACTATTTCATATTCTTTGGCTTACGAAGAAGGGGAATAAGAAAGTATATCAGAGATTATAATATTAATTAATTCAATGATACTATTTTAAAATATAGCGGTCAGACTTTTTTTAACGTGCATTTAACGTATGTTCGTTACATTGCTAACTTTAGCTATAGGTAACACTCTGTACAAGCTATACAAAGTAAAAAATATATCATCTTTACTAATAAAGGTTTTAAAGATACGATATTGTATGTATAACCAAACATAAATACGTTTCTTTTTCTTTTTATTATTAATATTTTTGATGATGAAAGATGTTCCGAACCTGAATGAGGACTTATGACAAAAACTGTTTATTATTTATTTATTTTATTTATTTAATCACAGAAAATTCTACTGCTAAAATTTTACAATTAGTTCAAAGTACAGTACAATACAATAAACAAAGTAGCACTAGACAGCTAATTACAGAATTTCGCGAATTTTAGTAGACAATATTATTGTATGTATTACACATACACTGTGTGAAACTTTTTATAGGTATTAGTAATTCAAAATCCATATTATAATATTATTAAACATTTTAAGCAATCCTTGTCGGCGAGCATTGTGTAAACTCGGACCTGTTCACACGTTTTGGCAATTTTCGGAGACAGCTACACGGAAACTTAATTCTAGAAACATTCGAGAAAAATGTACCAAAATTTCTCAATTTTTATTTACAGTAACAACGTAGTGTCTACATGCTTCTGTTATGCTGCTAACAACCAATGTCTACAACTAATCTACAGCTGACAAATCACAATGATATTTAAAATAAGGTAAAACTTGTATTATAACTTTCAGTAAAGTCATTACTTTAATACATACCATTTCTTTCGTTTGTAACATGTTAAAATGTCTATGATTTCAGGTCCCTCCCTAAGGATATCAGAGTTCTGGCCTAATTGTACCATAATGCTTGGATATCATGTTATTCATGAGTGTAGAGTGTGCAGGACTAACAAAATTGGAACACTAAAAAAACAGAAATATTTTTTTTTTTTTTTTTTTTATTTATTTATTTATTGTCGCTTCAACATCTGGGTCATTAGCGACCACTTTATATAAATCATAATATTATACAATATCTTACTTAAATTAATTTGTAAACATTTATCATTTTCAGGAACTTTAAAGTTGCAGTACATCCATTTTCATTATTCAAACATTCTTTTAAATCACTAGGTAAATTACATAAACATTTTTCTGTATTATATTCTGGACATTCCACTAGGAGATGGAGAACAGTAAGAAAAGATCCACATTTGCATTTGCTTTTTTCAGACTTTGTGATAATATGGATATGGGTGATATTTGAATGGCCAATTCGCAATCTGGTGGTTACTACCTGATCATATCTACATAGGAAGTGAAGAGGAAGCTTATCAAAAATTGATTTTCTAACACTAAATAATTTTGAGGTATTGCCAGTTTTCCAAAATACATCCCAGCGACATCTTATTTTATGTTTTATATATCTCTTTATATCAGAATATGTTGTCTTATTTGAACACTGAATACTAATTTCATTACAATTATTTATAGCTTCAGATTCAATTTTTAAACATTCTGGGATCCACATAATTTCAAATTTGTAATTATTTTGTAAAAGACTAATAATTTTCAATTGTATGTCTATGATTATAGGAATTTTGCTTTTTAAATTTGAAATGGCTAGTAAACATGATTTTGATTTGGTTAAAATAATATATTTTTGTTGAGGTGAGTTTTCATTACTAATAATTTGTAATGCTTTAATTATAGCCGTTGCATCACTACTAAACATTGAGAAAAGGTTTAAAAGTTTAAATTTATAACAATTGTTTGTTTTTACTACAGAACAACTTGATTGGTTATTTTCTATGGAACTGTAAGTGGAAATTTTTTCGTGATCTACATATTTGTTCAAAATTTCGTTACATGTATTTTCTGTTTCACAATTAACTAATTCTAAGTTTATCGGAAATTCATAATATTCCCACGGGCCAAACGGGGGCAATTGTTCAGTAAAAACTGGAGGTACTATAAAATTTAATTCTTTACTGTATTTGGCAGCTCTAATACGTAGCGGTTGGGATAATTTTGATTGATGTTCATATTCCGAATCCACGGCTAATGACTGGGTATAGTAGTTGTAGGTTGGGCTGTTACATCGAGATAAAATTTTTAACCCATACATTGTTACTAACTCCTTTCTTCTAAACTCCAACGGCATTTCTTCAGCTTCTGCCAAGATGCTCATAGTTGGACTAGTCCTGAATGCACCAATACACAATCTAAGTGCTTGATTTTGTACAGCTTCTAATGAATTTAATGTGCGCTTCTTTGCAGAATCATATATAATAGACGCATAATCAATTTTTTGTCTTATCAAAGCACGATAAGAATTTAATAAGCACTTTCTATCAGCACCCCATTTTGTAGACGATAATACCTTTATTATATTTAACCTCTTATAGCATTCTGATTTAAGTTTATTTATATGATTCACCCACATCAATTTCTTATCAAATGTAAGTCCCAATATTTTTAAGTTTTTAGTTTCTTTTATGTTATGCCCATTTAATTTTAATTGAACATTTCTTACTTGGGTTCGTTTTCTAGTTAATAATATAAATTCAGTTTTGGTTTTTGAAATTTTAAATCCTGATTTTTTAGACCATCCTTGGAGGTTATCTAATGTATTCTGAACCAGTTTTAATGTTGGTTTTAATGACCTGCCACTACAGATTAAAGTTAAATCATCAGCAAAGAGAAATCCTTTTACTGGTTTACAAATGTGGGATAGAATGTCATTAATCGCAATCAAAAATAAAATCACACTAACTACTGAGCCCTGGGGGGTACCGTTTTCTAATAGTACTTTATTAGAGAAGATGTCATTCACTCTTACTTTGATATATCTATCAGAAAGAAAATTTTTGATAAACCCTAACGTGTTTCCTTTAACACCCATGTCCTGTAGTATATTTAGCACTCTATGTTTCCAGATCATTTCATATGCCTTCTCAATGTCTAAAGCTACCATTATTACAATGTTGTTATTCGCAAAACTATCAAGAACTTCCGATTCTATATTTATTAAATGATCAGTGGTGGATCGAAACTGTCGAAACCCATATTGATACGGAGAAAGATAGTTATTGCTTTCTAAATACCATTTTAGTCGTTTGCTTATAATTTTCTCTAATATCTTACATAAATTACATGTCAACGAAATAGGTCTATAACTTGTGGGTAGGGTTGGTATTTTTCCTGGTTTTAATATTGGAATTACTAAAGCTTCCCTCCAAACATCAGGGAATACTTGTTGTTTCCATATATGGTTGTAAATATAAAGCAGATAATTAAGGCCACTAACTGGCAGATGTTTTATTATAAGATTCGGTAAATTATCGGGTCCTGGACTAGAATTACCAACATCAGAAAGAACAACTAAAAGCTCATGCATTAAAATCTCATGATTGATCGAATTTGAATTATCAAAAGTATCAAAACTGCAGTTTTGTTCTTGATTAATTTTAAAATTTATAAATTCATTAGAATAATTATTCGAATTGGAATTGTTTGCAAAAGTACAAGCTAAAATATTAGAAACTTCAATAGGGTTATATGTGTATGTTTCATCCTCCTTTTCAAGTGTAATACAGTTACTTTTAATGTTCCTTTTATTAAGACAATTTATCTTTTTCCACATATCTCCAAGTGGTGCACTATAATTGATAGATGATACCCAATTTTCCCAATACTTTCTTCTATTTTCTTTAAGGATTCTTCTGCTTTTCGCTCTCTTTTTCTTATATTCTATCTTGTACTTAATTGAAGTTTGGTCATTATTTAAATGTTTCTTATAGAGTCTAAACGCTTTCTTAGCTTCTTTCACTGCAATTTTACAATCTTCGGTCCACCAGGGTAAATTCTTATTGTTTAATATTCCGGATGTTGTAGGAATTGCCTTTGTCGCTGCTTCATGTACTAATTGATTAAAATTGCTGACTATTTCATTAACCGAGAAGTCACCTAACCTATTTGGCAATATAAGATTTTTAATATTTTGATCTATTTCTTCACGAAAAATAGTCCAATTAGCCTTGTCAAATTTCCATTTTTTAGGATATTTTAAATTTTGCGATAAATCAATAGTTGTAATTAAATCTTTTATTAAAATTGGAAAATGATCACTGTCATATAAATCCTCCAAAGCATTCCATTCAAAATATGACACTATATTTTGTGAAGCCAAAGATATATCTATATTACTTGTGTGACCAGTAGAGCAATCAAAATGTGTAGGTTGACCGTTATTTAGGATTAAAATATCTTTATGTTCATCAATCCAGTCAGCTATTAACTTACCCCTGCTGTCACATTTTTCGGACCCCCAGTAAAAATGATGAGAATTAAAATCACCTAATATAATATAAGGGATAGGGAGTTGTCTAAGCAAATCATTTAATTCTTGTATGTTTAGACTTTTACTATTGGGAAGATATATGTTGCATATTGTAATGGAAAATGGCAGTTTTACTTTTATGGCTACTGCTTCCAAATTTGTGTCTAATATAATTTTTTCTGGAATTGTGTGTGATTGAATAAATATTGCGACTCCACCACTCGCTCTATTACCTGTAGTCCTATTTGTAAAGAATGAATCATATCCTTTAATATTAGCACAATGATCCGCAGTAAAATTAGTCTCTTGCAAGCAGATGCAAGTTGGAAGTAATCTTCTCAAAAGTAAATGTATATTTTCTAAACGTTTATAGTAACCGTTAACATTCCATTGTAAAATGTCCATAGTATAATTTTTATAATAAAGAGAAAATAATAATTTAAATTTGTGATATAAGTTATTCAAGAAAATTTAAGTGTTACTTAATATTTGATGTAGTTTTTTTGTAAGTCTGGAGCACCTATTTTTAAGGCTTTTGTTCATTTTACAATGTAAAGAGTTACACATATAAATAAGGTCTTTAATATTATCAGTATAAGAATAAACTAAATCTTTAACATTCTGTTTGCCTCTAGAATTATCTAATAAACTAATAAACTGGTCTAAACTAATAGGGAACTCACTGTCTTTCTGGATTTCATCAATACTGTTTTCAATACTTTTCCAAACTTCTTCTTCTCTCTGAGAGTCAGATCTTTTTAACTTCTTTTTTATTTTAGTATTTTTATTTTCTACTGAAATATTGCTGCTAGACTCATCAGTTTCAACTTCCATAAAATCACTACTTTCATCTTTATTTTCTATTGTTATACATTCTAATTTTGAAGTTTCGCTAATTGATGGTGAATGGATTCGTTTCATTCCTTTTGTGTTTTCTTCAGAGGGTTGAGATAATTCTGGGACACGTGGAGGAATAAACGAAGTACTAAATGTTGGGTCATGACGGTTATTCTTTTCTTGATTTTCGGATTCCACAGTCTGTAGTTGGGCGTTTGACGACTGTTTTGTGCAATTTTTAGCTAAATGACCAATCGAATTGCAGGTGAAGCATTTTAATGCATCTGTTGATACATATATCCAATAATTTGTGTCCTCAAATGACACTTGAAAAGACTCGGGAAGGTTAACGTCATCTTCTGGACTTATAAATAGTTGTCTCCTGAAGCTAAGTATATGAGAAAACCCCGGTTCTGTGGCACCAATTTTCATGAAGGATATTTGTGACATAATTTTAATCTTCAATTCTTCAAATTTTTGTTCTATTATATAATTCGGTATAACTGGACACACGTTGGACAAAACAATTCTTTTATTTCTAGTCACCAAGGGTTTGATATCTAAAGTATGGTTTTTAATCGTTATTCTTTTCTTGCTTTCAATTAAGGCATCAGCTGTTTTTTTTGTGTCGAGATATATGCACACTCGCGCATTGGATATACGCGACACAAATCTAATAGATGTAGCAGGTGTTACGGATGATAAGCCAATAATATACTCTTTTAAAGGTATTCCTTCAATGGCATCCAATATCACAGCTTGATCTTTTTTGGGATAACACGTTGATGATGTTACATTTGCGTAACTCGATGTTTGTTGAGACATTGTAGGTATAATAGACGATGTAGATGTTTGTGACATTGGGTTAGTTAGATACGTTGGGTCTGAAGACATAATAAATACAAGGGTCTCCTGTTGCCAGGAGATACCCCCCTTACGTTATCGATGTTTTGTTTCTATCGCGTCGTACGTAGGCACTGAGATACAACAAGTTAAGCGGAGTAAAACACGCGCGTCCGCAGTGAGCTATCGCACGAAACTGACAGAAATATTTGTACACGAAGAAGACCAGCTAATGGTATATTTATAAAATCGCCAAACAAATCACCAAAGAACCCCTTCAAGCGATAAAGACCATCCTCAGTGATATAAATATCTACTATCTGCATATCTGTAAGGAAAATCTCACTCAATCTATAACCATTACCACATTGGAAAGATCCAGAAAATAAACGCTCTAAAACTTAACCACAAATGGATTAAATTAACTTATATTAGAAGTTAGAACAAAATAAAGGTTAACCATTTAAATTCAAATGAAAGTATATTCTAATTAGTTAAAGTATCCAATAAGAAATTCGCATGCTAATTACCTCGCTTAATGTTGGCGGGAAAAAACCGAGAACGGCGCGACGCCACTTTGCGGCGAAGGCGGGAATGGCTAAGCGGGAAAGTGGCAGAGGGAAAAAACTTGCAGACTCAAGTCATGCATGCGATTGTTCCCCTATTTGCACATTTTTATATTAACGGCTACTCACCGCTGCGGTAAATATTTTAACGCTTTTATAATAAGCGGGTTTCTTTTGCACTTTATGTCAGAAATACGGATAAGTGACATTTTAACGTGCTACAGAAATGTGATTCATATCTGCTTTGGGAAAAGCTAATGCGTTAGGTATGTGCATGGTATCTGCTAACTGTTTCGACAATATTTCCCTAGTTTGATGGTAAAGTGGCCTTTTTATAAAATATATATTATAAATTGATTGTTTAAGTGGTTATCAAGGTTTTTAAGGATTCAAACTGATTGATCTAGACTAGCACTAAACTAAATTAAGAATAAAGTATTATTGTGCTAGAAAATATTCTAACAGTGATGCAATAAGCTACTAATTTTCTTTATTGAAAATCTCGTAGTCCTCTTACTTTAGCTGATTGCTAAAGTAAGTGGTAATAACAGTATTTATACTTTAATCAGATTTATTATTTTATTTAATTTTTTGTGTAATTTCCCTTTTTCAATAAGGTCCATATTTATTTCATTTGATTTTGATTAATTTGGCACATAAGTTCTACTTACACCTAAGTAATTCATTTATCAGAAAAAATAAACAAAATAAACATAAATTACAATATAAATCTAAATTTTTAATTACCCACAGGAACAACCCTATGAAAGAAGGAGCTTAATATAAACTTAATATTAATATCATAAAAGTCTAGACGAGTGTGAAACCCCGCTAATTATATAAAAAACGAGTTCCCGGCATAACTTAGAACTTCTACTGTCACATTAAAAATTTCAACATAACATATTTAAACATTCCATTTCTGCGAGATTTCTTCGCTCATTTTCCGGCGAGAGAATAATTATTTACCGGTGCTATTTCTGATATTATAATATCTTTTGTGTTTAATTATCGTGGATACTTTTATCAGAAGTAGATTAATAAGCGTTCTTATGGTATATATTTTTTGTTAAAAACAGTATGGGATCTTTTTTGGATTAAAAATTAGCCTATGTGTCAATCAAGGGTAACTTTCGAATACAAATTTAATTTAAACTAGTCAAGTCGCATAAACAGACAGTAACAAACTTTTGCCTTTATAATATTAGTGTGTTTTCTTAATTCGAAACAATCTCTTTCAAAGTATTTTTGTGATACTTAAATGAATGGAATAAAATCAGCAGGCATAGCTTTATAACTACTAACTTAAGAAGAACACTTATATTGGATTTTTGATAATATCTTTATATATTTTTGATCAATCTCACTCAATCTTTAACCATTATATTCTATCAAATATACATCAGTGTATATGTAGGTATACAACGGAACACAGCTACAATCATTGTTACCCTTCTAACCTATAATTTATCTATATACATTTATATGTAGACTTCATTTGTCCCCGCATAGGTGTACAAAATTTGCATTGCATTTTTTGTCCCGCGATTAACATAATGACCCCGTCGCCGGAAGATGTAGACATAAATCAAACTGGACCAAGACCCATGCCGAAATTCGCAATACTACTCTGCGAAGTATATTTACATTATTATTAGCATTTTAATGACCTCCATTCATTTCTACTACTGCCACTACCAGCCACGATTGACAGCAGTATACACCAACTGTGACATAAATATTAGTGGTACCCGAGGCTATCAAACAAATTAAAGAAGAAAAATAATATTATAGCAGGAGGAGCTAACAAGCGTTTATAACCTCAAATAATATAGCAGTAAATTACTAATTTTGTGTAAAAAAAAGTGAAAATACTCGCTATTTTGTTTACATACCAAACCATATAATATACGATAGAATTGAGAAACCTCGTCCTTTTTGGAAGTCGGGTGACATTGTTACTTTAATTGCTCTATTGGCCCTGCCGCTATATTTCGGCAACGATTTTCTAGGAAAGTAGAGTTTTTGACTTTGCGATATTTTGGATGTGCTCTCCTAATTCCTCAAAAAAATTGTACCTACCTGTGGCCAAATAATGATCATCATGATGCTATTGAAACACTTATAATAATGGCAATTAATGTTCACTTTATAGTTATCGTTTACATTTTAAAGGCTTGCTAAGCGAAAATTAACTCCAATAGGGATCGGTAGCCGTATTAGTGTTTAGCAGGTCATAGCGGCCAGGTAATGTCTAATATTCCACAAATAGAAAACACTACGCTGAAGCCGAACGAAATTGGTCCTTAAGGCGATCGAATAAGGCTTCACCGACTTGAAAAATGAGGGCTAGCAATTCAGGTCAGGCCCACACTCAGTAATGTCTTGAACGCTTCAATGACGCGAAAAATTGTATTTTACAAAGGATTGCCTAGGTTGAAACGTGAACGGATCCGCCACAGTCAATAGCTACATGTTACACACTAGAAGTTATATTATGTAATCATAATATATTCCAACTGTTTACAGTAAATATTGTGTACGAATAAGTTTTAAGAATAATGTATATTTTGTTCATTGAAAAAATTTAAATTTTACAAATATAAACTAGGTATATGAATTGGGTTTGAGTTAGTAAAACTGAAACACTTTTTATAAACACAGTAATGATACACAAATTACTTGCACTTTTTCCACTTTATTAGTTAATTAACAGATTTATTAAAATACGGAAACAGTACATTCAATAACTTTTTATAAATTTGATGTGTACGAAATATAGTTATATATTTTAGTAGCATGATCATCGTCTTTATAATATCATTCATCTGCATAATAAAGGTGGAGTAGGTGTCCCTTTTCTTTAGTAATAATATTTCATTTCAATATCAGTATAACAAAATACAAAAGGTTGAAAAAGGCCCTACGTAATGCTAAACAATTCAGCTTGAAATCATTTAAAGCGAATTGATATAATCACCAATAACGTAATCTGTCTGTACTTTTTGTCCCTAATCTATGTACTCGTACTACATTATTACAAAAGATAGCAAAGGCATACAGACAACCATCGATCGAAACTATAAGGATGTCTTCTTATACGGAAGCCAAAAGAATAGAAAATAATATGTTTGTAGATATTACTTACGTAATCACTAATAGGTACATACTATTAGGAAGGTGAAAGTTTTTTATTATTAGTATGTTTATAATAATATTATTGTCACTTCTTTACGCCACAAAGTAGGTAATAAATGTTTACGCGCAAGTGGCTGGACCTATGTTGATGAGATTTGGTATGCAAGAAGCTTACATCCATAGAATAGTACGATGTTCCCGTGGGATAGAGTTTTTCGAGACAAAAGCTAGTACTTTTTTAAGTATTGCTACTTTTTTTACTTTTGTTAATATGTTTTGTCAAGTAGATAATCACACAAATATCATAGAATTTGTTAGATTCGCGAAATAAAATATTATTTTAAAACATAAAAACTAATACGCAACGCCATCTTGTATCGAGTAGTCTTTCAGATCTGCAGCGCCACTCATTTTATAACGATACAAGCGACATCTATAACTAAATATAGATGGCGCTTGGAGCGTTACTTAAATTGTAGTTTTGAATTCTGCCACTAGTGGCGCTACATGTAGTCAACCATTAAGGACATCTAGTGGCGAGTAGCTTACAACTAGAATTTACAGCATACAAAATACTTTTGATATAGGTAGGGTAAATGTTTAAATCTTTTTTAATTGCAACATACCTAAAAATTTTCCGTGAAATATTTTTTTTTTTATTTACAACATTATTTCATATAGTGATAAAAATTAATCGATTGATTATTTCTAAATTAAAGTTGAAGATATAATTAAATAACAAAAATAATAAAGTAAAATATTTAGTAATATACCATATAAAGTGGAGAGATAGGTTTGCTCCGAAACTGTATTTAATTTTAACCTTAAGTTAGTAATGGTGGTAATGCTAATATGAATAAGAATAATTTATTGTAAACATAGAACTTTTGTTAACAATATTAACAAATAACAACACAGTAGATAAAGATAAGAGTATAACAGAAATATTAGATATGGTTTTTAAAATTGGTTCCTGCACTAGGCTCGGCCTGTTCTGCAGATCACCAACATATTTTATGTTGTTTTAAACAAAAAATATAAGAAAGCTAACGTTACTTAGTACAATATTTAAAATGAACAGCTTGTCCTTATTGTACCTAATAACCTCGATGTTTTATTATAATCAAATTCAAATTTTCAAATTTATTTATTTTAAATCACATATTACATAATTTTCATTAGAGATTACAGATACAGTATACAGTTCAATATTATGTATGCATTCAGTAGGTAACGTTGGGAGCTGTACTAGTATAAACTGTGACACAGCTCCCAGCATCCTCCACTCTGTGGTAATGTGTATTTAATCATCTAATTATTGTTTATTTGTTATAAAAATTAAAAAAGAATATCAATTGATCATACTTTATTATCCATAAAGCATTAGTATTAGCAAACGCCCGAACAAGGCACTACCTAAGTTTTATATATTTTTCAATGTATTTTGATTAATTATGTATGTACTTGGTTACTAATAAAGAGTTTGAAGTATGATCCGTTAATATTCCGGCAAAATTGTTGAGTGTGCACAATAAGTGAATATGTGAAAATTTGGTTTACCTTTAGGTTTATTATCTACCTTTTTACCGGTTACCGGTTAAACTATATAATAATATTTAATAAAAAAAGGGACATACTATGCCGGACGATTGTTATAGATTATCACAGATGTAGAGTAGACTACGGGGAGGACTTTCATCGCGGCCATACGAAATTACTCATGGTTTCTGCGCAATTTCTGTTAGGCACATGAAGTCGCGGGTAATATGTAGTTGTTATTAATAGTTTTGAAGTTAATAATAATATCAATACGTGCTAAGTATAAAAAAATCTTTTGTTACATTGTACCAGACAATGGAAATATTTTAACACTTTTTAAAACCTACATTTTTATTTAGATATAGTGCTGTTTTTTTATAGTGCATTGACAATGGAAATATTTTAACACTTTTTAAAACCTACATTTTTATTTAAACGCCAATTTGAATAGTTTTTTTTTTCTATTTTTATTATTAGAACATTTTTAGTATAATAATTATACTTCAATATAATTATGATTCGGCACCAAAATTTTGTTTTATTACTTGTACAAACATTTTCAGAGTTCCGTGCGAAAGAGTAAAAACGATACCCTATATCATATATTAATAATTTGCTATCTTTCTGTTTGTCCGCCCTTTTTGTGCCACCAGTATATCACTCTCCACTACATTTCTCTCCATATCTACATTTGATTTTTTTGTCTACTTTATTATACTTATGTCTATATTATAGCTTACAAAAAATTATAAAAGTATAAAATAAATACATCAATAGAAGGGGAGCCGTACAATAATGCACAAATGTGTTTTGCTGTTTGTTACGGAACTCGTCATGAGCGAATCGGACTCGAGCTTGGCCGGGTTTCTTTTCTTTCAAGTCACATAATTTATGCAAAGTTCTCTAATAATTTTCTTTTTAATAATAAACTTAGCTGCAAAGTGTACACTTTTTATTACACTTGGGGCGTGTTTCACCAATAAATGTTAAAGTTAATCCTTCGTTAAATATCAT
Organism: Celastrina argiolus; assembly: GCA_905187575.2. Classification (NCBI taxonomy): domain Eukaryota; kingdom Metazoa; phylum Arthropoda; class Insecta; order Lepidoptera; family Lycaenidae; genus Celastrina; species Celastrina argiolus. Next base: position 14,399,003 of record LR994580.1, on the reverse strand, counting down.
GTTGTTCCTTTCGTAATTCTTACTAATGAATGAGTAGGCATGGTATTTTAACAAGCCGTTAAAACTAACATGCGTCGGTGAAATCGGGACTTAAGAGTCAATTTGACCAACACAATAATATCTTAAAATTAATCCCTATTAGATATCATGTTATCCCTCTCGTATTCCTGTAAATTAATGAGAAAGGATTTATCGTATTTTAACAAGCCGTCAACACTAACAATCGTTGCTGAAATTAGGACTTAAACTTGCATGAAGATAATCATATTACCATTTACCTACAGGTAAACGGTAAAAAGTCACAAATATTATGCCTATATTTATTATAAAATACACGTCGTATTAGGTACACTAATATGACGTGTAATAATGAATAAATTTTAAGAGTTACCGATCAACCGATTGAAATAAAGTTAGTTAAGTTAAGTTACTTAAGAAGACTATCGTAGGCACTAATCAGAAACTCATAGAACATTAATGATAATAATATATTTTTATTACACATTACATAGTATAAAACAAAGTCGCTTTCGCTGTATGTCTGTCCGTATGTATGCTTAGATCTTTAAAACTACGCAACGGATTTTGATGTGGTTTTTTTTAATAGATAGAGTGATTCTTAAGGAAGGTTTGTATGTATAATAAATGCATAATATAGTAGAGAAACACTGATAAATTTAAAGGTTTCTAATGTGATGTCGTAAATTAGCACGTTTTTTTTTCGCTTATATTGCAAACGCTGGCTGAACCCTACGAGATAGACCAAAATAATGTACTACTGTATTGTTCACCTTAAAAAGTTCAACAAAAAAATCCGCGATAGTATATGTCTATCTCTTAGGGATAACCCACCATAACCATTTTATCCTTTACTAAAAAATTGTTATTTACGAAGTGATTTTAAACAATACAGCATTAATCCTTATCCAATTAAGTACCTTAAATAAATTGTGCATTTATTATAGATCAATATGCTTTTTACAGCATGTAATTTAAGCGAATACTACCGAAGATATTACAAATTTAAAATGCAGGGTCGTAGTTGTTTGCGCCGCGGCGGTACCGACCCGCGGCCGGCCGGGGGTCAGGCGGCGTAATATATAAAAATGAATTGCTGTTCGTTAGTCTCGCTAAAATCCGAGAACAGCTGAACCGATTCGGCTATTTTTGGTCTTGAAATATTCGTGGAAGTCTAGGGAAGGTTTAAACGGTTTCTATGCTCAACAAAGTGAGCACGGGTCAGCTAGTACATAATATAACAAAATACTAAGGTACTTGGAATCAACCTGTAATATACCTATACTGTATCACATCAATTTAAATTGTTTTTTTACAGGATATGTCTTCTCTGGATATGTCTATATAATATACTACGTAGGATTTGTGTGAATAATTATGTACTTACCAAATTACCAAAATAAATTTGTCTCACTACTATTTCAAAATAAAAGATACTGGATACATTAAAAGCAAACCAAGTCGCTGGATTATGTTATTAATTAAAAATTAATGTTAAGCAAAAGTTTCGAAAATTAAAATGTAAAACAGATTGAACCTAGATTATAATTGTTATTGAATATACAAATTACTAAACTACTTACTACATATATACCTATTTATAAAAAAAATATGGCACTTATATCATATATATGCTACCAAAGCTTAAATCATAACGCAGAGCAAACCGAAGAAATGTATTAAATAAATATCGCATGTCCTTTTAAACAAACGGTAAATCAACAGGAGTCATAAATAACTTTAAATAAATGTCGGAATTAAGCCGTTTAAATATAAACAGTGAACTGGGAAAACGTTTGTCGTTCCGCGGTTTTTATAAAAGACCAAACATTGAGTGTGACACCAAGGAACAAATAAAAATGAGACGGATACACTCGCGCACACAACCCCGTTTCGACGGTTTAATATAGCAACCAAGTATCATTATTTCTGTTTTCGTTATTTAATTGTTTTTCTAATAATCAGGTTTACTAATATCATATAATTAAAGAAATAAATTATTATATTATAAATTACATAATAATTGTCAAGTTGTTAATTAAAGGAATAAATTGTTATCTACATTCAGTTTATTATTAACCGACTTCCAAAAAAAGGAGGAGGTTCTCAATTCGTCTGTATGTTTTTTTTTAAATATGTAAGTACTGTAATTTGATTATTTTGTTATTAGGTAGTAAATAACCTTACAACAAAATTATCAAATTTCAAACCTAGAAAATAATTAATAAAAAAAATGTATTACTTACTAACGTTTTCGTTTTAATTAAATAAGATATCGACTATTTAATTAAGTGAATTAACTCAATAAAATTCTGAATTTGGTAAAAAATAATAAATATTTACTACAGAATTATTACTACTCCATTACACTACAGTTGAATAAAAAATAAATTCTCTCATTTAATTAGTTACCAATAAATTGAAAAACATCCGTAACCCGTTGTGTGCGCCGCGGTACCTGTTGAACGTGAGTCGTCTTTTTATCCCTATACCGCTCTCTAAAAATCGAATAAATCAAAATATAACCGATCACAGACCAGAGGACAATGGTTTATTCAAAACGAAACCTGTTTATTTTGTAAACGGACGCAGCATCCGCGGCATCTGGACTTTTGTGTGAGGTCTAGTCCTAACCGGTTCTTCACAATACCTATTTGGGTCATCAACGGCTGATTTTCAAGTTTTACGTCAGTTTTATAAAGTGTATCGCGAGATGTGTATCGCGTGTGCTTCTGATAAGTTCTGAAGTGATAGTTATATTTGGAGAATTAGATACTTACACTATGAAATGTTAGTGTAACCGCTGTAAGTTTTGAAGTAACCTTAAATGTATCTTTATTACTTTTCATCTTATTTTTTTTTTTTTGTGAAAATCAATTAAGATAAAAAATATCGAAAATCAATTAAAATAAAAAAATATTAAGATATCTATAGTATAAACAAAGCATAAATTAAATTTTAGTAGATTAAAGCAAGTGGTATGAAGGATACTATCCTACCCATCCTAGTTCCTTTAAAATAATTAATGTCCATTTAGTTAGTTATTATTATTAGACATAATCTGCCCAAATCGATAGAGTGCTGTTTTTTTTTATAGTGCAGTCAAACGTAAAATTAATTTGCAGAGTTTATTTTACTTATTGGCAAATGGAAATGTTTTAGAACACCGTTCAACCTACTTAGTAATACTGTAAATTAATTCACATTTTCTTCATTCATTCATTAACAGACAATAATAAGATTTCACGAAAATTAAAAAAAAAATTAAGGAAGTCCATTCTTAAAATAGGTACCGCGATTCGAGTATCGATTTTGAGATCCCCTTTCTCCTATTATTATTTTTTTACATAACAAAGAAAATATAAAGGAGGAGTTAGGGGTGCGTGGACCCTCCGTTTTCGCGCGTGTGGGCTGTATCGAATAGTGCGGTGCGCCTGTGTGCACAACTTTGAGACGATCGACTGTGTAAGGGGCGATCTGTAGAGGGAATTCGCCATTTTCATATTTATAAAAGCAAATCACTTGTGAATACAACTTTTTTTTTCAAATCCACGATTAATATTCGAAAAAAGTTTTAGTTCACGTTTGATGAAGTTTGGGCGTTTTCAAATTGGCGTGGTATTTTTTAACTAGTGATAGAAAATATATTATTATACTTGTATTTTTATGCTATTCGATAATAATCAAAAAACGACTAAGAAAAAGTAAGCTTACCTATAAACTAACTAAACTTGTATTTTAAAATATTTACTATGGACTATAGTTAATGGGTTGTTGGACATCAGCCATCCGTTAAGATATTTCGCTAAAAACAATATGATTAAAAATTCTTGAAGTTTTTCTCTACGTGAAAATACAAAACGTAATATATGTAGTTATGTAGTAAGTAGGTATCACCAATTTAAAGTTGAATATTATGCTTTAATCATAAGTATTAAAAGTTGTCCAAGTATCAAAGCCCATCAGGCGCTGTATAAGAAACAAGGAGCCGAAGAAAGCGTCTCTTAGCATCTCCCCTTCTTGCACGCACACGCGTTCATTCGCGTTTAAAAATAATATACACGCATATATACAGCTATCAATACAGTCATTAGACGCATTTCTTTGATACAACCCATGCTTTTAGCGGACTCGAACAAGACGCGACTTACTCTTGCAAACAATTCGGCACGCGAATATAGCCCTTGTTACCATATATTAATGAATATTTTTATGTTAACGCGTAGCAACATAATGTTTGTTAAGAAGTAATTACGTCTTTGGCGTTTTTTTCTTCACCCCTTTACGAGGGCCCGAAATGGAAGTAACCCTGAGATTCGTTTGATGTAAGTTCGTCTTGTACGATATGGAATCGTATGTTTTATTAATGATACTGTAATATTTCAACGTCTCGTATCGCTTGCGGCCAAAAATGTTGTTGTTTGAAGTCTGCTTTATTTTTAAATAGGCAGTTTTAGATACACAACGTTTGATACAAAGATATAATTGTTTTTTTTTTTTTGTTTATCGCCACTCAAAAAATTTACTTAACTAGAGACTAGAGATAAGGTAAACAATTATACTAGTTATTTTCTAATTTAAAGAGAAAGTAAAATATAAAGAGGGAACATGTTGATTAGCGCCACTAATTAAATCTTTAAAACACTAAACATTACTTAACTAGAGATTAGGTAAATAATAGTAGTTCATTTCTAATTAAGAGGAAGAAAAATATAAAGCGAAAGCATTTGCTTGTTTGCATTGACTAAACTCAGAAGCTATTAGACAAATTTAATGAAATTTGTCACTATAGAGTAGAGTGTAGACCATAACAAAGAAAGCTGCCTAGTACCTATCTTTTATCGCGACAAAACGCACGGCTCGTTTACGCGAACCAAGTCTCGGGCAACTAATATGGAAATTTATTTTCTCACGCGTAGCTATAATAATATACATAAGTCTCTCAATTATATTCTCTCTACATTAAAGATGTAGACTACAAATAGCCAGCTGTGGCTTTGTAAAATTCTAAGGAAAGGAGACTTTTGTTTTTATTTGAAATTCACCCCGACTTTGTGTCCTAAGCGGGCAGGATAATTAGAAGGGTCTTGTACATAATTAAATGATCAAAACGAATCTTGAGACACTCGGCCTTGTCTTCGGCGTAACCACAGACGAGATACCACAAGGGGTCGCCATTTACCGACACACAAACAAACATATCTACTTATTTAATATATTGGGGTGAAGGGTGATCGATTTGAGAATTAGAATTTGATAATCCGACGAAAAGGAATTCGTAGGGAAGGAAATGCCGAGGATAATTTCTATAAATCAAATTATTGCATAATGAATACGGAATATCCACATACATATACTGACTATATTATGGCGAGAGGGGAAATTTATGTAGGCATTTTTGCAAGGATTACGTTTTCGAACGACAATGTGAATTTATGGATTCCTATTTTTACCATCCTAGGAATGCATAATATTACCTTTAAAAAAATATAAATTCTGATATTTGCATTATGGTCGATGAGAAACAACAAGAGCCTCTACAAATGTGATTTTTTTACAGGTACTAAGTTGTTATGTACCTACTTAGTACGTACGTGTACAATATGATTCATATTTAATATTATTTAATAGAAGAAATAGCGAATGCATGTTTCACGAATATTGTTTTAATAGAACAATAACAGGATTTTGATATTGTCAAACTATAGGTTTGCGGGTTTTCTCGTTGCAGGTCCCATGTTAAGGGTTCCGCGTTGCGGGTACAACTGTTTATGCGCTCAACGAAGTGGGCACGGGTCAGCCACAGTAATTGTAATATAATCATTATGTTTAAACAGTACAAAGGTTCTGTTGTTTCTTAGACAGAAAAAGAAAATATTGTGAGTTTTTATGTAGTATTATGATAACTGAAATTGCACAAAAATGGAACAAAACGGTGTGAGTTCTTCACCTGACTAGGCGGGTGTTGTTGATATTTTTATGTATTTCGAATCATTTAAAAACAAAATGTGACCGGCACGTTTTTCTTAACATGAACTATGACAAATTCCATAATATGTAACGTTACGTGGTTGTTTTTGTTTCAATTATAAGTATAACAAAAAAATGTCTACTTTCGACGTGAAATTTCTTAATTACCCTCCTCCCCCCCTCAACTTACGTGTAAAGTGAATCTATAATATTATGTAATATGTAGTCTGAACCGGCCTGCTATTGAGTAGGCGACCCGCTGAGACTTACTTGGACAACATTGTTTTTGCAATGAAAATATGTCACTTACATTATATTTCAAGTACACTAATATTTTTAAAGCGAAGGATTTTGTCGACTTCTTACCGCGTAAACGGCCAGGTCAATTTCGATAAAATTTGAAAAGCGGGAACGTGACAAATTAACACAGGCTAGCTTCTTTGTTCCTAATAAGGCCGTGTTTCACCAAGCAATGTTAAAATTAACGCCATGTTAATATACCATGCCATCTCATTCATTGACAGGAAATACGAGAGGGATAACATGATATTTAACATGGCGTTAACTTTAACATTGCTTGGTGAAACACGGCCAAAAAATTACAGTGAGCCGCGGTCAACAGCTAGTGTTATTATTAAAATCATTTAAATTACTGAAACTAACGAATAATAATTAACTCCCAGTCTTAGACATCGTTTTCCGTCAATCAACCCCCAATAAAATTAAGAGGATGTCCAAAATTTGTACTTGGAAAAGACTACTGGCAGCAATGTCGAACACTGATACGATAGTTAAATTAAGTTGTTAGTATTATGTGTACTACTGATACGATAGTTAAATTAAGTTGTTAGTAGGTATATACGTGTTGTTGTAATTCCGCCAAACAGAGACAGCCAGTGAAAAGATGGACTCTTAGCTTCAATTGTAATTTCAATATTCGGCCTATAATTAATCCACAACTCCTGCTGCACGTATTAGCTCTTTAATTATGATATAATTAATAGATCGCCATATCAATATTTGATGGAAATTTCCTATGAGTAATGAAGGTGTTGCAATCGAGTTGGAGCCGGAGTATTTCAATTAGGACAGAAGGTAAAGCAACATTTCCGCCGGAAGTGCGCCCCGCCCTTCGGTCGAGCCGAGCCCTACACTCGTGAGTAGTCGTGAGTCGTGACATGTACTATTAGTACATATAATCTTTAAGAGCCGACTTGAGAAAATATTACTTTATGCGTATAGAAATGCGGACAAATACACAGAGTGTAACACGAGCAGTCACTATAACTTTGGGATATATCTACATCTACGCTAATATTATAAAGAGGAAAGATTTGTATTTTTGTATGTAACGACTTAACTCAAAAAGTACTGGACCGATTTTAATAATTCTTTTTTCATTAAACTAAGTTAATTAAAACAAAAACTACATTATCACTGAGTAACATAGGCTATATAAAAATCAATTTCGTTAGTCTCGTTTGAGATCAGCTGAAACAGAAAACAACTGAAAATCCTGGCTATTTTTGGTCTTGAAATATTCGTGGAAGTCCCTAGAAGGCTTACACGGTTTTCATGCTCAACAAAGTGGGCAGGGGTCAGCTAGTGATTAATATAGTACCTATCTTTTCTCATTCTAAGAATGTTTTTTTCGTCAAAAAATGTTTACTTTTTACAATTAACTATTTTATATAGGTAATTGTAACAAGATTAAACATGAAAACAAAAATAATTAAAAATAAAATAATACATTTCTTAAATAAGAAACATACATATAATCATATCCCAAAGTTAATACTGTTCTTTTTACTCCCTATACAAGATGTAAAATAAATAAGTGATAACACTTTAGGGTGTGTATGTGCCTCCTATGTAGAGTATACTGTGAAAGTACGAGCACCGAAATACTTACTTTTGACTTTTATGTTTCTATGAGACATCCCCCAACATCATAAATTTACCCATACAATAAGCAAAAAATCCTTTTTCTGTGATGGTACTATCACACTAAACTCTATATACGGGACCTATACACACCCTAAAGTATTACCACTCACTAATATTACAGCCTGTATATTTAATTTCCAAAGTGTTCCGAATAATTAATCTACATAGATCATTAGGTACTGTATTATACATACCTAATGATCTATTTGACTTATATACACTTACTTACTTATATGACTTATATACACTTACTTATTTAGTAAGCATAATACGTAACTATACTTTACGTAGTCGTAAATATATTATAAGGACAGTTTCCCCATCTTGAATAAATCTTACTCGAGCATCGTATTTAATTAATATCCGAAAGTAAATGTCCCATACCGCCCTATACTGGGTGCTTCCTTTCATCGGAACTAACAAGTGGACTTGTAAGACAAATTAGTCTTTGTCTGACATTGGATTGTCTTTCGATTAGATAAATTAATCGTACGCGATACGATTCCTATAGTAGTTAATTTTTAAATTAAATTAAATTGTAATAGTAAAATCTTTTGAGATTCTTGATTATATAATGTAAAAAAGTTTTATTTTTAGTATAACGTCAATGAGCTTGAACGACTATGGCGTTAGTATGGCGCGAAAGGGATATCGGGCCAACCGAAGCGTGTCGAAATTGTATAAAAATGCGTTTAAAATTCTTTGAGATAACATTTGAAAAAACTAAAACGATGGCCCCCTAAGACTTGACTTACTTAAAATACTTAAGTTATTTTTACACTCGCAACACTAATATTATAATAACGCGACACAAAGAAAATTTTTTATCAAGTTAGAAACTGTGTACTTTGCATATTGGTATAATCTATATCAATACAATATATACCTATACAAATGGCATGCAAATTGCAACTATATCTCGTATTCTATCTCGTATAGTCGTATATAACTAAACTTACAATGATCATAACTCAAACGGTACAAAATATATATACCCGATTTTTTAACTTTTTGCTGTCTGAAACTATTTAAACGCCATAGGCGTTTATAACTTAAGAACACCCGTTATGCCCTTCCAGTGCTCCCCACTGCTAGATCTCGTGTCTCGCAGTCGCTGGTGCAAACAAGGAGTATATAAAGTAGACTCACGTGTACCTGAAGCTGGCACCGGGCGGAGCTGTCCGCCGCACACATCTGGAGCTACCCATGCGGAGATATTTATAAGATAACAATTTCGAATTCGTTCTAATTAATTTTATGTATGGATAGATGTTGACCGCTGCCCGTCACTTCGGGCGCAAAAGGTAATGAAGTGAGAACCACAGATAAAAAGTTAACTGTGCGTACTCTATATATGTGCTTATTTTCATTGAAATCAGTCCAGTAATTTCGGAGCTCGTTAAATGCAAACTAAGAACAAAAATGTATTCTTAATAATATTATTTCAATTATATATTTTTATATAAACAAATAGACTGGTCGTCTTCTGTATCTTATGTAGAGTATAGACTCTACAGACGCCATACCCATTGCCCATGTAAGAAAACAGTGTAAAATCTGTGTGTCTAAGGCCCGTATAAATAGAACAATCTCAAACCCAAACTCACTTGAGAAACTATTTGACAGATGAAAAAAACGTTTCGTTTCACTTTTAAAAATGAAGAACTTTACTTATGTTACATACTTTAATTTTTTCTTTTTTACAAATAAAGATTAAAATAATATAGATTATACTTATTTAAATGTTTTTCTGTAATCTATAATATGAATATTGCGGTATAAAAAGAAAAGAAATTAAAGTTCTATGTAACATTAATAAAGTTGTCCACTTTTAAAAGCGAAACGAAACGTTGTTTTATCTGTCAAATAGGTTCTCAAGGGAGGTTGGGTTTGAGATTGTTCTATTTATACTGGCCTAAGATGTAAATAATATTAAAGCCTGTGTACTGCCAAGCCGCAGGAGGCTAGGGCGAGCCGAGCCCCATTAGGCTCTACTCACATTGGCGCAAAGTCGGAGCGTCGCGACGCGTCAATTTTCTAAGTATTAATTACAAACACATATTGCGCATCAACGCGCGTCGAGGCGGCGCTCGCTGCATACTGTTTGCATATTCATACTTTACACCTGTACAATTGAAGACATGGCAGGTGATATTGAGCAAAATTAAGATTTTGAGAAAACTGTCACTTAAACATTTTAGTAAGTCTTACTGTATTAAGCACATTAATCTGAAGATCCGTCTCTAGAATCAATGTACTTAATACATTACTAGATATCCTAAAATGTTTAAGTGACTGTTTAAACTCAATTTTCGGAGTATTTTTTGCGACATATCACTTTCATGTCGTCAATTGTAAAATAGAGATGAATAACGCTTTGACTCTGTGCCAATGTGTGTTGAGCCTTACAGTCAGTGCACACCGACGATTGAAGATGACGAAAATATGCGCCGCGTTCCGTCTAAATATGAACTGACGCTTATTGCAGACGATTTTAACTATTCAAAGTTTAATAATGTACATTAGTTCGACAACTCCTTTTGTTGCTACTTGCTATCAGTAAAATCATATTTTACAATTTAGATACTAGATACACAACTATTGCACGACAGTAAACAATTCATATTACCTCAACGTAAAATTGAATTAGCATTTCAGTTTCGCACAATTTATTAAGACAGAGGAAGTTCTTACATTCGGCTCAAGTGTGCGCCGGAAACGGATCCTGCGCCATTGTGACACCGGAAGTAGAGAAGACTACCGTTCCACAAACCCCCACTGTTCTGCTTTTGATGTTACGATCGATTTATTAGTACAGTTTCGCAAAGTAATGTAATAAAACAAAGTATCTAATGACTTAAAAAAGTTTTATCATTGCCATCATTTGTTTATCATACTTAACTCCCAGACCCTAGTCAAAAATATTGTAAATTATGAAAAGTATTGCTATGGAAATTTACTTTAAAGTATAATATAGTAATAGTAAAGTAATAGTAAAACATTTTTCAAAATGATGTGTACCAAGTTTTTTTAATGCTCGCACAAGGATTGCAGATTTGCTAAAAAAATGTGCAGATCGCAGGTAAATCTAAAAATCATGAAGAAAATTCCTTTTACATAACAAAATTAAAAAAACGCTACTCGCTACTCGAAGGAGCAAATTACCTAAGTTTTATTGAATGGCTCATTTAAATTCGAAAATAAAAGAACCGTCGGCGCCGATGTTGGCGGGAAAGTTCTTAACCTCATTAAATTTTCAATATTTCATCGTTTCATTTACATAAGGAAAAGATAAAGACAAGACGCCATTGTGATACGCGAGGGGAGACTGGGGTGGATAGAGGCGGTATTTATTGCGTTCTACTTGTATTGCGCTCATTGATTTAGGGAGTTTTTTTTCCTGTGTGCTGATTTAGGGTTTGGTTTTTGGAGCTTCTATTTTCTATGTAAATTTTTAAAATGTATACGACGTATAAAGTAGTATACTATTTCACTAGGTGTGCCCGCGATTCTGAAACATTTTTGTTCGGTGCTCCGCTCCTATTGGCCGTGAGGACGCCTTCCTCAATAAACGGAATATAGGTACAACACTGGAAGATATTTTCAAATGGATTATCGGAACAGGAGCGCGAAAGAAAATTTTGTTTGTTTATTTGAACGTGGCCACACAAATAACTAAATTTTCTGCTTTTTAATATCAGTCTAGATGCTAGAAAAATCGAACGAATAATATATTATTTCATACTTGAAGATTTTTTTATAATATTTTTTTTCTGAATCTGTAAGTATATAATATTAATAGGTAGGCCGTTAATTATCATTACTGAGATCATAGTTCCCTCGCGGAATTATTTTATTTGTCTTTTTCTGACAAAAGATAAACAGTACCTACGTAAAACAACAGTTGCGAATAAAAAACGTTACGTTACGACTGAGCCCTTGATGTTACGAACAATTTAATGTTAACTTCTCGACAATAGCAGTTAGAACGGCCAAGACAAACTACAAATCACCGCAAATGCTGAACTATTTGTATAATAAATCCATTGGCAAACTTGGCGAAGACTAAGAAAGTATTTAACTTCGCCGGACGCCCATTGACCGATTAGTGTTGTTCTCTGGTCGATAGGAAATGTCTGTCGCCAAAATAACAATAACTTGATAAGAATTAGATAGTAGTCAACACTTTTCCTCAATTTGTAGTGCTACTTTCCCTATTAACATGTGTAGGAACTTCGTAAGAAGAATAACAAAAAGAAAAAAATGTGCCAATTTTTAGGCGTCCATTGTTTTTGTTGAAACTGTCCATACACAAGTAACATCTACTTAGGTTGCTATCAATTTAAGATGGCACTTAACTACAATGTAATCCTTATGTCGTATAACATTACAACCAATATGCAAAAATAGGAGAGCCCTTAATCTATTTTCTGTACAAAAAATCCATCTTATTTTACAATACCAACGTGTAAAAATATCAAAAAAAATACATATCGAAATCACATTTGCACATCACTAAGTTTTAACAGAATTGTAATTGGCGACCAAGTTGAGGCATTTAAGCTGAAACAGTGGCTTACTTCGTCCCGGAGATGGCTGAACTTGCTCTGCGTGATGCGTCTTCCAACTGAATAACGCTCGAAACAAAAACTCTTTGTATATTCTATTGAGTTGTTTTACTGTATATTGTTTCCTATCAGTTAAGACACAAATGTAGTATAAGCGTGATAATATTCATAGTAATATCCATATAACAATATGAGAAAAATCTTGACGATATTTAGTAGTAGTTAGCTAGTACTAATTTACCAACATAATATGGAAAAATCCACAAGTGATATATAAATAAATAATTGCTTATAATAGAATGATTGTCATAAAAATACCTAACATTTACCTTTTTTGACATTTTCCAGAAAAGAACACGGAGCAAAAGAATTTCCTGTATCAGCAATCCGACATGTCTACTTAACCAAGAAGTAGACTAGCGTAACCAAGAATTTTATGAATAAAATTAAAATTTTGAAAATTCGTTTGTTTAATTTTCACTTGCCTAGTCGCTAGTTGCTACCCTATGCATCTGTAGCGTCCGAACTAAAAGTTGGTTTGCTACAATACGCCTAACTTATAATAACTTAATGCTCCGGTATCTTAATTATAAACCTTGCAAACTACCGGCTTCTGAAGGTATCAGTATAAACTTACTTTGCCTATAAATAGTTAAACGTTCATAATATAGAATATTGATACATGATACTTTTTAAAATAGTGCAGATGCTATACAAGGTTAAAATAAATGAATGGTGATTCTTAGGAGTACCTACTACAGTATAGATATAGTGTACTGTAATATAAATCTAAGTAATACTTTAGGGAGTGTATGTACCTACGTAGAACTAGAAACCAGCGCTGAAAGACTTACTTTTGACTTTTATTTTTCTATAAGTAACGCCCCAACATCATACTATACAATCATTTGCGCATACAATATTTTTTTTAAAAGTAGGTAGGTAGCTCTTTCAGCTCTGGTATATTATAGAGTTTACTTTCACAGTAAACTCTAGAATATACGGAACCGATACACACCCTAAAGTATTATCACTCATTAAGGCGAGGAATAACCGCTAATAGCGCCACTCTTTTTTAAAAATAATTACAATGACACAAAGATCTTATTAATTTTTTTTATTTTTTAAAAGAGTGGCGCTAGTAGCGGTTTTTCCTCGCCTTAATATTACTTATAGTCTGTATTTTTATTATTACTGTATTATACTATGTATTATTACTTTACCTATCGTAGTAAAAATGCACCTTCTACACGCCAATAGTAATATTTCTACCAAAATCTATGAACTCTATTTATAAATGCCCTGTTTACATCACCATTCCATCTAAAATTAAAAGTTAAAAACGATACAAAGTCACAGAAGTAATTATAGTAACGCTAACTAGATGTTCTATAAGTAGGTAATTCAACGAATGCGCTAAATTACTAAATGACGTTCAGTCTTTCAATTTTTGTCGTCATTCGATAAAAACGCTCGTCACTTAATGAAATGACGATTTCAATTAGATGGCTGAGACAGATAGATAGATTATAATAGTAACGGACATTTTGATTACTTGTACTCGACAAACCCTATGTAAGGAAATTATTTTGACGACCTCCATAGCGCAGTGGTTGAGCGAGTTGCTGCTCGAACGAGAGGTCGCGGGTTCGAATCCCGCCGAGGGACCAAAATTTTTTTAATGTTCCTGTGTCATGGATGTGTGTTAAATTTGTGTATTAATATAATAAAAATCTTAAATTGTATTAAAGTATTAAATATATTTCCGTTTTCTGGTACCTGTACACAAGTTCTTCGGATACAGCATGGAGCCAGATTGACGTGGTGTGAAGCGTCCATATATAGATTATTACCTCATAGATATTGCACTATTAAAACACAAAAGGAAAAACCATCGAAACCGTACATTTTATCGCGAATAAATGTCTTCATTCAAATCAAATTTCATCGTATTCGGTGCAGTAGCTTAGTAGCAATTCAATGCAATCAAATAAATATTTCCTCTGTTTTATATAAAAAGAGGAAAAAATAATATTAGCAAAGATATAATAAGTATATATCTTAATATAAATCTTTGCTAATAAATATGACATCCTTAAATATTAATCTAATAACTGAAAAGTTAGAGAGCGACACTTTTTAAGTAACAAACCTTTTTCGAATACTTAATTCGACTGCTTAGCTTATAATATTACCTCGGCGTTTCTATGAGAGTATCTAATGATTCGATTTGCGTGATTTTTTTTTATTCAACGCAGAATAGCTGTCATTTGGTCCCATATACATTTTATACAGTTTGGTACGAAGAGTTTTTATGTTATGATCATTTTTCAACAACTTCCAGAAGTGACCCAGGTATTTAATATCATCATTTACGTTTTATGATGTACCTACTTGGATCATGTATCATGTAGTTTCAGTAGGGGAGTTTTTCACTTTCGCATTTATCGACTCTCAACACAAAAAGGTTTATGAATATGGAGTGTGTTAGTCTTTATGTAGCATCGTGGCTATCAAACGGATTAATACTACTGAAGTTTACTTTCACTTAGAGACACTAAACAATAAAAAATATTATAAAAACCGACTTCAACAACTAAAAAGGATATTTATTTATTTTATACTGTAGTTATATATTATGTAATGTATTTATATAATGTATGTAATTAAATAACGTATTTAAAATCTTTTTGAAGTAGGTGTCAGCAAAGGTGAGTGTGTAACAACATTAGGATGTTGTAGCTGACACCGACTCCAAAGATTATTTTAGATGAACTCGTTTTTTTAAACGTAGTTTCTTTTTTTGTTTATATAAATTCAATTTGAAGTATGGCAGCAAACGACACCTCCCTGATGCTTGGTCAGGTCAAAGCCCACTGTAGGTATTTGTTTTCAGACAGATATATAATAGCTCTGTGAAAACTTCTCCCGATTCATGGCGTTGATTGATCTGCCACATAAATCACTATATTACTAATACAAATTCCTACTAGCTTAGCCAGCACTACCTAAGTGCTTATACCTAACGTCTTAACGTTTTAACTATATGAATGTACACGTTTATGAAGGCAAATGCGCAGTTTCAGTGATTACAAGGTCGGTACTGCGAAGTTCGGAGGGACGTTATAGATTCCTAATCAAAGATGCGGGCTCCGCGAATCTTAGTAAATTAGTAGGGGAGATGCCCTCTTGCTACTAGGGCTGTCAACATACATTATTATTGTTTTATATCCCTCATTTTTACCCAACTGCGGCGAGGCCAAAAGAAAGGGTAATGATTTTGGCAATAAATCCGTCGCAATCATCTGGTTGAATCTGCTATTTGATTGAATGACTAGTAAGCTCGTTCATTGAATTATATTTTTACCAACAAATTCAATAAATCCGAGACTAGGACAGCCATTCAATATTTTATTATAAAACTTCGTGTTGATGGATTTATTGACACGAGCTTCTCTGTTCTTAGCCCTCGACGCAAAAACGACGGTGTGTTATAAGTTCAAATGTTGTGTAAATGTGTATGTGTCTGTGACATCGTTGCTCCCAAACGAAAGATTCGATTTTAATGCGGTTTTTTTTGTTTGAAAGGTATAATCAAGAGTATTTTAGCTATGTTTGGTGGAAATCGGTTCCGGTCTTCAAAGTCAACAGGTCGTTTGTTAGGTGTGATAGGAATGTTACACGCTAAGACGGGGATTTTGTAAATTTTTGATATAGTTTATTGTTATTCATTTGTTTATCATAATCGCTAACCATAAGTGATCCGACTGCGTTTTCTAGACTGTTCCATAATAAACAATTAAATTTAAATAATCACCGAATTGTCTAGCAGTAAGCGAACAGATAATTAATTCTAGCTAAGAACACAATCGATCGCGATAGCTTACAAACAAAAAATAGCTGCTCAAAATGGATTTATCCCTTTGGAAGCTACGATGCCATTGACGGACACGTACAGACGCACCCCTCTGTTTTCGTCGAGGGTTAATATTTTAAATGAGTATAATAAATACTCAGCGCAGCGCGAACCCTGATTGAAAAGCCTAAGGAAATCGAGTCTGCGTCTTAAGTGGACACCACTAACGTTCCACTCAAAGGACCCCGTGCCCGCATGTTGAAAATGTTGTCATAATGCTTTATACCTGATAGGGGAAACTGGAGACACTTTTCCCCCCACTTCCATACTTCCAAAGAGGTTTTATTTTTTGTAACCCTCATTTCCAAAATTCTTTGAATAGGACCAACTTGAAAAATGTTAACAATGAAATACTTATTTTATCTGGTTACAAGACCAACAGAATATGGGTGAAAAAATATAAATTTACCTACTGCAGGTATATTTGAGTGTCCTCTTTATTAACCAGTTCCCGTAAACTATTACTAGGCAATTGTAAAAAGAACTAGCTGACCGGTGTTTCTATGCTTAACGAAGTCGTTCGTCCAATCGGTTCAGCCGTTCTCGAGTTTTAGCGAGACTAACGAACAGCAATTCATTTTTATATATACCTAGCGACCCGCCCCGGCTTCGCACGGGTGCAATGCTGATACTAAATTAAATACACTACAGAAAAACTATGAACGTTGTATATAAAAACATAGCGGCCCGCTCCGACTTTGCACGGGCATAAAATATATATGCCTATGTCACTCAATGAAAACATGATTAAAATCGATCCAGTATTTTTGATTCATTCATTACTGCCCTTAGCCTGCACGCATTAAATTTGGAGTAAAACAATTCCTCTTTCCCTATACTTACTATGAAGATTTCCTGCTATCTTTGGAATATCTAAATTCATACAATTTTTATTACATTACACATTTTTACTTATTTACTTTTTACATTTTTACCTAGGTATTTATTTTATTTTTACAACAATTATTATATTACAGGATGTCTTTATACACAACGTTCACAGCATTCTTGTCATTAGACAATATAAACATGTTTTCTCTTGAGGTTACTCTTGAAAGAGCGACATACAGTTGGCCATGTGAAAAACAGTCAACGCTCAAATCTCACCGCACTGCCCCGTCCGGCCGGTACCACCCGCCGCAAACGCAAATTTTAAATTTGTAATATCTCCGAAAATATTTGTTTAATTTACATGCTTTAAGGAACCATATTGATCTATATTAATTGCACACTGTATTAAAGGTACTTTATTCGATAAGGATTAATGCCGTATTGCTTAAAATAGCTTCGTAAATAAGCCATTTTTTCACGTAAAAAGTAAACAATAAAAATGGTTAATGTGGGTTATCCCTAAAAGATAAACATATACCATCGAGGACTTTTTTGTAGACCTTTTTATGGTGTATAATACTGTAGTACATTAATTTGATCTAACTCGTAGGGTTTAGGCAGCGTTTTTGCTAAAATAGGTTAATTTACGACATCACGTTAGAAACCTCTAAAATAAGCAATGTTGCCTTAGTATATTATGCATGTATTATACATATAAACCTTCCTCTTGAATCACTCTATCTATTGGAAAAACCGCATCAAAATCCGTTGCGTAGTTTTAAAGATTTAAGCGCACATAGAGATATAGGGACAGAAAAGGCGACTTTGTTTTATACTATGTAGTCTAAAACAAAGTGATTATAAGAAGAAAGTAAAAACGGTGATATAAAATTATTACTTAATTCAATTATAGTTTGAGACCACTTAAAGCTTAGATTAACTTCATTTTATTCGCAAACGGTGTTTTAGTATTATTTTAGGTAATAGGTTTCCTTAACTTAGCTTACAAACCTTTTTCTTTGCCATTTTTATGTTTCGGTAGGTAGTAGGTACTCTTTTTTTATATCTTAATATCGTCATTACTAATATACCTACCTACTATAAAAGCTTGTCCATATAAACTGTGTATTGAGTGTACCTACCTACTCCCCTATCGGGTAGGTAGGTATACTCGGGTACTATAAAGTACGGATCTAGATCCCTGTTCTCCCTTATATATTTATATAATTAGATCTAAATATATATTTTAGTCGGCATACCTATACTACCTATCTAAATTATTTATGACTAGGAATCATAAGGCAAGAATTCCTTGAGCTCCGTGGCCTCACTAGGCCACTGGTAGGCCCTTTGAAACATACCAAGTTGTTCGATCGTCCTCTAGATTTATTTTTATTTAAACCTGTATATTTTTAAACAATTACGCAATGCAATTATTTATTAATTGAAACGAAATCGTGAAACTTAGAATAAACTAGTACCTACCTTACCTTGAATTAAATTTTTTACGCCTATCTGTAAATCTGCCATCTAGTATTGAATAGAGAAACTAAAATTCTTCTATAAAAGGCATGGGCACAAAATGATTTTTACATTCGAACAATAGCGAACAAACGACGAACAAATAGTTAAAAAAAAAATCAAAATCTAAAAAAGTGGTGCCTAATTCAATGAGCCGACTTTATAATATTTACTTTGCGATAGGACTAAATAATAATCTAAGTAGGTACTTAGCAGCGCCATCTGTTAGACAAGATATGGAATGTATAATCTATTCAATCCATTTTAGGCATAAATGAATACTCTCTTATTTATTGAATATTATCCGATAAATGTGTATTAGGTATAAAAGTACCTATCTAAGTAAATAATAAACAAAGAATCTTGAAAACATGGATGTTCTTTATTAATTGTTGGCAGCTTTATGGTTTACAAATATTTAATCTATATTACAGCTCTAGTTAGTCTATGCAAAGCTGTCAAATGTCAGTTGTCAAATCTACACTCATTGATCAAACTTGTTTATTTTGCAAAATACAAAATAATTTGTCGCAAATATCTAATTTCCTTAAAAATTTAGTTATAGTATACATTTTACACGTTGTTTATATTAGTCCAGTATATAATGCAGTGAAATAATCTAAAATCATGAGGCGAGGTCACGCAAGGTCTGGTGGATGGCGCAATGAAACTCCTAGACACTTTAGACCCCGAAGCGGCAATGCTTATTATCGGCCACCAAGGCCAAGTTTTGGTTTATTAGAAACACCCCGGTATGTAAATAAATTTAATATTGTTCCAGTAAACTCCAGACATAATATGAAGTACCATCAAATAATGTTAATCAATTGTTGTTATTGTTATGTCTACCATTGGCAATACTTCTGTGTAAATTGAAATCTCATGTACGATTTGTAAACATTATTATATAATATTTTTATAATATAGGGCACTAAAAATCTTATTTGTTTAATTTTTTTATAAAAAATGTTGTGTCTATAAATTCTAAAAACATATTATACATACCTACCCTACCCTACCTATTAAGCATGACTAATATTGAAAATATTTAATTGTATAAAATTTGGGCATCTTGCTTTCAGCTATTCTCCACCAAAGCATTCTAACAGGCCACATGTATATAGTGGTAGATTTGAAAATAATGACAGAGGAGGACATGAAAAACATTTGGGAGAAGCCAGTTATAGGCCAGAACCTCATAACTCGTATCAGGGTAATTCTGAAAAACAACGATATAATGAACGACGTATTATATTTCCAAAAAACAGGCCTGAATATGACATGCCTCCAGATACATACAATAATCAAAGAAACTTTTTCCAAAATAAACATGAAGATAGTTTCTTACGTAAAAATAGCATGGGAGATGTTGATCATCGTCAAGGAAGTCACAGTCGAAATTTTAGAAGTGGCAATACAGACCCATGGACCAATGAAGCCAGACCATATGTACACAGAAATTTTGAAAAAAATCAGAGACATGATTTTCCTGAAATAAACAAGATGCTGGTACCAGAATATTCTGGTCATAGACCACCATCATCTGATCACTATGGTTGTAGTTCTACAATTTCAGAGATTGATAAATCAAATTCTTTCAGTCGGTCAGTAGATGATACTGTTGACATTGTAAGAAAACGACTGCAAAATCGATCAGAATCAACTAATATTGATAATTATGAAGACAGACAGAGTGTAGAAGATCAGACATGTGGAGATATCCAAATGAATATATCACATGGATCTCAAGAAACCCCAACAAAACGGAGAATTCAGAGACAAAGTGAAAAAGCAAACTGTGCTAAAATGAAAAACAAAATAGTGACTCAACTGTTTAAGATGGACAAAGAAAAAATTCACAAACTTATGGATAATCCAAACTGTTCCACTAAATTTGAATTTGCAATCAATAGTCTAATAACTGAATCACAAAACAGTTTTAACAGACATTTGCGATCCGTTGCAGAAAAGTCTCTGTGCAGTTCTAGTGATGATTTTATTCAAAGTGATAACAACACTATTTATGAAGATACTTTTATGAAACAAATGCAATGTATATTAGATCCACAAGATACTGTGTTGCTAGAAGATATAAAACCCATGGTTATGGCGGAACTAAATAATATATTGCAAATAGATAACTTGAATTCAAGTTACGAAGAAGATATTCCATATATACATGATGAAAATACAAATTTCAATGAGTATCATCATGAAAATCTGAGAAGTCAAAATGTATCATCTGATCTAGTACATGACTACCAAAGTTATGATAATGCCCATACAGAATATGATAACAATGCACATCATGAAAATCTTGACAATATACCAGCCTCACATTCTCACGAAACAGAACATTGGCCACTATTTGAAAGAAGGCCAAAAAGAATAAGTAAAAACTTTAGTGCTGATACACCAACCTCTCAATATAGATGCTCTAAAGACAAAATGGATCATACATTTGAAAATCAACAACATTTTGATGCTAATACTGAACCACTGTCTGAAGAAGATGATACCTTTACAGAACTTGATAATCAGTATCATGTGGCTGTAGATCATGATTTTATTGAACAAGAAGATGATGTATCTGCCCAAAATGCAGTACACAATACTATGTACTCAGCCAATTTTAAAAGTACAGCTATAGTTGAAAAAGATATACCTTGTAAACAAGAAGTAAAAGAAGAATATCTCGATAGTTATTATACTGATCCAATTCGAAATGAGGCGGTTGACGAGAAATCTGAAAACTTACAATACCCTCCAACTTTGAATGTTGAAAATAGTAAAGATGGTGAGCATAAAAGTAGAGAATCTAAACTGAGTCAAAGCAATAAAAGAACAATTGATGATTTTACTACGAACAAGTTGACACCAAACTCACGCAAAAGATCCAATGACCAAAAACCAGCCCATCGTAAAGAAAAACGCAAAAAAAGTGAAAACAGTCAACCTGTGGAGTCAAGTAAACAAATTTTGAATAAAAATATAATTATAAACGTAAATGATTGCGCCAATAAAACGTCAGAGAAATGTGACGCACCAAAATCAATATTCAACTTATTTTTTTCTAAAGAAAAGGGTAAAACCATTTCTAAAGATATAAACGTAACTTCAGAGAAGCATATTACTAATAAACAAGTTCAAAAAACACCTGACTCAAAAAATATTAAAAAACGTAAAAAATGTGACTCAACATCATCCAACCAATCTACAAGTCCAAAAGATTTAAATACTTCTAGTAATAACAGTTCGACATCCAAAACAGATACTAAAGTTACATTAAAAACAATTGACATGTTTACTGAACAACCAAAAAAAGTGAGTATTCATCATGCTCACAGAAATACAGCGCTTCCATCAAAGATTGAACTTGGAAATGACAAAAATGAAAAGAAAATTACAGAAAAAACAGTATTAAATAAAGAAGTAAGTAAATCACAAGGTTCTATACAATTTTTTAAAAAATTGGTATCCAAAGAGACACAGACCATAAAACCGAAAAAGCAAACTAGATTTAGTCAAACTGTTACTAAAACTTTAGCAGTTAAAGCGACACAAACAGACACAAAAGTAACTGACAAGCCCGGTTCAGAGGTCAGAGATCCACTTGAAAGGATGAAAGAAATTGATTTAGAAATACAAGTTTTGATTCAAGAAAAGTTCAAATTATACAGCTCAATGGAGTCTAAAGAATCAACTACAAGGCCACTGAATACTTTGGGTATGACAGTTTTAAATGTTGAAGTTGGAGAAGAACAAGGAGAGTCAAATATAAATATACTGACAGAGGATGCCATTGTGGAGAATTTTGTTAATATCCCTGACGAAGAGTTGGAAAAAATTGTATTTGACAGTGAAGCACATGAACCAAGTACAGTGAAAGACGTTAAAAAACCATATAAGCGCAAAAAATCTCTGCTGAATAATAGCCAACAGTCAGATGTATCAAAAAGAACAAGTAAAAAGCTCAATAAAAAAATAAAAACACCAAACATATCACTTATAGAACAAATTATAACAGACGAGAGACCATTAGAGGATATTATATCTCTTGATGATTATGAATTGACACCAGTGAAGAAAAAAGTTAAAAACAAAAAAAGTCGCCAAGTTTTGAAGAAAAGACCAGTTCAAAGGCAAGATTTCAGTGTAGATTACTGTAAAAAATATGGCATAAAAGAGTGCTCTGTGGCATTAATGAGATTGGATATACAAGAGTATTTTAAAGACATTACTCCTACATCATTACTACAAAATGATGATAATACAATGCCTATTATTATTGAAGAACTAACAGAAACTCATGATGATGCACCAACCAAAGTTATTGAAGAAGCAGTTATTAATGAGATACAATTTGATATGCTTGATGTATCTGAGGACATTGTAATTGGAGATGTATGTGTAGTGAAAGCTGACAACGACAAGGAAATGGCCTGTGAAAATGTGTCCTTACCAATTAATGAAGAAGTAATATTGGATAATAGCCAATCATCAATGGAAGAAGTGCCAGTAACAGTTTTTGGTCAAAACGATGAGTGTAAAGTATTTGACTATTCATCTGATGAAAATTTGCAAAGAGACTCCGTCCTGGTATCCGGAAATGGTGATGCTATACTAGCCATTGAGGTGAATAACTTAAAATATATTAATTGATGGTAAAATTATGAATAAAATTTAATTGATGCATTTAGATGTTGATCTTTTATCACTTTGTATTGCCATAAATAGTGTTTTTTGTTTACAGTGTGTTGAAAATAATTTCTTGGCAGCATCCTTAGATGGGCAAGTGTACCACTTTAATTCAGATGGGCAACTACTTTCTACATTATATGGATCAAACTTTGCAGTAACATGTCTGACAATAGTAAAAGAAAAGTATGGTACTACCGTCTACACAGGTTCCCTAGATTCTAGAATAAGATTGTATGATTTGGAGGTAAGGATTATTATTTTATTATTTTAACTAAATTAATTTACGTACGTAAGACACCTTTTATATTTTATTATTTCTTTTTAGACAGGCCGTCCAAAAGGCGCCGAGACAAATGTTTTAAGTCCTATACAGACAATGGATCGAGCCTGGGATACATTGTTTGTTGGTACTCGAACTGGATTTGTATTGCAGTTTGAATATAAAGTAAGTATTTAAAAAACTTTTTCACAATAACTAATTTTTCCGCACGCGTCTTTATTTTAAATTTGGAAATATAATACTATGTTTAATCAATTTTACTATCACATCCTAATAATTAAAACATTTCTTTATTTCAGAATAACTTGCTGATCCCAGTAAGTTCTGTGAAGTTTTCGGATCAATCGATTTTGGCTCTGAGAGCGATGAAGGAAGGTCCCCGTAAAGTATTGCTCGTGGCTGCCAGGTCTGAAAATGTTACGATAAAAGACGCACAGACTGGTCTATTGCTGCGAACCCTCTATGGGCCCAAGATGACAGTCTATTCACTTCTCTATGAAGATGGCAAAGTTTATTGTGGAACAAGTAGTCATCAAATACACGTTTTTGAGTACACCGTAAGTCGCTTCTATAATATGTAAATACTAAGATACATTTAAAACTGAGGTAATAATAATAATGTCTCCCACACCGATTTCGGTGACGTAAACGAGCTGGCCTACGTCACCGAAATCGGGCACTATAAAATAACTCTTGCGTAGCTACACTGGAGTTATTTTATAGTGCCCAAGCATGTGCGCAATATACAGAAGCACTATCTTCCTTCACTCTCCTAGCCTAGTTGGACGGATAACTGAAAGGACTGGGGGGAAATCGACTTTTTACATGCCCATTTGACGCATGGGTCATCTTTCTTGTCAGACAATTAGGTGATCAGCCTACATTGTCCTAACCAATCTAGAAACAACATTTTTGGTTGTTCCAACGCGGGAATCGAACCCATGACCTCGAAGTCGAGAGAGCTAGACTCTAAATCACTAGACTAGGGAGGCCTTAGTGTAGCGACACATCTGCGGAACGTACGGTATAACCCGGTTTCTCGAGCGTTATTCATGGGGGGTATAATTTGTATGTGTTATGTCACAGTTATGACACATTAGCCGAAAATTACGATGTATTTTGATTTTTGGTCGAGTAAAATTCTTACAGTATATCCCGAAACCTCGGTGGTTCAAAAGTTAGCGCTCCAACGTATTTTAATCGCTGTAACGTAGGAAAGGAACTAGTGTTTAAACATTTAGTTTAATTCGTCAGAGTGGGTCGCACGCCGGCACGCACTCGGGCGGCAAGGGTGCGGTGTGTCTGCGCGCGACGGGCGGCCTGGTGTTCGCGGGGTGCTACGACGGCTGCGTGTACATATACCGCGAGGGCGAGAGCGAGCCCCGCGCGCAGCTCCGCGGGCCCAGCCTGATGCTGCTCTCGCTGGCTGTAGTCGGCACCAAGGTATTTCTTATGTTATGTCATGGCCTACCATCCCATACAATCTATGTTTAATACAAAAAATGCAATAGATGTAAAGCGGGTTCACCAGTAAGCGGGTTGCCTGGTGATCTACCCACTTCAAATAATATGAAGGCGAGAGAATAATAATCTATTTTGGATTTGGTTTGTTTGACGTTTATAGAATACCATTTCGCCGGTATATTACTGTTGGAATACAGTTACTGTTGTAGAATCTAGCTATTCTAATAATGTTTTAAAAATTACTATATTTCATCACAAGAATAACTTTGTCAAACCCTACAAAAAATGTCTATAGCGCGACCATGTTTCAAATAGTTCGCTGCAATCGAAAAAAAAATATGAAAATGAATGATGGATTCCCGAAATATACTGGTTTTATTACTGAATACTGTTTTTTTCAATATTGCTTATGTTACAGATTATTGCTTTTGTTACAGATTATTGCTGGCTACAAAGATAGAAGTTTGTACATATGGAAAATCCCACTTTGTATATTGCAAGAAATGATACTTTAAGTTTTTGTTATATAGCTGTAATTCTCACTTTTATTAATATTTAGATGTTACCCCTTATATTTTAGTATAAAAATATACAAAAATATATGACTTAAACGTTTTTATTTAGTATTTTAAATAAAAATTTGAAGAATATGTAAAATGAATAAGTGTTATTAATAATCCCCATGTCGTTTGACACAGCACACTCTCTAAATTATAGTTTCAAGGATAGAAGCTCGATGCTGCGCGCCCATATTAGGTAAGTATGTAGATTAGCCTATAATTTCCTCATATTGAGGAGAGCTTCAAACCTAGCCCGTAGGTTGTAATACCACCTTAGCCATTAGGCTCACATTAGTGATAATATGTATTGGCTATCGACAACTAGAATTGTGCCGACCCCCTGCAGCGCCTGTGTGTGAAACCGATTAAGAGCCTCTTATTATTATTACAAATCTTCTCTTTTCGATCGAGGCGCCCTCTTTGCCTCAGCGCCTGTGTGCACTGCACACTTCGTACAACTATGAATAATCTTGACAATTAAATGTAGACATTTAATTTCACAAATGTTCCGCTACATGATTCATACTTCGAACACATCTAAGTACCATAGCAAAAGACTAAATGGTCCTCAAGGGGCATCGAACAGCCAGCCTACAAACTTAGAACAAACGCGAACTAATAAGCAAGAATAAAAACGGCTAAGTGCGAGTCGGACTGGTGCACCGAGAGTTCCATGCAATCTTGTAGGTATAATAATAAACTAAATAAAAGCGTTGACATAGATTTTGTTACAGCTTAAATATAATTATAGGCCTGAGTTGTTGTGTATTTAATAATATTTTATGTAATGTAGTCTTTATACCGACATACCTACTTGAGCGAAAGAAGAGAAGACTATTCGCTAGCCGTTTTTTTCGAGTTTTGAATTTAAAATGAGATGGATGGTTGGAGGTGGTAAAAAATCGTAAAAGACGTCCGCGCGTTACTTTAAAGTTTTCTGTGTGTACATTTTATTTTTACCCGACTTCGGCGAAGCCAAAAGGAAGGGTAATGATTTTGGCAGTCTATGTATGTATGTATGTTGAGGTATCAATCGATTGGTGATGATACCGCGAGTAACATGGACTATATAATTTTCAGAAAATTTGTGTATTTTGAAAATTATACCTCAAAAACTAGCTCCAAAAAAAATTTTATTAAGATAAGTGTATCGTGTTTGGTATCAAAAAATAGGTCTTGGCAAGCACACTACGAATATGTATTTACATTTTTTATTAATAATTACATTTTATCGTTAAATTCAAAATGAAACGTTTAAAGGGCCTTATCATACTAGCGGTTTGGGAGCGGTTGCGGAGCGGATCGGGCGCGCTGCGAATGCGTTGCGGACGCGTAACGAATAAGCCGCGGACGCGCAACGTATCCGCTGCGAATAGCAACGTGGACTCCATTTTGTACAGTCTCGTTCAAACGGATTTGATTGACATTTTTTGGATTCTTTTTTATTCGTTTGAAAAACAACACACACACAAATTGATACCAATCCTCCCAAGCCCTTTGATGTTTTCGTTTTCTTATCTGGCGTCTTCGAAGTAACAAAACTAATAGCAGAGATTCCTCGTCGGAATCCATTTTGTTACTGACTGTACTGAACGTCGTTAACCCGCTACAAATACGCGATGAAAACGTTGCGAATCTGCGGCGCGTCCGTAACGGATCCGCTGCGCAGCCGCGGCGTGTACGCAACGCATATGATAAGGCCCAAAATGCGGTCGTACAAATAGTATCTAGGAGTTGTTTAGTTACTTTCTATGTGTTAATTTAACGTTAGCTTAGTGAAAATATAATGTTATAGTTTATGTGGAAACTGAAAAATGTAAAATAAAATAAAAGATTAAAAAGGCTGAAACAAGAAAGTAATTCAATTCGAAATCCAGAGGCCTTGGTCGTTTTAATATAACCCGACTTCGCAAAAAAGGGCTCTAAAAAGGCTGAAACAAGAAAGTAATTCTTGTTTCAGTCTTTTTAGAGCCCTTTTTTGCGAAGTCGGGTTATATTAAAACGAGATTTATTTAAAGAAACCCCCTTCGTAAGTAAAGCTGTTGTAGTACGGTACCTACTATAAATTCTAAGATAAGAATCAGAAGCGTTCATGAGGAAAAAAACTAATTAGGTATAATTATAATATCTATTAATATGATGTAAATAAAACCCGGTGTATTAGATTCCAATAAACCAAATTTTGTCAAAATTGATCTAGCCGTTTGCACGTGAAGAATTAACGTAGGTTAAACAGTAATAATCATGCATACACACTAGCTTTCTCCTCTAAAATATTAATGCGAGTTGCTTGATCTGCATGAATATTGAATTGGTATTAGAGGTGCATAATGGTTTTATTCGTGTAAACAAGATATTATGTAATCCTGAAATTAGAAATAATATAATAATCATCTGTTCTGGGAGCCATGGATTCTGTAATGGATCGATAAGTTGCTTAGATTATATCTAGGTATAGATAGACCTACTCTAGTCTCTAAGTTTACAATGGTACTTATTTATAATCTAAGGTTTGTAGTATTTTTGATAGTTTAGATCATATTTAATAGCGTCGTTTCAGAAACGGTCACAATAATGTGATCTGACCTTTATGTAGCAGTTTTCTAATTTGATAACCAGACTAAAACGAAAAATAAAACCGAACCATTAGAAAATTCACGAGTTTTCTAATTGTTTCTCTAAATTTGGTTTAGTTTAAGTAGGTATTTTAAACAAGTACTTTACAATTACCATAGACATAAATCTTAAGCAATTTGTTAATAGTCTGTGCACATGGTGGTGAAGTGGCACTCCTGTCGCAAATGAGTTTCTGAAATTCTGACTTACGTCAGTGTGGGTGTTTCGGTGTTGGCGGCCATTGTTCTACGTATAAATCTAGGATTTTTATATTTTACACTACACAATAATTAAAACAAAGGAGTTATAAAGTTTCGGAATCTTTTACCTTTTGTCATCATTTCATCTCAAATTCAATTATAGTATAAAATGAATCCAGAATAGTAAGTATACTTTTGTCTTCTGTGTGTGAAACGTTTGCTTAATTTTTTATTCTATTGCAGTATAATGATGATGTGTGTTAAAAATGTAATTGAAATGTGTTGTGAGTACTAGACTAGAACAAAAAAATGTATTTAAAACAACAATTTCCAACCTGGTGACTCATTTTTGAACATTGAAGAAGTACCTACGAGAGCAGTGTCATACGTAATTGTAGAATGATATTATTGGACGGTCTGTCTGAAGTAAACTCGACTTCGATTTCCGCCCATATCGTTCAAAGCTCAGAAAAATTAACAAACAGTGTTCCTCAACACAATGACCTTCTTTGTTGTAACAAACAAATATGTACGCCTCCTTTAGGGCTCATCCTAGTTATTAGTGTTTATCGTTATTGGGATTCTGCATGACGTATCAAAGCCGAATACGCATTAAGTATTACAAATGTTTCCAGCGACTATTTGTTCAAACTACTGCTGATTGGAGACTCTGGTGTGGGGAAGTCATGTCTTCTGCTCAGATTTGCTGACGATACCTATACAGAGAGCTACATTAGCACCATTGGTGTTGACTTCAAAATAAGAACTTTAGAGTTAGATGGGAAGACAATTAAGTTACAAATTTGGGACACAGCAGGACAGGAAAGATTTAGAACAATCACCTCTTCATACTACAGAGGTGCCCATGGAATCATTATTGTTTATGATTGCACAGACCAGGTAAATAACTTTTTCATATTATGCTTATTTACTTTAAAGCATTCAAAAATTTAGTGTAAGCTTTCTGTAAGACATTTTACAATAATAGCATAGTGTGTGCAATAAAATAGTCTATAATAATAATTTATTATTTATGTTGAAAACATAATAAGAATTTTTCGATTATGTTAAAGTCATAGTTCATAATATTATATTTATTTATGTATCTTAAACTGATTTAACTGACACATTGTTATCTTATTTTAAATTATCCATACAAAAACATAATATATACAGAATGCATATGTGTAATAATCAGCAAAGATCTCTTTGTGTCATTTATTGATCAAATACTTTATTTTTTTCAGGATTCATTTAGCAATGTAAAGCAGTGGCTTGAAGAAATTGATCGTTATGCATCTGACACTGTGAACAAGTTGCTTGTTGGTAATAAGTGTGATTTAACTACAAAAAAAGTTGTTGACTACTCAACTGCTAAGGTAATTTTTTCCTCATAAGCATTTCTTTATGTTTGCGTATAGACTAAGTTCTCCCTTTATGTAAAACTAATTAATATATAGATACTAAGAGTATATTATATTCATATATTATGGTGGTCTCTGTTTTTATAAGTTATAGTTTGCTTTCCCTTTCATTGAGCTTAGAAGTCTACTTTTTATAACATAATATAATAAAAGATTTGTTTTGCATTACATAGTTATAAAGTGTTTGCACATACACATATTTTATTGATTGGTATTAAATGTTCAAGTTTTTATGCATTAACAAGACAGGAAGTGGCCTTGTGTTACTTGCATTGTTTGAAATCAGCTTTAAATGATCATGTAGTTCTTTATTTAAGAGATTATTGTTAAGTAATATATACAATTATAAATATGTATTTTCTTAACAAATAATCATCACTATTAAATATTATTTTGTTGCCCAGATATACTTTTCATATCTAAGTGCGAAAATAGATTTGAATCTTATATAATTTAGTGAGCGTATAACATAATTATAAATTTTGTTACCAATTTTAGCAATATGCAGAACAATTGGGTATACCATTCTTGGAGACATCGGCAAAAAACTCAACAAATGTAGAGCAAGCCTTTATGACTATGGCCGCTGAGATTAAAGCGCGTGTAGGCCAGTCATCCGCCGGCGCTGCACCACAGGGCGCGGCAGTCAAGATTGACCAGGGTCGCCCCATTGACACCGGCAAGTCCTCATGCTGCTGAACACAACTAATCATGGTATGTGTTGTTCACTTCATAAGACTAAATATCACCTTCATTTTAAATATCATAAGCCTAACTTGTTGAATGTCAATTGTATGGGTCATGATTTTCTTAGAATTTTCTTTAGATAATGTTATGAATATTCATAACATGTCAATTGTTACTGCTAATCTCACAGCTGTATGTGAAGCACTTCCAATAGTGCTAGTTCCACTAAAGGCTTCTCTTTTTAGGATTCTGTAGTCTTACCCAACCCAAAATGACATATTATTTCTAAATCTGTTATCTCATAAACTGTGATGGCTACAAATGATTTTTATGGATGTATTTCTGTTGTCTTTATAACAACAAAATATGCTTTGAACGCGTTTTGGCTTGCTCATGAATAACTGTACTTTGCAATAATTATGTGGTCAGTATTCATTAGCTTTTACTGAAATTAGAATATTTTAATTAAATTTAATTAAATTTCACATTTAATTATTTTCAGGTTGTCGGTAAGACGAAGGAACTGAAGCAGTCACTTGATGGACTGCTACCATCAAACAGTTTAAATGCAATTTTCCACAGAAAATTGTTTGCATCTTTTTTTAAATAAATTTTATAATAATAAACAGAGTGCTAGACACTCTTCATCTTAAGCTAACATTTCTTAAGTTGCTATCGTCCATATGTTATTAGTTAAACGAAAAAGGTGAGATGTATGGATGTATGTTTATACATGTTTATATATAATGATTATTGTAGGTTAATTTCGTGCTGTATTCCAAACTAAGGCAATGATTTATATTGAGAGTTAATACTCTACCCAACAAAACTCCGCAGAGCCTTAATTGAGAGTCCTTGTTACGTCTGAAGTAAGATTTTATCAAAGTTGTCCATTATGGAGTGTAGACACATGCTTTTTTTATTTAATTTTTTTTCACTGAGGTACTAAGCACTGGGTGTTATTCCATATAGAATATTTATTTATAGTGATGCATACTGAGGTTGAGCTTTACTACAGTTTTGTGTTGAAATTTTATCTAACTAACCTTTAACACAAAATTGTTCATAAAGCAAATGGGCCTTAGCATAGATAATAATATGTATCGTAAACGTACGTAGCCATCGTTTAAATTCAAGTGGGAACATAGTATTAATTAAAAGACATTATCAATTTACTGCAATAATGTGATAGTGAAATTTATATAGTACAATGTTTTAAATATCAGTCCCTGTACAAATGTTATTAAATTATGTGGACTCAATTTTCCCAGTAATGTTTAATATTATGAGATTGTTATTTAAAATGTTGAACTCAATTGTTTTATTAATTTGATCCTAATTAACTTCTCAAGTATCATTATTTTTGTACTTCTTATGTGAAATGTTCAGTTTACTTACCGCTAACCCACTGTAATTCTGTATTAAGGGTTTCTTAGAAATTAAAACAATATGCTATAAAAGGATGTTTTATTTTCAAATACAATATCAGCCAAAAAAATAAATGTTTCGGAAGCGGGTCTTGTCAGATAACGCCTGAAGACAGATTAAACTGAGACGAACTATCCTTCGACCGCTTAATTATACAACGTATAAAATAAATGAGGGTAATAAATTTAAGGACGTGTATATAATATAACCCTTCTATTAGCATAATATTTAAGGATGCTTAGATACATAACCCTTCAGAGAATTCACAAAGAGGTCACTAGCAACGCTGCAAGAGTTACTATTGTTTAATTACTGTGTACTTTTCTTTTCGTATGTCACCGGACCGTCGGAATCTAGTTAGACATGCCGCCAACCAATCGGTCTATTATCTATTTTAAATCTGATTGGAGCCGTATATCTACTATTTGAATAAAAAAAAACGCGTAGAATCACTATAAATATAGTGTATAGTATATAAATATAATAGTGTATAAATATAGTATAAATAAATAGGGTTTCAAATATTTTTTGCAATATTTTTAATTCTGTTTTCTCCGAGATAGCTTAAAAATGTTTGCAACTACTTTTCGTAAAAAAACAACTCGAGAATTAGGCCAGTAAATATTTTCACTCATTTTTGTTACATGTTGTATAGATTACGTTAAAATCTTCAACAGCAACACCTCATCATGTATTCGTAGTCGTGGCATAGACCGTGTAAATTTAAAGGACATTGCAGGAATTCGGGACACAGAACAGGAAGTTTATCTGAAAATAAATTTAATTAATTAGCTAAATAAAGTTAATTAACTATCTTCTTCTTGATGTAGTTACTACATCAATTTCGAACTATTGACTTAAGTAGGTACTGATTAAATCTTTTTTGGCCCAGTAATTCGTAATTGGGTCACGTATCTTATCAATTTCTAGTTACCATTGTCTTGCGCAAGCATTTGAATTTTGAATATATACCCGCCAATTTTCGAATGAAATGTAAACAGTACAATGAACGCTAATACTACATATTTTGTTTTAGTGTGTTTAAACATAATAATGTCAATAATGTACACGTAGTATTCTCTATAACTAGCTAGTAACTAGGTATAATAACTTATATTTTATTTCGTGGACAACATTTTGAGAACCTAGGCGAAATAATATTAGGCGTAGGTAAGTTTTAGTACATAAGTAAGGACCTCTACAAACCAAGACGTATAATATTAATCTTATACGCCTGAAGATAGCACAAAAAATTTGAGAGGTGTCAAGGGACACCCGGATGGAATGAAGTTCTGTATCTGGCTTGCTTTCTATAAGAGAGAGAGAGACGGACAGAGAAACATGCGACGCCGCACAGCTTACAATAAGGGAACCTGTTTAAAGGTAGTCGAATTTAAATATTTTGTCTACATAAAAAAACACATTGAATCGGAAACGAGAACGCTCTTAGCTCCGAATGTGAACGAATATTACCTGTATTGTAAGCGCATCCGCAGCAATATCCGTGAATGATAGCTTCGTCATCTTCACAGCCGCTCGGGGGGCAACCGTTGCACCAAATACCAATTCCGAGCCACGGGATGTTCCCTGAATCAAAAGTGAATATAGTAACCAAAGCCTCCTAATCACTTTCTTGCTTTATTTTGACTGTGGAATGAGCTTCCTTCTGAGGTATTCTCGGAACGCTATGACATGGGGTTCTTCAAGAAATGTGTTAAAAAAGTTCTCCTTCAGGGCCGACGATGCATTGGTGATTCCTCTGGTGTTGCCCATGTTCATAGGGGACGGTGACCGCTTACCATCAGGTGGCCCGTCTGCCTTTTCGTCTCACTCTATAAAATACCCTATAAAAAACTAGGGATTTAGATTTGGTCCTCGCGGTTTCTTACTTAGCCCCAATTCAACCAACGTATTGAATGTAGTTTACGATATGCTACGATTTACGATCTGCAGTGCCTGTCACGTTCTAATATTTAATTTTAGAATGATAGAGAGTGACAGTATCTGGGTTTAGCATTAAACTTGTTTAAAGAATAACTTAAAGATTGAACCGAAGTGAAAGGGAACCTGTATAAATGTATTTCTACACATATGTGCTACCTAATTCGCACTATTAGATATTTATATTCTATTTAACCGGCTGGTTCCTTTGAAATTGCCTCGAATTTGGTATTACGTAACAAAGTTTACTTAAATATATTAATTACCAACGAAATAAAAAAATGTAATAACCCCGACTTTGTAAGAAAATGTTTAATTGTCAAGCAGTGAGCGATCTTATGGTGACGAATTATAGCTAAGAACACTCGGTCATGACAGCATTCAAGCACAAAAAAACTGGATCCAAATCGGTTCATTCGTTTGCTATGATGCCAAAGACACACACACACTCAAACATAACACCCAGGCTATGTTTTTGTGTCGGGTGTTAAAAATGAAGTGATACTCACATCTTGAAGCTTTCCTTACGCTGATCGCAGCATTAGATGGGAAAAATGATCCTACTGAGAAACTCACGGTTAGCAGTACAATTAGAGACAAATATAAACAGTGTTTTAGGGCCATTTTGACTGAGCCCTTTGTCTTAAGGGAAGCTCTTATATAGGCCCGCTGGCTACTCAACTATGACTCTATAACGTTTAAAGTAATTAGTTTAAGTTCATTGTCACGAGATAGCGATAATGAGAGTGTGTGAGTTGAGTGCAAGATTATTTTTACTACTTATTTTAAAACAAATTTTAACCAGCTTCCAAATAAAAAAATTATCATCAAAATCGGTTTATCGAGACTTAAAGTTCTGTGGTAGACAAACATAAAAAATACAGTCGAATTGAGATCACCCTCCTTTTTTGAAGTCGGTTCAAAATAAAAACAGCATAATAAACCGTCTGTAGAAAATAAGTAAGTATACCATGAACTCGCTATTACCAAAAAATACAACCTTGATCTTTGAATTGTAAGTGAAATCGATGCGTTAAAAGTACCTACTTAAATACTATCGTAAAACAAGTTTTATGAACGAATATATATTTAATTTGTAAATCGGTAGGTATTTCGTATTTATGAAATACGTAACATATAAATAAAAAAGTATCTTATATTAACAATGAAACATGTTTTATTTAATAATAAAATGTTGACACTCAGTTCCAATTTGTCACAGTAATTAATAAATAATTTATCTACTAAACATCACAACAGTCTAAGTCCTATTCAATAGTTATACATTAACTTCCTGACAAATAAAATATTTACAGAATTTATAAACTATACAATGTTTTGTCCTTGTATTTATAACCTTGTCCTTGTTTAAATGCCTTTGTAACATATGAGACGAGGAGAAGCTTAGACAGCGTGTAAATAGTAGTAAGAGAGTTGATTCATGTTCAACTTAAAATTGAATGTTACCTCGTAATTTTCATTTATGGCTTATTTAGGTTTATAGAGGGTTACCCTACATTTAGAATGAGATCCTCGGTAACATTTACAATACAACAGGATATAGATACTAATTGTTGCAGGATCAAATCATATCACAGGGTTATTAAATACCAACATACTATACAAAACTATATACTTAATTAATCTTTAATATGCTACGTCAAAGAAAAGTATGTAAATGTCGTTTGCTTATGCCTACCTTATATTATGCTAATATAAAATATAATATTATAGTTTAAATCATTTGGCACACGTCTGCAGAAAGGAAGACATTATGACGTAAACATAAGTATTGAGTAGGTGTTTTTAGTATTCAAAGTTTAGTTAAAAGTGTCATAATATGTAGTAACTAATATAATAATAATTATATATAGAACTACTTTAGGTTTTTGTGTAAAATAAATGACTGATAATACTTTAGGGTGTGTATGTGCCTCCTATATAGAGTATACTGTGAAAGTACCAGCGCTGAAAGACCCACTTTTGACTTTCATGTTTGTATGAAAAATGCATTAACATTAAATATTCTCATTCAATAATTTTAATAAGTACCTCTTTCAGCGCTATCACTTTCACAGTAAACTTAGATACGGGACCAATACACACCCTTAAGTATTATCACTCATTAATATAAGCATGTATAACAGTTTTGGCAGACACTTTTTCATCTATGAGATGGTGCATAATAAACAAGCATTGAATTTTCGTGTGTAATTGTTTTGTATATTGATAAAACTGCTTAAGTGCGTGTCACTTTGTGTTTAAAGAAAATACATTAAATCGTGTCCAATATGAGTAGATAATACATTCAGGGATTCGTGCTTACTTCACATCTTACGCTTATGTACAAAAATACCTATACTATTATTACTGTTGTAAAAATGTAGAAAGATCTAGATTAAATAGATGCGCGTTCAACGAGATCTGGATCATAGGAGTTGCAGTAGCGCAGCGTCATAGACGGCAGCAGCGCGCCGCTCTCGCTCTGCTTGTTGCCAAGACAGTTGCATGAACATACCTGCAAAAATATCACTTTGCAGGTAGAAAGGAGCAGACAGATTGCATAATAAATAAAACCCATTTCTACATAATATCAAAAAAATTTTTACCTACAACTAGTACAACTAAACTAAAAACAATAAAAAGAATGTGAAGCTACGGATGATATATATCTAACACTAGCATTAACACATCTAATGGATGAAGGTGATATGTAGCTAAATTTAGATTTCGTGAAAATTGAGTTCAAACTGTCACTTAAACATTTTTTTAAATCGCCTTCGTATGCAGGCTGATCACCTGATTGTCTGACAAGAAAGATGATCCATGCGTCGGATGGGCATGTAAAAAGTCGGTCCTGCGCCTGATCTCTCGCTAGTCGTGTCGGTTTACCGTCCCACTGGGTTATGAGAGTAAAAGGAAGAGAGAGTGCTTATGTGTATTGCGCACACACTTGGGCACTATAAAATAACGCCTACGTATCTGCCCTGATATCAATAAAATCGGCTACCGACACCGAAATCGGTGAGGGGAGCTATTATTATTATTAAACATTTTAGAATACATCGTAAAGTATTAAGTACACTAAACATCCGTCTTTAGAATCAATGTACTTAATACGTTTCTACATCCTAAAATTTTTAGGTGACAGTTTAAACTGAATTTTCTGGGTATTTTTTGTGACATATCACCTTCAGCCATTGATGTCTTCAATTATTTATGATAGTGGTATATATCTGGTCCAACACTTAAAATACGGTAAGTAGTAAACAGAGATAATGGTATGACCATATTTTGTTAAAGTAATTACAAGACATCTTACCGAGGCCTGGTCTTCGTGCGAGCGTCGTCTGGTTGTTATGACGTGTCCGTCCAGTGGTAATATAGTACCAGAACTATCTTTATCCTCTTCACGTGCATTTTCTTCGGCTTGCCTGAAATAGAAGAAAAGTATAAATATCTATGACAAGTAAAGTATTTAATATTAGGAAAATTCTTGAGAAACCGTATTTTTCATATTACTATTGTCTTCAAGGTTCATTTTTTAACAATTTATAAAACATCTTTAGACATAAAAAAAAACACTTTACACACTAGCGCCAAAATGGTTTCAAATTGAGTGTGGATTTTGTGAAACTATTCCATATATAATGGGTATTGTATTCGAGAGTGGCTAATGACTCAACAGCATTAGAATCGGATGGGTCTTGGATCGGAACTTTTATTAGTTTAGAGAATAAGCCCCCCAGGACTAATAATAATATAATGAATTTAATACTTTTATACTATACACATATTAATGATTTTTACTATGTTATACACAATACACATCCATGAGCCAGGAACACAGAAAACTTTTCGTTCCTTCGGCGGGACTTGAACCCGCGACCTCTGGCTCGACCAGTGTGCTCATTCTGCGCTGCGGAGGTCGAGTCCTACTAACTGTTTTATTGTGCAAACAATGAATTTTTAACCATTACAGGTATTTTCATTCAAATGTGAACATTTTTAAGTATAAATAAAATTGAATATGATTGTTATAATGATAATAAATAATTGATACTTACATAGTCATGAATCGTAGTACCAGCAAGTTAATGCTAGCAGCTACAACTGCCAGTCCGAAAAGGATAAATACAAGACTCAATGCCACATATCCCGGCTTACTGGTTAGGGCTTGGTCATTCTGAAAACATAGACATAATACAGGGGCTGTTTTGTAATCTTCGTTATTAAGTAGTACATCAAGAGATTGCAGTGGCGTGAGAGACTGTTATAGGAAATAACAGTTCGGGAGCCAAGGATGTTAAACATGTACTTATTCGAGTGTTGTGGTGACCTGGGTAGGTTTAGTGATTAGTTGATAGGAGGAAAAAAACATATTATGATTTTTTAGTGGTGCGCGGAATCAACCTTAATTAAAATTAGAAAAAAGATAATGTTATGAAATAGTAGCTTTTTTTTACAAAAGAGTCCAATTACTTTCTGCGGAACTTACCCGACTTTCATATTGTCTGTGCTTCAGGTTGTTTTAGGTTATTTTGCTAGATATAATACATTTAAATTCTAATATTATATTGGGCAACTACCATAACTTTACCCTATACCAGAAGCTTTAGTTACCTCCTACCTTTTAAAGACCCACATCCAAATTGCTAATATACACTCTACTTTGTGTTCACCACTGATAGATTGTGAAACAGGCCCATACAGGCCAGTAATATACTTCTACTTGACACCTACAAAACTGCCATTGAAAAATCATATCTGGGGCCACGGTCGTGCGGCGTGCCCCCGTCTAGACGAGCCAAGCGAAGCGCAAGGGCACTACCTACCTTTTCTCGAAAGGTTTCGTCGTTTTTTTGAACTCCCATAACTTTGCTTTGGATGATGCTAAATAGTTGAAAATTTCAACATATAATGACACCAGTAAATACATGAATTATACAAAGTTTAAATGTCGTAGCTATTATACTTTAGATTTTATCGATGTCTAAAAACCCCTGATTTCGTCACTGACTCATTTATAGATCATCAAAATTCTTAGGTTACTTCCGGAAATCTTAGAAAGCTGAAGTTATGTATGTAAGCTGTTATTGCTACAAAACCAACAAAAAAAATTATTAAAATGTAAATGCCGCCATTTTGAATCCAATATGGTGGACCACCATATTGGATTCAAAAGGATGTTTATTATAAGGATCTGATGATCTTTAATTTATAAAAGGAATATAATATACAGGTACATAAAAAACCTACGACCTACTTTTTGTAGGACCAATAATCGTTCACAGTTTTGCTCCATATAATTTTTTTATTTTATTTTATTAAGGTAACAAACAGCCATTACATAAATATGTTTAGATAGTAAGTTAACAATCAAGCCTAGAGTACCATTACTAAATACATAAGTAAATGACATTGAATGAATGAATTCGCAGTGCATAGTCAATATACATTACATAGGCTACTATGGTGCTTTACACAATACAGTACAGGTATGAATGATGATGTAAAAGAGACAAAAATACAATAATTTACTCAAAATGTTATGTAAATAATTATTTATGAGTTAAATCACGCACTTTAGATTTTTAGAATAATTCGTTCGTGAGAGGGGAATGTGAAATGTATTTTTTGATCTTGATAAGAATTTAGGGGTTTTAAATGAGATATGTTCTAGTATGCAGATGAATCGATATGATTGTTTATTATTTTGAATAAAAATATTGGATCTAAATAAATACGCCTATTTTTTAATGATTGCATGTTGTGTCTTGCTTCTGCTGTTTTGTAATTAGTAAATTTGTTATTTGTTATATAATCCAATGATTTTAGGAATTTATTTTGGATTTTCTCAATCCTTGCAATGTGGACTTCGTATTGGGGCCTCCAAACTACACTACCCAAT
Organism: Celastrina argiolus; assembly: GCA_905187575.2. Taxonomy (NCBI): domain Eukaryota; kingdom Metazoa; phylum Arthropoda; class Insecta; order Lepidoptera; family Lycaenidae; genus Celastrina; species Celastrina argiolus. The sequence continues at coordinate 14,359,020 of LR994580.1, read as the reverse complement.
TCTAATACACTGCGAACGTACGCATGATATAAGATTTTTAAAGTTTCCGGTTTTCTAAAGGGTTTACCCAGACGTAGAATTAAGCCCAGTTGTTTATATGCTTTAGTTATTATGGTGTCTATGTGGTGATTGAAATGTAATTTGGAGTCCACAATCACTCCCAAGTCCCGAATTTGATCCACGCGTTTTATTGTATTGTTAGCAATGGTATAATTATAGTAGATAGGGTTATGTTTACGCGTAAATTAAATGGCAAAACACTTGTCGATATTAAGATAAAGTTGATTAATAGAGCAATAGTTATTAAAATTACTGATATCGGACTGGAGCTTCAGGCAGTCTGAATTTGATTTAATTACTCTAAAAAATTTTGTCTGCAAATAACAGGTGACAAGAATCCTTTAGCGAAATACCTATATCTTTAATGTATAACGTGAAGAAGAAAGGCCCAAGATGTGATCCTTGCGGGATGCCTGATGGTATAGATAGGAAACCCGTTTATGTCCGACTTTATGTATGTTGAGTGCGTTGCACTACTGCAATCAGTATATTCTATTTCTACAAAAAGTAGGTCACCAATTATTAATCGGTGACCGACTTTTACCGAAGATGAAAAATATATTATTATATTATTTATGAGAGGAAACTTTTTTTTATCCACTTATTTAAAATTAGCGCGAATATGCAGGCAGCTAATAGTTGTAAATTGCTGTCGGTCACAAAGGAGATAATATAACTGTCGGTGTATGGAACAGGTCCGGCACAAGCTCCATCTGTTGTTAAATTTCTTTTCTGTAAAGTTCTTTGTATGCTTGGCATTATTATAATGTGATTTGTAAAAAACTAGCTTGTCAGTGACTCAAAATATTCTATAGAATTCCTTGTGCTAGTTACCATCATCACTACTACTATTAGGTATAAGGTACTGTTGAACATACTAGCTGGTATTAGCTAATATTAGCACTGGGCGTCGGCAGGCATCGCGGCGCTGGGCGTCGGCAGGCGTCGTGTCGCTGGGCGTCAGTAGGCGTCGCGGTGCTCGGCGTCGCGGCGCTGGGGGTCAGCAGACGTCGCGGCGCTGGGCATCGGCAGGCGTCGCGGCGCTGGGCGTCGGTAGGAGTCGCGGTGCTCGGCGTCGCGGCGCTGGGCGTCGTGTCGCTGGGCGTCGATAAGCTTCGCGGTGCTCGGGGTCGCGGCGCTGGGCGTCGGCAGGCGTCGCGGCGCTGGGCGTTGGCAGGCGTCGCGGCGCTGGGCATCGGCAGGCGTCGCGGCGCTGGTCGTCGGCAGGCGTCGTGGCGCTGGGCGTCGGCAGGCGTCGCGGCACTAAGTGTCGTGGCGCTGGGCGTCGGCAGGCGTCGCGGCGCTGGGCGTTGGCAGGCGTCGCGGCGCTGGGCGTCGGCAGGCGTCGCGGCGCTGGGCGTCGGCAGGCGTCGCGGCGCTGGGCGTCGGCAGGCGTCGCGGCGCTGGGCGTCGGTAGGCGTCGCGGCGCTCGGCGTCGGCAGGCGTCGCGGCGCTGGGCGTAGGCAGGCGTCGCGGCGCTGGGCGTAGGCAGGCGTCGCGGCGCTGGGCGTAGGCAGGCGTCGCGGCGCTGGACGACGGCTGGCGTCGCGGCGCTCGGCGTCGCGGCGGTGGGCGTCGTGACGCTGGGCATCGGCAGGCGTCGCGGCGCTGGGCGTCGTGTCGCTGGGCGTCGGTAGGCGTCGCGGCGCTGGGCGTCGCGGCTCTGGGCGTCGCGGCGCTCGGCGTCGCGGCGCTGGGCGTCGTGGCGCTGGGCGTCGGTAGGCGTCGCGGGAAAATTTGTTTTTTATCCACTTATTTAAAATTAGCGCGAATATGCAGGCAGCTAATAGTTGTAAATTGCTGTCGGTCATAAAGGAGATTATAATATAACTGCCGGTGTATGGAATAAGTCCGGCACAAGCTCCATCTGTTGTTAAATAAAACAACAATATGATGTGAGATGATTATAAAGCTAACGTCAGTGTTAGTGTAATATCCGTATAATCTTAGGTATATTAAAATCGTTCGACACCTCGATAGCGCGATGCAGTTGCCTAACAGCGACTTCTATGTTTAGAACTGTGAAACATCTAAACACGAACATTTAACAGTCGGTGACATATAAAACGTTACGGACTGTTAAATGTTTTGTTACTGTTACGAAGATTTTATAGGCATTCATTTATTGTGTGTGAAATAAAACGGCCAAGCATCACGTTTTAACTGAAATGTAGAGTAAGTGAAGCTAAGCCTAGTAAAGTAAGGGCGCATAGATCAAGAACTTTGGTTCTACATGAGATTTGTCCACTTTTTAATAGATTTTGATCAAGGTGCTTGTAGATTTAGGGCGAGTAGTCTTTAGAGCTTGGCTTTATACTATATCTGATAACTTTTTCACAGGGTAAGCTATGTACACTCGTCTTGGCAACATTTTTACATGAAAATGTTTTTGGTGGGATTTCTATGACTTGCCTGTAAAGCTACATAATCTCCAAATCCTATTGTTGTAAGTGTCACAAAGCAGTAGTAGAAACTGTCAAAGTAACTCCAGCCTTCATATCTGGAAAATACTGCTGCACCTAGAACAATTATTCACATTTTAAACCATATTTTTTTGTGTATCCTCATGCATTATGACTATATTTTGACAATGTGTTTGATATAATTTAATAACAATACCATCAAATATATTCATCAAAATCTGTTTGGTAGGTTTTATGTAAAAGAGTAACAAAAATCGATCCCTCCATACATACAACTTACAAAAAAAAGTGTTTATAATATTAGTAGGAGAAATAATCAAACACAACCAAGCAAGATAAGGCAAGGCAAGAGATATAAAGTGCAGGACCAACTTTTACATCATCATCAACAGGGATAATCTTTCTTATTAGACAAACTGTGCATTGTCAATCACTGTTCTAACTCCATGGAGGAGTAAAAAATTATAACATATAATATTATATAAATAAAAGTAACAATATTGAAGTAAATTATTATAGACAAGTTTTCTTTTCTCACCAGTAGTAATAATGATTGAAGATAGCATGCCCGTCGCAAACATCAAATTCATTTCTGTGGCCTCAGTGGTTTCACATCTCAAATAACACTTGGCTCTTCTGATTACAACTGATGCAAACTTGTTCAAACGCTCACCAATACTTTGAAACATAACTAAACCCAGCGGAATACCCACCTAAAACAATAATAAATTAAGTAAACTGTTGCAGCCTTCAAGCTTAATGATACCTATAATTTTTTTTATTCTTTTATTTTATTAGGGCCACACATCACAAAGATTAAGCTGACCTATCTATAGTATTTTTAGTATAAGAAATCTATATGAAGAAGATAATAAATATCAAAATCCTTCACAATTATTTTAACACATTATCACCAACATTTTTTAATTAAATTATATAATTACCATTGCATATGCCATGCAAAATGCTTTCCCACCAACAGTAACAGGAGTGGAATGTCCGTATCCAATCATAGCCAAGACTACTGTTGCGAAATAGAAAGCTCCTGCAAATTTCCACTGTGGTCCAGCTTTATGAGGCTTATTCTCTATTATCACTACCTCTATCATGAGATAATCTTCAGCAGAAATGTTGTATTTGCGGACCATACCATTTTTTAATTCTGTAATGTAAAAAAAACTATTGTAATTACAAAAAAAACACAATCAATCAATCCATTCAAACGCAGTACTTACAGTTTTTAAAAATATAAACCAGGAATAGAACTAATCAACGAAAAAAGGTGTCAAAAATCTGTAAGTAAAAAATTATAAAAATAATATACTCTGTTCAGATTCAATTTAATCTATACATAAACAATATTTAACTATTAAATTAAAGTAACTTTTTAGTAACGTACTTTTTAGTAAAAGTAACTTTTAAGCATTGAGGAAATACCGAGTAATCAGATTACTAGTCGACTTAATTAATAGCCGAATTTCGTATTGTTGTTGATGTTCACATTAAATTTGAACAGAATCTCAATAATAAATCAACAAAACCAAATAAAAAAATAAGCATGTTGTAATTATTGGTGTTTTTGATTAACTCAATTTGATAAGTGTCGAGAACGATTTTATGATGAGAAATTTACTGAAGATAAAGCTTCACCACTAAATATTAGTTTAATATAGTTATGTTTATTGTCCAATTATTACCTGATAGGACATCCCATCTCTTGCTTTCAGTATCTGATTCTAGTGCATCAAATACTGCAGCGCCAACCAACAAATATGTAAAGGTACAAACAACGAGCGACAAAGTCCGAACATTCTGCCGCTTCATTTTAACTAAAATCTTAAATTTTAAAGTGAAATTATATTATTATAAACACAACTCAAGTCACAGATTAAGAATTAGTTACTACGTAAAGACTCAAGTCTCAAAACCCAAAATCGAATAAGTACCATAGAGTAGAGTAATGTCTTCTTATTCTTCGTACATTTTGTATCCATTTGCCAATGTAAAAAATAAATAATATTAGCTTTCATCTTTGTCCGGTATGTAAAAAGTACGACAGAGTAGAGTACGTTAGTTTATAATGGAATTAAACAAATATTATCACTATCATAGTTAATAATATGATAGTGATAATATTTTATTACAGGATATTTAACAATAAACAGACTGTACAGTTTCATACAATAAGCAAACGGGCAGTAAGTAATAATTTTTAATTATACTCATGCTTTGTCCTCGAGAATAGCATTAGGTTTACATGTAGTAGACACACGGTGTCGCCATCTGCACTATAATTTGAGATATTTCTCATAGAAATATATATATTTTTTTTAATGTAGGTGGTGTTTTCATGCTTGAACTACCGTCCTGAATTCCTCATTACGCATTCAGTGCTTCGCCATAATGCACATTACCGCGCCTTTTTATTGTATTTCTATCGAATAAGGGCAAACGTACACGTGATAGTTACGAGGATTTTAAGTTCATTGCTCAAAAAATTAGGAAATTGGAAGAACAATACAAGCGTGTTAGACGCAGAGATCGTGATAAACGACAACGGTCGTCATCTTCATCTTCCTCGTCAGGGACAGGGACACCGTCATCGGATTCTTCGTGTTCAAGGTCGCGGTCGAGGACACCCGACACGCTTGTATCCTTGCCCGGGCTGCCAAATACTGAAGGTTAGTAACAAATGTGTAACAAATATGTGTTACGCAAGTAAATTTGCGAACTTATTATTAATTCGCTAGTTACCTACAAATATAGTTTATCAAACGTGACTTTCACGTCACACTACATAAACTAATGATTTAGGCAAGGTAATATTTTACCTGTAATGTAATGCGGTTAGCCTCTGGGGCTATAACTTTACAATTACCTATAGACATGCGGACATTCTCTGGGAATGTCACAAAGTCTTTCTTAATAATACAAGCAATAAATTACTCATGCGGTCAGCTTACAGAGCTGTCACTTTATTAATATCATCACTATCACTTCACTATCATCATCACTATCACTACATAGTATAAAACAAAGTCGCCTTTTCTGTCCCTATATCCCTATGTGCGCTTAAATCTTTAAAACTACGCAACGGATTTTGATGCGGTTTTTTCCAATAGATAGAGTGATTCAAGAGGAAGGTTTATATGTATAATACATGCATAATATACTAAGGCAACATTGCTAATTTTAGAGTTTTCTAACGTGATGTCGTAAATTAACCTATTTTAGCAAAAACGCTGCCTAAACCCTACGAGTTAGATCAAATTAATGTACTACAGTATTGTACACCATAAAAAGGTCTACAAAAAAGTCCGCGATGGTATATGTTTATCTTTTAGGGATAACCCACATTAACCATTTTTATTGTTTACTTTTTACGTGAAAAAATGGCTTATTTACGAAGCTATTTTAAGCAATACGGCATTAATCCTTATCGATTTAAGTACCTTAAATACAGTGTGCAATTAATATAGATCAATATGGTTCCTTACAGCATGTAAATTAAACAAATATTTTCGGAGATATTACAAATTTTAAATTTGCGTTTGCGGCGGGCGGTACCGGCCGGACGGGGCAGTGCGGGGAGGCATGCCTATAAATAGCGCGTCGGAGGCCGCGGTTCTCCCTGTAGCACTTTGAATTTAGCAGCAATCGGACGCGTTTATTATCGGAGCTCTCTAGCGAGGAAAATAACAGTACTTGATAAAAACGTGCTTTTCAGCGCGACAACGTATCAGTTATAGTTTTTCTGTAGTGTATTTAATTTAGTATCAGCATTGCACCCGTGCGAAGCCGGGGCGGGTCGCTAGTTTGGTTATAAAATAAGTCATGCGGGCTGCCTCTGGGGCTGTCACTTACTTAATAAAATTAACAAGGCGTTTCTCTAATTTAAGGCGTGCCGACACCGCCGGGTCCTGCTATCGGAGCTGTCAGTCCTCGGCCGTCCACTAGAACTGCGATACACGAACCTTTACCGTCTACCAGTGCTATGGCTGATGCACCAAGGTAAGAATTAGGTAGCGGTGCTGCCGGACAGATTGAGCAGATACAGAATATGATCATATTGCCAACTACTGTTACCGACTCAGCCATGCCACCCGCATTCGACCAGACCCACGCTCTTAAAGGACAACCTTCAGAACTAGATGACGAGCTCCTACAAATATTAGGAGAAGATCCCTCACAGATCAAATCCTATGGTAAAGATATTCAAAATGACCTTGCGGTCAGACTACAATACGTAGCTACATCTGGATTAACGAAGGAAGCTCGCAAGGAGCTTCTTGATAAATACTTACCACCGGCCAATTGTTTATTAATAGACGCACCCGCATTGAATCCGGAAGTAGTATATGCAATAACAGATGCTGTACTCAAAAGAGACAAAGGCATTGAGCTTAGGCAAAAGCAACGGGTATCTGCGGTGTCATGTATAGCGGAAGCTCTCACTCTTCTTATAGCATCGGAGCCAAAAAACACCACCATTATTAAATTGTTAATGGATGCAACCAAGCTCATGTGTGATAACCAAGCCACAGACTCGGTAATACGTAGAAACTTCGTCCTCAATGGCCTCAAAAAAGACCTGAAGGATCAACTTCAGACCACTAAAGTTGATAAGCTCCTATTTGGTGATAAGCTAGCAGAAACTTTGAAAAACGCCAAAGCTCTATCAAGGTCAGGAGCTGAAATGAAGCCTGCCCCTGCTAAGCAAACAGTCCCAAAAAGGTCACAAACTAATTTAAACTGGCGTGTTCCTCCCCCGAGTCAAAGGCCGAAGGGGATCCACAGGAAGGAGCCTTTTACACCCAAGAATCGCCCAGCGAGCTCTTTGAAGAGGTCATCGCGTCCAGTGCAAAGTCGCAGCCGCAATCACCCGTAGACCAAGTAAGATACGCCGGTAGGCTGTCAAACTTTATTGACCAGTGGTCACTTATAACTAATGATGTCAATATTTTGTCATGGATTGAGGGTTATCAAATACCATTCTCCCACATTCAATCATACATTCCTACAGAAAAACAATTTTCTGTGTCTGAAAAAACCCAATATGATAATTCAATTAGTGATTTATTAACTATAGGTGCTATAACGGAATGTAAACCATGTTTTGGCCAATTCATATCTCCTACGTTCTTAGTGCCAAAACCTAACGGAAAATCCAGATTTATTTTAAATCTAAAAGCCTTAAATAAATTTATTGACACTGCCCACTTTAAACTTGAAGATTTGAGAACCGCTCTTAAACTTATTTCTAATGGTTGCTACATGAGTACGGTAGACTTAAAAGACGCATATTTTTTAATACGCATACACAATGACTTTAAAAAATATCTACGGTTCCAATTTAACGCAAAACTGTATGAATTTAATGTCTTACCATTTGGCCTTAGTACTGCACCTTTTGTATTCACAAAAATAATGAAACCCGTGATTAGTCTGCGACGATCACGTGGATATCTATCCACAATTTATTTAGATGACACTTTTTTGATTCAAAATACCTATGCAAAATACTTTAAAGTCATGCCTAGAAAATATCACATCACATACACTACAAAATTATTAAAAGCCCTAGGGTTTATATTAAATAATGAAAAGAGTAACCTTTTTTTTTTTTTAATCTATTTATTTATAAAAGAGTAACCTAATACCTTCTACTACATGCAAATTCCTGGGATTTGTCATAGACTCCAATAAATTACAAGTTACTTTACCTCAAGAGAAGATTTTAAAAATTAAAACTGTAATTAGTAAATTTTTAATAATAAAACAATGTAAAGTCAGGGAATTTGCACGTCTAGTAGGGCTACTCACCTCTGCTTGTCCCGCCGTTAAGTACGGCTGGTTATATACGAAAGAATTAGAACGATGTAATTATTTAAATTTAAAAAATTATGAAAACTATGTTAAGCGCATGATCATACTATCATCGTTGTTGCCAGACCTTCATTGGTGGTTTAATGCAATTAATAACCCCGATAATGATATAAAGCAAAATAATTTTTGCTTAGAAATTTACACCGATGCCTCAACAACGGGATGGGGACCGCCTGCAGTGGTGAACGCGCCGACAATGAAAGTTCACGGCATATTAATTATCTTGAAATTTTAGCTGCCTTTTTCGGTCTAAAGGTTTTTGCAAAAAGTTATCGAGACTGCCACATTCTTTTGCGAATAGATAACACCACAGCAGTATCTTTCTTAGATACCGAATGGGTGGTGTGCAGCATAGAAATAGGATATACATAGAAGGAGTGTAAAAAGTAGAGCTAAAAACAGCGATCTATCTAACAAATTTCAAATGCAAAGATTCATGAGAGTAAAAGAGACAGCAACTTCATGATTTTTCGCGTTGTCACCAAGTCAGAGGTCGATTTGGTGGTCTGTCAAACGTATCAAACCAACTAAATAAAAACGTCTCTGTATTTATATAGCTCTTTAAAAATTAGCGACAACTTCAATTGGTAGCATTATATGCCATCCTATTATTGTGTCAACAATAAAACATGATTATAACATTTTCCTTAGATTATTAATTGGTCTCAGCGCCCTTCGACTAGATGGAGCGCTGTCAATAAAAAACAGATTCTTGAATGCGTCAACTTCATATTTTTTTTTCCCCATTTTTTGGCCTGCACGGTTTGTGCGTCAGCCATGTGAAAAGGTTAGGAAGTGTGATAATGGATTAATTGAATTAGATTGGAAATTGGAACGGAATTTGGAAAAGGATCAGGAAAATTTAGTAATAATAAATGATTATAATTTTATATTGTTATAAAATATGAAAGTTGCTAAAATTCTTTAAACATCAATATTTATAATAGATAAAAGGACAGAAATTGACAACTTCATATTGTAGTGTGTGTAAAACAAATAACAATGCACAAAGATTGTAGTGTGCATCTATAATTGTGTTGCCAGCTACTTGACTAGTGCCCGATCAATAGGGAAAATATTTCGTTGCTGTGGTGCGATAATTTATCAATATTAATAAATAAAAAAAATCTTTAATATGAAATCATAAGCATTTTTATGAAGGTTCTTCTTCATATTCTTAAATAATTATTAGGCATAATTTTCAAAAAGCTTTTTTATTTTAGTATCTGGGGGCACGGCAGTGTCCCCGCCAAGTCGAGCGCGAAGCAAACACTGCCGTACCATCCTTTACAGGAACCATTTGGTCGCATTTTCAGGCCCCTATTTGAGAACCTCCGGATAAGACCAGAACGCAGAAATTATGGTCATCCAGTAAGATATAAAATCTGTCAATAATAAGAAATCCATCTGTCAACGGCCAAGTCACACACCATTATATAGATAATATATATATAATTGTAGTTAATGTTGTAATAATAAATAATAAAATAAATAAATGGCCTAACAGGGTTATATATATATATAGAACCCTGTTAGGCCATGCACTAAAAAGTATCCTATAGGCAGTTTCCAGTGCTCAGTTAAACAAACTAATAGGAAGACATATGCCTCTGAAACTATAATATACTCGATTTTGATTTTGGTCCCACATACTTTTCTGGCGTATAGCCATTTCATCTGAAATAAGCGCGCAAACAACATTACATTTACCACATTAAGAAGGAGCGTACTTTATTAAAACTATTAATAAAGGTAAATGCTTCTTCAGTAAATCCTGGAGTGCCATCGATGATGACAAATTTACTCCTCACGTTATTATAAGCCGATGGGGAATAGAAGTTTAAAGTCAAACATATTTTTTTAAGTTCATTAGAATATTTCGGTATAATTTTCTTTTCGTTTTTATGCTTTTTGTATAATATATTATGTTATATTTTTACTAAGAATGTTATATTATATATCAATGAAACGTTCATGATTCAAAATTTTTATTATACTTTTTAAATTGCAATTAGCTTTTTTCAATCGACGCGACGAGTCTTTTCCCGCAAAGCTTTAATTATTCTTACATGTTTTGTTTGTGAGACCGTGAGTTTTATTTTTAAATAAAGCGCCAAAGGCCTTAAAAGTCATGTCCTATCTACTAGTCAAATGTAGCTCCCCCCCCTCTCTTTCCCTCCGCGAATACTTGTACAGTTTTTGAGATATAAATTTCGAAGTTTTATTTGCCACGCAAAATGTTCAATCACCTATTTTCCTTAACTAGAGTGAATCGGGCAGAAGTCGATACAAACACATTCACATAATATAGGTATACTCGGAAGCAGAGGAATAACGCACAAATTAGACATTAGCTGTTAATATCCTCCATCCGAGATGGCGAGTTGCGTTTCGTTTCACCTTTTCACATAATTACATTTCAAAAACTGTACTAAAGTATAAAGTTTACGTTCCGTTTCGCATCATTGCAATAATATTTAAGAATTTTTGATTTTTTTTTTAAATATTTAAACGCAACTCCGGCATTCAAAATTTCTATAACCCCTCGTCTGTGGGGCCCGCTCTAGGAGCGCTGTCAAAAAAACCGCTGTCTGTGGAGCCGACTCCTAGAGTCGGGTGCGCGATACTATGGCGATACTAAAATAGATTTCTCAACAGTTGACGGCTTTTTGTGTTTTTCTTTGCCACAGATGCGGCAATTTTTAAAAAAATATATAGATTGTCCTTTAAAAACTTGCTTTAATCTATGGAACCTGTTAGTATGAAATACGAGCCGTATGAAAATGACGTCGCTCATTGTTGTTTTTTTACACCAACCGTCTTTTAGAAAATTGTTAAAATATATTTGTTTTGTGCTGTGAATTGTGTTTTGTGCTATTAATTGGATAGGTAAGTAATAAACAAAGAATATTTCATGCATTATAATGTGAATTTCGTAAATATTTTATACAAAAATTGTTATTGCATCAAACATGATTTGAAATTTTTTCGTATTAACTAGTGTTTTTTTCATCGTTTGATTTCTAATAAACAAAACAGTTTTAACGCTTCAACTTTCGTTTGTGTATAAGATTATTAACCATAATAAACAATGAGTAACATTCCCGGCCACTCGACAATGGAGTTCTCGGAATTGAAGTGTAAACTTACTGAGTAGCGCCACCAATCAAAACAGTATAGTTTTATGTAACAATCAACCAGAAATAGATGTGGTTGACATTAATAATATTTTTAATATTAGGTTAAAAAATCTAACGGATGATAAGTTTTTCTTATCACATTATTATACTCGACGCATAGCTAGATGGCTATTTAATTTTTTAGTATTAAGACCAGCCAAAGAATTGGCTAAACCGGCCACTGCTTCTATTGAGCAGTGCTCTTATTCTGACAATAATAATATAGTTAACGGCTTGGAATATGTTCCAAATAATTTAAATTAGGTTCTAAGACAACAGAGGCCCACTCTAGCAATACTTTAAATAATAATAGAAATAAATACCTACCTACCCAAATATTTAGAAAAAATTGTAAATTTAATTTAAATCTGGTGCACCAAAACTTACAGGGAATGGTAGGTAAAGAATTAGAAATTGAATTATTTTTAAATAAGCACAACATTGATATTATGTGTATATCAGAACATTGGTTCAGAAAATATGAATTAATATTTAATTTTTGTGGTCACCAGGTTGCTAGCTCGTTCAGTCGGGAGAATGCTATTAGAGGTGGTTCTTTAATACTAACAAGTAAAAAATTAAAATTCAAAGAACGAAAAGACATTGTAAGTCTCTCTACTGAACGTATAGTTGAATTAGCTTGTATTGAACTGAGCCACCTTATTATTGTAAGCGTATACAGGCCTCCGTCAGGTTTATACGATTCTTTTGAACAAATTTTGGAACAAGTGTTAGCAAAAATATGTGCATCTAACAAAATGATTATTGTGTGTGGAGATTTTAACATTAATTTATTTGACTTAAACTCCGCCACTGTTAGATTCACATCTTTATTAAAATCGTATAACCTCATTAGTTTATTTTATGAACCGACAAGAGTATGTGATACTACGGCTACTTGTATAGATAATATTTTCACTAATATTACTCCTAGTGTAAAAGAAATAATTAATGTGCTTAGCTCTGATCATTTTGGTCAGTTAGCATCTTTTGATATTAATTGTGATAAAATCCCGGAAGAAAAGCTTGTTTATATCCCAATTAATACAAAACGTATTGAGAACTTTAGAAGTAAATTAATTTCAAATATTCAACACTTAAGTGTACCTAATAATTCAAATACGGCATTTGATAATTTCTTTAAAATATTAAGAACTCAATTTAACTCTGTATTTACTTCTAAAACGGTCAAATTAAATAATAAAAATAGAACTTTTAGAAACTGGGCTACTGCAGGAATTATTGTAAGTAGACAAAGATTATATGAATTGTATAACGAAAGGACATTAAATAGGAGTGAGTCGTTTAAGCAACACATCAAGAAATATTCTTCAATCTTTAAGAAGGTCTGTCGAGCAGCTAAAGCACTTCACATAAAAGAAAAAATAGCGAACTCTAAAAATAAAGTGAAAACCACTTGGAAGATTATTGCAGATGAGACTGGAAGAGTCGCCGGTCGTAACTCTAAATTTGAGCTTTGTATAAATGATAAAAAGGTTAATTCTGACCTAGAGGTTGCGACGGTCTTCGAAAAGTATTTCGCTGACATTCCAGTCTCAACTACAAAAGACCTAAATTCCTCACCTGCAGTTGCAGAAAAAATGCTCAAAGAAAATGTCAAGGAATGTGATGTCAATTTTAGTTTTAAAGAGATTACCTCCAGAGACATTATTAACACATTCAAATTACTGAATATTAAAAGTACTACCGATCTCTGGGGAATATCTACAAAAATTATTAAATCCATAATTGACATCATTGCCCCTTACTTAGCCTTAGTATTCAATTACTGTATTAAGAGTGGTGTGTTCCCGGACCTCATGAAGCATAGCAAGGTGATGCCTCTTTTTAAAGCTGGAAGTAAATCTGACCCAGCCAATTATAGACCAATTTCTATACTACCGGCTTTTAGTAAAATTTTCGAAAAAATTATTTTAAACCAATTGCTAGTTCATTTTAACTCGAATAATCTACTACATAGTAATCAATTCGGTTTCACTAAAGGTCGGTCCACAACAGATGCAGGCATCAGCCTTCTTTGCAGCATATTTGAAGCTTGGGAGGGGTCACAGGATGCTCTTGGTGTGTTTTGTGATCTTTCCAAGGCGTTTGACTGTGTCCAGCACGCTACTTTGGTCAAAAAATTATACCACTATGGTATAAGGGACACAGCACTAAATTTTTTAAGTTCTTACCTCAACAATAGAACTCAGAGAGTGGAAATAAATTGTAAAAGATCTGCTGGCACCAAAATTGAGTTAGGTGTTCCACAGGGATCTATTTTAGGTCCGTTTCTTTTTCTCATCTACATAAATGACTTACCGTATCTAGTAAAAGATAAGCATGAGATAGTACTTTTTGCTGATGACACTTCACTAATTTTTAATGTGAAGCGACGACAGTCAAACTATGACGAGGTAAATAGTGCTCTTTCAAAAATGGTACATTGGTTTAATGTAAATAATTTACTTTTAAATTCAAATAAAACAAAATGTATAAAGTTTAGCCTGCCAAATGTTAGGCAGGTCCAAACCAATGTACTATTAAATGATGAGAAAATGAACTTAGTAGACACCACTGTATTCCTAGGTATAACACTAGACTGTAAATTACAGTGGGGTCCTCATATTGTAAAACTGGCAGATAGGCTCAGTTCTGCAGCATATGCAGTAAAAAGAATTAGAGAAATTTCAGATGAAGATACAGCGAGACTAGTTTATTTTAGTTACTTTCATAGCATAATGTCCTACGGCATCCTTTTATGGGGAAATGCCGCGGACATTAATACTATATTTGTGCTGCAGAAGCGAGCTATACGTTCTATTTATAAGTTGTCATCTTTTAAATCTCTGAGAGAAAAGTTTAAAGAAATAAGTATTCTGACCGTCGCATCTCAATACATTTTGGACAATGTGTTGTATGTAAAAAAGAATATAAATGATTTCAGAAAAAAAAGCGACAACCATTGTATAAACACTAGAAATAAGCACAAATTAGATATACCAGTGATTAGACTTGGCAAGGTAGGTAAATCTTTTAAAGGTCAATGTATACGCCTATACAATAGAATCCCAGAAAACGTTCAAAATCTTTCTATAAATAAATTTAAAAAATTAGTTAAAGAACGTTTGTGTGCTAAAGGTTATTATAAGGTTAATGATTTCATTGATGATTGCACACCCTGGGAATAAGGTGCCTCTATGCTAGGTTACAACTTTGTACACTTTGTTTTTATAATTTTAGTTTTAAGTCATAACATTGTTATGTATATTGTATAATATTATATTATATTTAAAAAGAAAAAGAACAATTTTCCAATCTTTTTGCTAAAAGATGGCCCCGCGCGAGTTTCTTACGCCGGTTCTTCTCGCCGGGCTAGTTTCCGAACCGGTGGTAGGCATCATGTAGGACAATTCTATAAGTGTTATTTAATAACCTATATGGAAATAAAATGTTTTGATTTTGATTTTGAAAAACAAGACCTTTTTTTATTGCCTCGGTCGAGCCCGTTCAAGTACCGCGTTTTTATAAAGCTTGTGGTTTAGAAACAATGAATGGAATGTGTCTTATTTTTTACTAATAATGGGAAGTAATATGAATAAACCTGAGGACGAAAAAAACTTTAGGATAAAATATTTTATATATTTTTTAATTCAACGACTTTAATACCAAAAAATAGGGAAAAAAAAGTTTTACCTAATTTCAATTTGGAATAAGTTATACATTATAAGGCCAAACTAAACCAATCCATAAG
Organism: Celastrina argiolus; assembly: GCA_905187575.2. Taxonomy (NCBI): domain Eukaryota; kingdom Metazoa; phylum Arthropoda; class Insecta; order Lepidoptera; family Lycaenidae; genus Celastrina; species Celastrina argiolus. The sequence continues at coordinate 14,343,718 of LR994580.1, read as the reverse complement.
TATATGTTAGCTTGTTTCATAGCGATTTTAACGACATATTGTTTATATAATCTAAATAAGCTCATAAACAAAATATTTGAAATATTTGTAATTTGATCCTCGCGCGGATGACGTAATTCGAGACCACCCAGAGGAGCCTCCACACAGCACGGTTTTTTGAAAAATGACAAACTACAGACGAGGGGATAAGGGGAATTAGGACTTTCTCGCTTAAGCCCCCTACACCACGAATACTCGTAAATTCAGGCGACTCGTTATAAAATCCAACCCAAAATGACAACGCCCAAACATCATATCATGGTTGCCTATCAAGTCGTAAACAATATGTTTCTTGGCGTTACTATGACATGACGTGGCAAACACGGGCAATCTGATACTAAATATGGTTAAAAATTTTTGAATACAAGGCAACATTGAACACAAAGCGGTACTCCGATCGGAGATTTTAGGATTATATTATTTGACTGTGTTTTAGAAGATTTATACAATACTTACTAATGGTATGTGATGCCAGTATTTTTCTTGTTTCATGTAGTATTATTTTTACATAGTTTGACTATGCAAATCGGCATTTTGCTTCGCTCTCACACAAATCTTTGACAAATTATCGAGACGTCTACTTCACTTTACGCTTGTAGCGCGACTGGCGCGGGTACGCCGAATTCGGCGTATTATTTGTTGCCGCATTTTTCAATACGCTGGACGGTATCTAGTCAAAGCGACCAATTATTAATCTATGACATTTTCTTTTAGATTTTATTATTATAATGTAATAGATAATAATTCTCATCTGATTTATTACAGTTTTTGCAATTTACAACATAACTGTTTCGGAAAAAGCCTTGCTTAGTGAATAAGTAAAAGTTATACCTACGTCTCGAAAAGAAAACTGTGACGGAACAATATCTTTTCATAAGTATGTTTTAAATGATATAGGCTTAGTAAATTTATCCAAATAGGCTAGAACTAATTTATTTTAATAGATGTATGTGTATATTATTATAGTTTCTACTAGTATGCGGTGATTGTATTATATTAAAAATTATTTGTTTACATAACATAGAGATTAATTTTCTCCTAGTGATGTACATTTCTATATCGATAACCCTTCGAAATAATCACTTTATGTTTGAACAGATAATATAATCGGTACTTTTAACTTTTATTATTTTAACTGTACCATGTTACCATACCAAGTTAAATATAATTAATCTGCTAATTGGTATTTACAGGTTTTTTACAAAATCATGCTTCAAAAATAAAATGGTTCGAGCTCATTGCAAAACCAGAAGCTACATAGAGTCATGTTTGCTCTAAACATTTACCCCCAATTATTTTATTGCAAACGAGATATATTTTTGAATACATTTTTTTTACATATTCCCAATCCAAATGCTAGAAATGTCAAATGTCTGTGTGTGTCTGTGTTGTAACACCATTAAATATTACTTGCACTGTACGATTTCCATACACCAGCAGTACAGTAAAATGCGATGATAAGAATGACTTGGATGATAATAATATTATACTTTTTATCTAATAGTTTTTTTCAAATAGTATTATGGAAATAGAAAGGAATAAAAAAATCTTCTTTTTGAACATAAAATACAATCAATTGCATAGTAGATAAGTGCAATAAGAGGAATTGTACATAAAGGCGGTGTTACTGCTTACAGCAATCTCTTCCTGACTTTTGATTATGGTGTAAGTATATATGACTTTACTTTTTATTCATATCCTCTATCTCAACATTCTTAATTTTGTCAAATTGATTTTACACGCAACGTTGTTTTGAATAGATAGCATTACGTCCATTACAAACGCTAAATATACTGTTGTTTTTCTAGTTTCTTTTATGTAGTTAAATAGTGTTTTAGTAGATTAGATTCCTCCAGAATATTGAACGGCATCACAATGTTACAATCTTTATATTTTAGCAATAGTAGTACCGAGGTACTATATCTAAGAATATAAGATGCTAATACTTCTTAGATTAGATGCTTATTGACTTAGGTTTTTTAAATCATTAAAAACTCACGCGGAAGCAATGTATCCTATTCATAATATTAGAAAACTTCCTCAAGAGGAAATCTTGAATATTTTTTGGGGCAAACTAAAATCCCTTAAGCTTAATAGACATAGACGGAGATTAAAAGGAAAGTAATTTATACTGGGTGGTAGATAATATAAACATTATATCTTCTTCTTTATTTTCATTTTTATCGACATGTGATGTCGACTATGGACGTCCCTCGAATAAAGACATCAAATTACCTTAAACTAGCTGACATGCAACTTGTGAGCAATGTCGTACAGAGGTGATTGCCCAAAGTGGTGACAAGCCTAAAAAAATAAAGTAACGGACAGCTAGACTTCCCTTTCCTTCCCATTAGCATGTGTCGTATAGTGAGACAAGAACAGAAATATGTCTCTGCTCTTGCTTTTTACCCGGTATCTATGCTTTAGTTATTAATCTGAGGTGTGCAGTTTCTTCACCTGACAAACGTCACTCGACAATGAGCAGTTTTTATTTTGACAGTTCTACTAGTTTAAGAAAAATGCTGATAGATGGCATTAAACCTAAGTAATATGTCAAATCCTGTGTAAAATGTCAATTTCCGCTTTGTTGTTTTTAGTTTGTTTACCTTTCAACTTTCTTTCTTTCATTTGCAATAGTTTACTATTTATTAATTGTGCCCTGAGAACTAAACTAAACATGGCTAGTCCATGCGTAGTACAATTTTGTAAAAATATAGGTAACCACCGCTTTCCCCAAGATGAAACTCGGAGATCAAGATGGATAGAGGCTATCAAACATATAAAAACAGGATTAACTATAAGAAAAAATTCCTTCATATGTTCAACTCACTTTACGCCAGCAGATTTCATCTCTCCGTCATCACATTTGGTCATCTCTCCGTCATCACATTTGGCAAGAGCCCCAAGAGGTAAAATATTTATCTTAGCATGCAATAAGAAATAATAATAAAGTTTATTGACATTAGACTTAAATTAGTTACATTTTTTTTATTTCTTAACCTAAATATAAGTATATCTTTATGTTTGTTACCTATCTTGGGTATCATAACTTAATGGAAACATACTACAGTAGGTACCTTAGGAGTTCATACCTAAAAAACCAAACTTTTGTTTGCAGCTCATCGCCTAAAAATACTTAAAAGAAAAGCTGTTCCTTCTATATTCCCATGGAATGAAGCTTGTCAGCAAGCTAACCAGCTCCAGCAGCAGTCAGAGCCAATGTTTAATCCAACTGCAGTTCAGGCTACATATTCTCGCAGTATGTAACGAATTAATATAATACTATATGTATAATTCTGTAGAAGCTCTATGGATACATATTATTTTTTTTATAATAATTTACATACCTACTGTTTGTTCTGATTTACTTAAAAATATTTTGTTACAGCTCCTCCTGTCGCATTCGTTGAGATGCCAACTATGTTGGAAAGTGATGTTAGAGAGGACAAAATCATAGACCCTTTGGATATAACAATAAACAGTGATACAGAAATTATAGTACCAATAACCACAGACAGCCAAGAAATAGAGATAAACAATCTTAAAAATTCACCGCCACCATTCCTCCAAGAGATAGAACTTATTGAAATAGGTACATCATCAGTACAAACCCAAACACAAGAAGACAGTGTTCAATCACAACCTAGGACAATGTCAGTTCACACCCAAACACATGGACATATTGTGACAAGAGGTTTTACAATATATGATTATAAAAATGATGAGCCGTAATCTTTACTCATGTTGGTAACAAACAACTGAAGGAGTCTAAAATTCTAGTTCCAGTGGCCAAGCGAAGGTAAATGGGGTAGGCTAGGTTCAGGGTCCGAAAGCGTGCAAAAGTTGTCAAGGAAATCAGTTCAATCAAGAAGAGGTTCAGGGTCCATGTAAGCTGGCAAAAGTCGTCGAGAGAATCACAAATAAACGCAAAAACAGGAACGAAATCACAAAACACCACGCAACGAGAGCAAACAACAGAAGTTAGGTACCTATGTGTTGTATTTGTTTGTTGTTAAAGTTTTTTTTTCATCACAGAGTTGCCAGATGGTGTTTGAAAAATTCCTTAGTCCACAAACCAATTTTATTCAAACGTTTTTAGTTTCTCTCATCATTTGTCATCTAATCATGCAAATTTAATTTGACCCACTTCCCGTTAATCAATTGAGCTAATTTTAATATATATATACCGACCACTTAAGAGTCGAAAATACTTGGCAGTAGGCTGAAATTTGGCATGTATATTTCTTAGAATGTAAGTATAGGGGAGTACTAAACAAGAACTTCCCGAAATCCCTGCGGAAACGGGAGAAAAGTGTGATTAATTATTTGTTAGAAAAATCAAAGATATTGAAGCCAGCGAGCTATAATGTATGTAGGTTTCCTCGGAAGTGTAGGAGATCACTAAGAAAGGAATTTGAAAGGATTATTTTTGTGTATAAAACAGCATACCTACAGCGACTTAACCATTTTATGAATAATTTCACTACCTGAAAATGGTAGCTATAATCTGGCAACCCTATTAACCACCCAACAAAGATCACATATTTTTTGACTTATTACATTATGCAAGCGCCATCTTACGGTAGTCTCTGTACCTAAAAGTGACACTTCGAAAACCCCTCATTGTGGCAATGGTGTGAAGAACGTAATTTAATCGTTTTTGCGTCATAAATCAGCTCTACAGATAATTTCGTTGCAGACACAGAATCACGGCGTGTTCATCCCGACATAGAGTGGGAATTAGCCGATTATGCTTTCCAAAAAATTGTAAATCATTTTGGTGTTCCCGAAATTGACTTATTTGCCAGTCGGATAAATAAAAAGTGTACAAAATATATATCCTGGCACAGAGATCCTGATGCCGTGGCAATTGAATGCATTTACTATATCGTGGTCTAGCTTTTATTTTTATAGCTTCCCCCTTTTGCAATAATATTAAAAACATTTTTTTTTATTCTTTTTTTAATTTAGGGACTTTTGACGCACAGCGTAAGTCAGTCCCATCGTAACCTAATCTTATACTTAGTGACAAACAAATTATAAATAAAGAAACACAACTATACTAGTAATTGTGCCATGAATGTAAACAAAACCTTTGCTTCAGCATCATTCGGTTGCGTCAAAATTTTATGAAATGTGCCTATATCGGTTCTATTCAAATTCAAGGCACTCAGTAAATTATAACGCGCAGGCTCATATCTGACACACTCCATCAATAAGTGATGTAAATCTTCAACAACTCCACATTGCTCACAATTGGGAGAGGCAACTTTTTTCATCATGAAGGCAAATTTTTTACACAGTATGTGTCCAGATCTGAGCCTGTGCGCAGTTACAACTAACTTACGGCTAAAATTACAATTCATTATCCAGGGCACACGAAGAGGCTGACATTGTAAGGTCTTGTACCAAATACCTTTCTCTAATGAACGTCTATTAAAATGCTCCTTCCAAAGATCATAACATACATTTTTAAATTTAGGCAAAAACTCTGAACAATCAAACATTAAAGTAATTTCCTTTCCATTTCTCACAGCAGCTTTTGCTAGCATGTCAGCCTTTTCGTTACCCTGTAAGCCAATATGCGATGGAACCCATTGTAATCTCAAAGTAACTCCTCTTAATGTAAGTTCATGAATTTTTGATAAAATATCGTATGCTATCGATGTACCTCTGCGGATTAAAAACATTGACAAAAATTATTGACGATGGAGCTCGAGGCATAATGGTGGTACCGCTATGGCCCACACAGCCGTGGTACCCTTTATTTAATAGCCTACTCCTAACGGAGCCCTTGGTCTTTCGACCATCTAAAACCTTAATTAATTCTCATTCCAGCAATCGAGATGTTCACCAGAAGGTTACCTTGGTTGCCAATCATGTTAGCTTCACTTTCCGACAATTCACTAAAGCAGTACGATTCCTGCCTTAAAAAAATGGTTCGTATATTGCAAGTCCAATAATTTAGATATATATAACGCTTCTATTGAAGGGTTGTTAAACTTTTTTAGACAGTTGTTTGAAACAGGAGCACAATTTGGCACCTTAAATTGTTGTAGGTCAGCCCTATCTCTAATTCTTGGTAACGAGATAACGAATGACAACATCATTAAACGATTCTTTAAAGGGGTTTATAGGCTGCGCCCGCCACTTCCCAAGTATCATACATACAATACGGGATACGACGGTAGTTTTAAATTACTTGGGGAGATTGTATCCAAATGATAATTTAAATCTCGAAGAATTATCAAAAAAATTTGTAACTCTTCTTGCTCTAACTACAGCTCATAGAGTTCAAACAATTTCAAAAATCAACATTAAAAATATTGAATTCCTTCCTAATAGAATTATTATAAAAATTCCAGACTTATTAAAGACTTCACGTCCTGGTGCACCACAACCAATTTTAGTTCTTCCTTTCTACCTTAGAGTCCGGAAATTTGCCCGGTAGTTACATTAAGCTGTTACTTAAATAAAACACTGTCATTACGCAGTAATGACAACCTATTTATTAGTACCTACTAGAAAGCCGTATAAGCCTATCTCTTCGCAAACGCTTAGCTACATGCATAAAACTAACATTGGAAAATTGTGGAATAGACGTGTCCTTATTCACTGCCCATAGCACTAGACACGCTGCAACTTCTAGGGCACATCAGTTAGGAGTTAATTTAAACACAATCAGAAAAACCGCGGGTCGGAGCGGTAGCTCGCAAACATTCGGTAGATTTTATAACAGAATAGTGATTGATGATACTAATAATGTTTCTTTTACGGAGAGCATTATGAATGATTCTCTAACTTGATTGTAATATAATATAATATTCTAGACAGATTTATTATATGGAAACCATTAACTCTTGTATGTGATGATTTATATTATGTACCTAGATACCAAATAAAACATGTTAGTTTGATTGTAGTTGATATTTTACTCTCTCAACATCTACATGTAAACCTAATGCTAATCTCGAGGACAAAGCATGAGTATAATTAATGATTAAACGAACTTACCTTGAGTGAAGTTCTATCATAATTATACGAGGGCTTTGTCCGAAGAGATTAGCATCCCACCCACCCGAATAAAGTATTTTCCCAGGAAGAACAAGAATCAACAACATATTGCTCTGAACGAAATAAGGAATTCAGGACGGTAATTCAAGTATGAAAACACCACCTACCTTCAAAAAAAAAATATATATATGAGAAATATCTCAAAATACAGTGCAGATGGCGACACCGTGTGTCTACTGTCTACTACATGTAAACCTAATGCTAATCTCTTCGGACAAAGCCCTCGTATAATTATGATAGAACTTCACTCAAGGTAAGTTCGTTTAATCATTAATGAAACGGGCCATTACTAATACGTAAAATCTTGAAAAATGATGAATGTGCAGGAGTCCATTGAATTGTGACTTACCGACAAATACGTAAGTGTGTTCGAGCCTTAAATTATATTTTTTTTTTGAAGATTTTATGGCCTGGTAACAAAACCTTTAAGCCAAGTCTTATTTTATATTTATTAGTCTTATTCTTCTTATGTTTCTCTTATTTTTGTTATGTTTAAATGTTTTTTAAGCACTTTGTTATATAGATCCTACTGTGTTTTTAATATATTTGAATATCGCACTATAACACTTCTTGTTTTTGAGTAATTCACACAAGTGGCGGCGGGAGGTGTCACTGAATTCACTGACTTCTATTCAAAGATTAATATTACTGTATAGCTTCTATTATTTCACTTGCCAACACTAGTCTATGAAAGGTGAAGTTTGGACACTTAAAGAAAATATGATCCATGCAGTGTTGCCAACTTAGTGGATTTTCCACTAGATCTGATCTGGTGGTTTAGGGAGTCTAAGAGACCCCTGTCAGATGGTCACGTGACTAATTAAGATTTGAGTTTTTTTTTTGTTTTAGTTAAAAATGGCTTATAAGGACAGAATCATCCAGCGGTGGTTAGAAGAAGAATTTTCAGATGACGAAAATGTTCCAAAAATATATAAATAAATAAATAAATAAACATGCTACTCTCTAAAAAAACGCAAAACAGGGTACTATAATATGCCTGGAATGCTCAAATAAATTATGTTTACTCTTCCGTGAAAACCTGTTAGTTTAGAATTTGCAATTTTATTTAATTTCTTTTTTTATTAATTATTTTAAATTTTTTTCATGTTATTTAGTTACTAAATATTCAAAAACAAGTACAAAGAAGTTCCTAAAACAAGTTATTACTTTAATAGATCTCATTATAATAGTTTAAGACAATATCTTTCTGTGAGCAAAAGTCGTCTCAATATCAAAGGCATGATACTTGTTTCAACTTCCATGGCCCTTATGGGAGTTGAACACATTGCCCCAGATATAATCCTCAAAGCCTTGTTCTGAATTACATTTAATTTATGATTATGAGTGCTGTTTAAATAGGCCAAAGAACTGTAATCAAAATGGCTTCTTACAATAGATTTATATAATACTGAAAGTATTTTGGGATCTGCACCCCATGTAACACCAGCTAGACATTTTAAAATATTAACACCTTTCAATACATTTCTAGATATATATTTTATATGATCTTCATATGATAACTTCTGATCAATGTAAATGCCTAAGAATTTATGTGTAGCTACTCTTTGAATAATCTCACCATCATATATGACATTATCTACAGGTGTGTCTTTACCAAAAATCATTACTGTACTTTTGGTGGCATTTACTTTTAAATTTAATTTTTGCTGGTAATAATTACTCAACTGCATTAAGCAAGTATTAATATTTCTAATAGCTACAGCTAAGTTTACATCTGATGTGTACAATACTACGTCATCTGCAAACTGAAGGATATTTACATTTTTAATATTTACATATTTACAAATCTCCCATATATATAAATTAAATAGTAAAGGTGACAAAGTTGCACCCTGCATTGTTCCTTTTGACACATTTCTTGGTCCATGTAGAATATTATTATGTTTTACATATAATATTCTATTCGTAATAAAGTCATAAATCCATTTACATAAATATCCAGGTATATTAGCATTACTCAGTACTTTCACCAGTATGCCAGGATCTACATTATCAAATGCACCTTGTACATCTAAAAATACACAAACTGAGTGTAATTTATTACCTTTTGCATTTTTCAGGTCATGAATGAGAGAAATGAAGCTATCAGCACAACTTCGTCCTCTACGGAATCCATATTGTACATGAGGAATGATACTATTAGATTCTACATACCAGTCAAGGCGAACCTTCACCATGTTTTCAAATATCTTTCCAAGACATGATGATAAAGAAATGGGACGATAGGAACTAGGCTGCTCAGGAGACTTATCTGGTTTAAGTATAGGTATTACACATTGAGTTTTCCATGAACCTGGTATTAACTTTTTATGCCAGAGACTATTTAATATGCTTAAAAATATTTTTTGTATGGATTCATGTAAATGTTTTATCAATAAATATGGAAAATCATCCAAACCCGGACTAGTATTTCTCCGAGACTGTATGCTCATTAAAAATTCAGAATAAGAAAAAGGATCCAATAAAAAACTTGACTGAGGATTTTCGTTGTTAGAATTAAAATATTTTTCGAATAAAACTGGATCTACTAAATTAGAATTAGGTATCTGAGAGTTTATCTAAAAGTGGTTGTACAAATTCATTTCTATATGACTTATTACCAGTTTTAATGCCCTTAAATCTTTTAATGAGATTCCAGATTTTACTGATGGGAGTACCTAGTTCTATTAAAACGATTACATAAACTATTCCAACTATTTCTTTTTTGTTCCTTTATGGTGCGCTTTTTCAGAGCATCTTTCCTTTTATAATTAATATAATTATCTAATGTAGGATTGTTTCTGTAAAGTTTTAATGATTCATAAGATTTGATGACGGCTTGTTCCACCAGGGAGCTGGCGGTCTACTCCTAAAGTTATTTCTAGTAAATCTAGGAACTACCGTTTGCTTAAGTTTATCAAGTCGATTACAGAATTCCTCATAAGATTTCATTGGATCCTCTTCATTAACCACAATTTCATTGAAAGCTGAACTATAGTCGGAATTTTAATTCGATTCCAGATTTGACACATTCAGTGTTGCAACGTTATGACAAGTACTAAATAGTGACGTGCGAAATTATTCGATACGGAATTGGAATATTTCGGGATCGATTCCTCTCGTTTATAGTAGTATATCTAAAAAAAGAGAAATAAAACAAATATATGTATTTTGGTAATATTTTATTTTATAAATCGTCGCCGTCATCGCTATCGCTGTCAATTTCTGTAACATGTTCTGTCTGTTATAAACTAGCTGACCCGTGCCCACTTCGTTGCGCATAAAAATAGTTTATGACTTAAAACAAACTAACGTTCGCGTTCTTTAGTTATAAATAGTGTAGGTGCCTAACACGACTTTCTTTTATATATATTATAGTCTAGCTGACCCGTGCCCACTTCGTTGAGCATGGAAACCGTGTAAACCTTCGCGGGACGAACGAATACTTCAAGACCAAAAATAGCCGAGTCAGCTCATCTTTAGCTGTGAGTTTTAGCGAGACTAATGAACAGTAACATTGATTTTTATATAGCCTATGTTACTCAGTGATAATGTAGCTTTCTAATGAAAAAAGAATTTGATTAAAATCGGTCTAGTACTTTTTGAGTTAAGTCGTTACATACAAAAATACAAATCATTCCTCTTTATAATATTATTAATGTAGATGTATAGATTACACCTACTAACATAAGCTAAGCCGGTGAATGCTCCGGTCAAAAACAGTCGGTCCAGTCGATTCGGAGATCATTAGTTTGATTACGATGATGATGACGAAAAGTAGCCTATGTTAATCCTCATAACTTTAGCTATCTACCAGTGAAAGTCTCGTCAATATCCCTCCAGCCGTTTCAGAGATTAGCCGGAACAAACAGACATGCGGACAGACTGACAGACAATTTTTTTTAAAATTGCATTGTCGTTTTCAGTATCCTTCATATGCATTTAGTAAAACATTGCTAATTGAAAGTTACAAACAGACACTTCAATATAATTAAGGGCCGATTTTTCAATCGTCAGATAACTTTTATCTGTTGAATAAACATGTGACTTTGACATTTGTTCCATACAAAATCTGTCAAAGTCACATATTTATTCCTTACATAAAAGTTATCTGACGATTGAAAAATCGGCTCTTATTTGTATAGATGTGTCTGATGTTGTCAATTAACATATTATCTAACCTACTCATTTTTTCCTCTTCTTTAACCACATGGGATACGCATTTAGACCATTACAATAAAGCAGTGATTACCAATTAATAAATAATTATTATGAATAATAATGTATTTATTTAAATAAAAATCAATAATTTAGTATTTAATTGGCACACCATTATTATGATTATTAACATAAATCGCGATTGTTTATCGATTTTTGTGTGCACCACTACACTAATAAATGTGGTATCATTATTTTACAAAATGACAGTAGCTAATGTCAAATGTGGAATCTAATTAAAATTCCGAGTATAGAAAGTTCTTTATATTTAGTCCAGTCAGTTTTATGATATAAAAATCTGTCATCACATTGGTTCACTGTGTATCTTTCAATGCAAGTTGTAATGTTTGTAATTGTTGGATAATGATAACTACCCATCACAGATTAAGTATTAGTTACTACGTAACTACCCATGGCATCACCATGTACAAACCATTCACAAAGTGGGGCCAAATGTGGACTAACAAAACTTACATCTATTGCTGAAGGGTTACGCGTAGGATAATTTACTGTTGTAAAGCTGCCATTATTCAAAATAGCAGCGTTTTAACTAACAATAAAACGCTTATTAAAATACTTTCCTAATGAGCGGTTTTTATTTTGACAGTTCTACTAGTTTAAGAAAAATGCTGATAGATGGCATTAAACCTAAGTAATATGTCAAGTCCTGTGTAAAATGTCAATTTCCGCTTTGTTTTTTGTTTGTTTACCTTTCAACTTTCTTTCTTTCACTTGCAATAGTTTATTATTTATTAATTGTGCCCTGAGAACTAAACTAAACATGGCTAGTCCATGCGTAGTACAATTTTGTAAAAATATAGGTAACCACCGCTTTCCCCAAGATGAAACTCGGAGATCAAGATGGATAGAGGCTTTCAAACATATAAAAACAGGATTAACTATAAGAAAAAATTCCTTCATATTATGTTCAACTCACTTTACGCCAGCAGATTTCATCTCCGTCATCACATATGGCAAGAGCCTCAAGAGGTAAAATATTTATCTTAGCGTGCAGAAATAATAATAAAGTTTATTGACATTAGACTTAAATTAGTTACATTTTTTTGACATATTACATTGTGCAAGCGCCATCTTACGGTAGTCTCTGTACCTAAAAGTGACACTTCGAAAACCCCTCATTCGAAGCCTTAAATAATATGAGAGAGCGTTTGTTTTTCTTATCTGTGGCAGTTACTCTATTTCTATCTCTTTCCCGCATGGACGTCCCTCCACTTTTCCTGCAATCAAGTTTCACACTGCTCTTGTCTAAGTATAAATGTCAGATGACAAGAGCGCCGCGCTCATTGTGTTTCACATATTATTATACCAGGCAGAAATAAAAACTGAAGGCTTCGAATTAGGAAAGTATTTTAATAAGCGTTTTATTGTTAGTTAAAACGCTGCTATTAAAAGACTGTTCGCTAATTCGAAGCCTTAAATAATATGAGACATGTTTGATATCGCCTGGTGTGAAACCTAGGAAAAGAAATAATTATGCTTATTATAATATAAGTATTGTATTGTAATAGGAAAAGAGAATTTTAAAAAGAAAAAGATTTATTTCACTAAAAGTAAAATAATATTAGTGGATATTGAACATATAATATTAATAACAAAAGAAATATTACACTCCAGTGCTAAACTAATAATATCCTTACAAAAAACATTCAATCAATCACAAATAACATTTAACATTGCTCAATAATATAGGTACATAACAAAAAGAAATATAGAGTAGGGATTATCAACTAATTATCTAAATAGGAGAAAAAAGTTTTGTAACTGAATCATTATCAGGACTAGATTTTATTATTCTTTTATAGTATTTTAAAAATACGTTTTGCGAACGCCAATTTCCTCTCCTTAAAATGTCATCTATAGGATAATTTTGAATCCAATTTTTAGACGCAACAGCAGGACGAAAGCTACCAGGCGTAGCTTTTATACCCGCTTCCGAGAGTAATAATTTCAACCAATTACAAATTGTTGTTTTTGATGCCGCTTTAGGAGGGCCGCAAATTGTCAAAAACAGACTGTCTAATTTACACTCATCTCGCCTTGTTTTAGACAGTTGTATAAGTGATTTGATCCAGAAAGTAGGATCTAAAGCTTGAGTGCCCTCATTAGGTAAAAGTTTCCATCCAGATTGCCTATGATCGGCGTTATCTGTTTTCGAACCGTATTTAGGCCAAAAAATAATACTTTCATTTGAGATGAAAAAGTTCTGAGGGTCAACTGATAATAGCGTAAGGTCGTGTACACGCCTTCCCGAACAAAGTAGTAAAATACAAGCCGTACGCCTAGAGCACTCATATAATGTAAAATCAGTAGTAAAAGTATTACAAAGCCAAACAGATAAAAAATCAATATCCCATATAGGAGATTTTTCATTTTTTGGACATTTATTAGAAATTGATTTTAAAATGTGCTGCACAAGTGGATGAGAACTAAGTTGTCTACATTCGTTAGGGTCACACAAAGTAGACACTACTGACTTATGAACCATAATTGTATTTTTAGAAAATTTATGTACTTGAAAAAGGTCTGATAAGTATCTAGCAAGATCTGACCCTGTCGGTGTAACTATAGGTACTTTATTGTGCTGTGCCCAAGAACACCAACGTCGCCATGCACTCTCGTATGACCTTCTAGTAGAATCACGCCAGCTAGATTTTAGCAGACTAATCTGATCAGGTGTCCAGCCTTTTAGTGCTTGGGTCCACCCCCACATTTCCAAACTTCCATTATCATTTCCTGTACTTGAGGAGGAGGCCGATTGGTTGTTGTATCGATCAGAACTTTGTCTAGCTCTAGAATCGTGAACGGAGCTTCTAGAGCCCGGTTGCGTAAGTCCGGACGCCAAAAAGCCTTCTCCCATCTCGGGGCTATTATTAGAAAAGTCCCTTGGGCATTGTTCAGGTGCGAGAGCACCCGAGGTATGAGAAACGGGGGCGGAAACACCCAGGCAAGGGGATAGTTCCACGATCGACTTAACGCGTCGTGAAATACCGCTTGGTAATCTGTCACATCCAGACTCACGTAATGTGGGACTACATGAGCTACTCGGGAGGCAAAAAGGTCTATCACTGGTAGACCCCATTTCCTGAATATTATCGCGGTACTCCGAGGTAACAGATGCCATTCTGGAATTGGTTTCTGTCTCGATAATCGATCCGCTTCTACGTTGTAGCGGCCGGGTAGATGGTGAAGCGATAGATTTATGTTGTAACGGTCTAGGAGAGCGAAAATTTGGCGTGTCAGATCTAACAGTGAAAGGGATCGAGTGCCCCCTTCGTTTCTTAAGAACGCAAGAGTCGTTCGATTGTCTGACTGTACTGAAATAGTAGTTTTCTCTAGGTAAGGGGCTACATTTTGAAAAACTTTGAGAATAACTAACATCTCTTTCTGGTTTGAGTGTAGGGTTTTCTCGAGAGAAGACCAATCCCCTGTCATATGTAAATTGTCGATTTGAGCTCCCCAACCCGACCCCGATGCGTCGGTGGCTAAGTAATGAGAGACCGGACTTAGATGAATTGGGGATCGATTGTTCATGTTGAAAATCCACCACTGAATTTCTATTAACGCCTGTATCGGTACAGGAAACAATTTGTTCGGGGACATGTCCCGCAAAGTTTGACAAAAACATAAAAGATTTCGGTGATTGAGACGCCCTCTTGTTACACAAAAACTTGCGAAATTGAGTAGACCTACTAAGGACTGAATCTTTTTTAAATTGGCTCTCCTCGTTTGGAGTATGTCCAAACATTTCTGTTTTATACGATGACTTTTGTCGGTCGGTAACCACTTCAGATTGAGGGACGGATCCCACATTATTCCTAGGAACTGTAAAGTTTGCTGGGGGTCCAGTATAGATTTTGACCAGTTTATTGTCCAACCGAGGTGAACTAGTAATTCTAGTGTCAGATGAATATGTTTGCGCAACATTTCTATGTTTTGGTGAACTATCAAAAAGTCGTCTAAATACACAATTAGACGTATCCCCTGTTCGCGTAAAACCTGAGCCACCCAATTTGTTAGGGATGCAAAGACCTTGGGGGCTGTCGCCAGACCGAACGGCAGGCACCTCATCTGATATAAGTTTCCTTGGAAAATGAGACGTAGGAAGCATCTGTGTGAATGCGCCACCGGTACGTGAAAATATGCGTTTGAAAGATCTATTTTTGCCATCCAATCCCCTGGTTGTAGAAACGCAGGAATTTTCTGCATATTCACTAGGCGAAACTTGCTTATGTGTAAATATTTGTTTAGGTTCATTAGATTGAAAATGGGACGTTGCGAACTGTCCGACTTTGGAACCAGAAACATTTGTGAAACAAAACTTGGAGTCATCTGAGCTTTTTCGAGAACGTTCATATTTATTAATTGATTTATGGTCAACCACATTTCTTTGGAACAACGAGTTTGGAGTGGATGGTCTATAAGATTCGGTAAATGTAGGGGTGGTTTCGTTTTGAAAGGGATTTTGTATCCCGTGATTATTTTCAATAAAGATGAGTCCACTCCTAACCTTACCCAATTGTTTGTATAATGTAGGAGTTGACCGGCTTTGAATGAGTCAGTACTTCCTTTTATAATTTCCGTCTCGACGAGAGGCGGTGTTTGTATGTGATGGCTTATGATTGGCCTGGAACCCACTCCCTGAGGCCATGCGTGGACCTCTGGGACGAAAAGTCTTTCCTTGCGTAGGAAGACGTGGAAAATTGGTCAACATATGCTGGTTTTGAATAATACCCTGCGCGGGTGGCATAAAAGAATTAAATGGAATGCCTTGCGCAGGCATCGAATTATTATGGTTGTAATTATAACTTGTTCCACTGTGCGCTAGTGAAACCGGAAACTGATTCTGCCGCGCAGGTGCATTATAGAATTTAGCATTATTCCTAGATCGAACTTCAGATTTTTGAGGCCAAAAGGTTTTATTAATTCCTCCGTTTTTCTCAATTGCTGCCGAAAAATTATCTTTAGAAAACAAATTTTCAGAAGACGGGGGTATTTTACGGAGGGTAGATTTAAAAAATTTATTTTTAACGGACTTCAATAAATTATCTCTTCGCTGCTGAATAATATCGGCCCGGTGGCCACATGCCATTTGCAATAAATCATTGGAAATTTTATTAAAAACACCATGTGTAAAAAGTTCACATATTTTAGTTTCTACTGATTTCGCGTCAGTAACTTCAACAGAACTCAACCAAGAAACAAAATCTTTAATGACTTGCTCTAACGCCTCGTTCTGCTTTAGTAAAGCTAGCGAGATTGCTGCGAAACCGCGTTCAGTATGGTTCAAATTCGTTGAAGATTCGTATGGCTTCAATTCGTCATTACATTCCAATTCTATGAAACCAGGATTTGCACAATACAATTTCTGTACGTCTGAATATCTAACCTCCGACCAATTGTCGGTTTCAAAATGTTGCAATAAATTTAATTTATCAATATGGCTTGATGAGGCCTTTTGAAAAGTTGGCTCCTTTACTACCGTTGAAACCGGTATAGAAAAAGTAGACGGTGCCGACTGCGGTTGAATTGACTCAGTACTTTCAGTAGGGCCAGAAATTGTTTGCACATTTCCTTCCTCCAAATTAAAATTTTCAAATAACTCACCGCTAACATCAGCGTCTAAAATGTCTGCCTCTGCAATATTATCTTGCGGCACGACACTTTCACACGGTAACAAGTTACTCAAATAATTTTGAATATTATTTACCTGAGTTATTAAATTATCTATTACCTCGTCGCTATGACGCGGACGTTTAACATTTTCAGAGGTTGAATTATCACTGTTATTACGCTTCATATTCATAATTTAATTTCGAAACAATTTTTGCAATATATAAAACGAACGGTTACACCGTTTTTTGTTTGAAAAAAGAAAATTAGAAATAATAAAGTATAGATTATAAATAATAAAGTATAGAGAACTGCACAGATCAAAAAACAAAACGCCAATGAGCGCGGCGCTCTTGTCATCTGACATTTATACTTAGACAAGAGCAGTGTGAAACTTGATTGCAGGAAAAGTGGAGGGACGTCCATGCGGGAAAGAGATAGAAATAGAGTAACTGCCACAGATAAGAAAAACAAACGCTCTCTCATATTATTTAAGGCTTCGAATTAGCGAACAGTCTTTTAATACATAAGTCACAATCATCAATTATATCGTATAAATTTTGACCTCGACTTTTGGTGGACATACATCCAAAAGCAATATGATGTGCATTGAAATCGCCACTTATAAATAGAGGTTTTGGTAAATCTCTTTTATAATATTACGCAATCTATTCATTCTTATGTGCCCACTTGCGGGAGGACAGTATCTCTATATACTAATAATAATCTTTGGACAGTATACACAGAGTATAGTCAACATTGTATTATCTGTGTATACACATATGTCTATTGTTTGTATGTCTTCATAAAAAGTGGTATAATATATATTTATAACATTGTATTTCAAGTGTGGCTTTACTAATATTCCTACGAAAAGACTGATGGTCTTTTAACCATGTCTCGTTTAATAGGCAAATATCAATATCTTTTTCATTTAAGAATTTTGTAAGAAGAGGTTTTTTATTATTAAGTCCTTGAACATTAAATTGCGCAATACATAAAGAGGATTTATTATGAGTTTGTGTATCCATTATTTTGACAGATTTTTAATGAGCATATCTTTAATTAACAATGTAGTAATAGGTTCGTTATCATTTTTATTACCTACTTGAACCAGAGTATGTACTAGGGCCATAAGTACATCACTGTTTTCAATTATTTGAGATTTAATATCAGTAAAGTTTACATCTTGAGAGATAGGTTTAATATTTACAGATTTATTTACAGGTTTAATTACATGTTTAGGTGTATTATTAATATTATTAACATTTTTATTTACAGGGTTTGGGCGTAATGGCAGAGGAGGGAAATCAATGTTATCTTTGTAATAGCAGCACCTGCATATGTAATTTTGTTTTTCTTTTCTAATAATTTCTTTATCTTTATTGGACATTGTTTTGAAATAGCCAGATGAGGCCCACTGCAGTTGACACAGCAAATCTCATTTGGTTTACTACAGTCTTTATAAAAATGTTCTCCTGAACAAATTGAGCAACGCTGCTTGCCATTGCAAATTTTAGCAGAGTGATTAAATTTAAAACATTTATAACATTGCTGCAAAGGTGGAACATAATCAAACACTCTATAGGAAAATAAGTCATACTGTACATTGTCGGGTAAAATATTTGATAAAAATGTAATACTAATAGTTTGAGTACCAATCAGTTCATGACCGACTTTTCTCATGAATCTTCTTACTGCAATAATTTCATATGTGGATGTTAAATTAGAGAATAGTTCTTTATTCGGTATATTTGCCGGTACAAATCGTATAATGCCAGTTTTCTCAATTTGAGTTGCTGGGATGTGAGCTTTCAAATCAAATATTTTAGAGAAAATTTATATTATTAATGAAATCATTGGCCGTGTTATGTTGTTTAAAAATCACAACTATCTTATTTGCGTTAATTCGCCGTATTGCTACTACTCCTTTAATATTGGAAAATATACTATTTAGATATATCGGACTTTTATTTCCTAGTTTATCCTGTGCATTTTTACTTTCTATGAACACTTTAAACTCCGTATTGATGGAATTTTATGAATATAATCTTTTAAAGTTTTGTTTGCGATAAGGTCACTCTCACCACCTCCGCCGCCAGCATCTGAAGCCCCCCGAAAATATTTACGTGGGCGGCTTATCTCCGCCCGCCTCATCTAAGTCCATTTTTATTAATTAGGCACTATATTAAGCTAATACCGATCTATTTACAGTAATATTTACAAAGAAATAATAATTATTTAATTATTTTTAAAATTTTGGAAAATTTTAAAACCGCGCTTTTTTAAATTCCCGCCAAGATCTCCCCTTAAAATAAAATACTACAACCATAGACAATATCAGCTGCTATCGGTTGTCAGTTTTTATCTGTCAATGTCATAATGACATTAACCTCCATCGTGTAAGATATTTTAGGGTGCGGATGTTCAAAAATTAATATTTTTGAATGAGATTAATTATTTAATTACACTTTTTATTTATATTATAAAGTGAATAACAAAGAACAATGAAAGTTACTTGTTCCAAATCAAACCCACCCTTAGGTAACTTGCAATTATTAATATTAATTCGCTCAGTTTAACCCGTAACTTAGGCAGCTTAAAATAGCATTTTGTCTTAAATTACAGGTGGTTTGCTTGCTGCAGAGTTGTATAGACCTGTTGCTAAAGGTTTGGAAATTGAATGGGGAAGTGATTCTTCAGTGAAGCTGCCCAATTCATCAAAGAATGTGCCATATGGTACTAGCAACGACTTGATTAGAATTCTGGAGAATGCATTTAATAAACCGGCTAGCCCACTAGAGAGAGTCACCATGAATCATTGGCTATCGTTTAGCCTTATTTTAGAGGAGGAAATTCCTAAATCTTTACAATATCTGGATAAGATTTTGGGCCCACTTACATACTTAGTGGGAGAACATTTATCAGTATCGGACCTTGCAGTTTTTAGTATTTTGTTTGGTAAGTAATAATATATAAAAAACGTTTGAACTACTAATATTTATATATTTTTATCTTTTAGATTCATAGTTTTTTTTTATTCATATAGCCCCCTGGTAAACAAATACAAATTTAAAACTTAAATTATTTAAGTAGGTATTATTAAAAATATTGAAGTTAAAAAACTTAAATATAATGATGACTATGTGAATGAGAAGTGAACAACCAATAATTATTGTGACATTACATTGTTAACCCTAAATTGACTTAACACTAACCCGCAGTCTTGCCAGTATGATTTCCTATAAAAGTATGACTGGCTCTCTAAAAAATATGTATTTTAACTCAAAAGTACAGTTTTTCCAAAACATTAAAATGTCTACCCATAGTAACCCTTTTATAGTAAGTAAACATGAATTACTAGTATAATTTATAAGATTATAAGGTATGAAAAAGGTATGGTGCACACTGAGGTACGGTTGTATGACAAAAAGTATGGAAAACTATATTTTTTGGTACATTTTGGCAACACTGCTAACATGTGTATAAATATTGTTTTGAGAAAAAGAGATAGTATTTTATTACTTAAAACCTTTTTTTTCTAATTTATTCTTGTTCTTATTTTAGATTTTGCTCATCTGTTACATTTTCTGCATTATGAGTTCAAAAAGAAATAAATTTAATATTCATTCAATAACCTATCCAAAATCCAGGGTCTAAATTCTGGAGTCAAGTCAAAATTAAAAATAGGAAGATGGTTCTCAACTTATTTAAATTCTGTCCTGTTTGGTGCAACCAACCGCCACACAGAGTCTTCAACTCCATCGAATCCAAAAATACCACTAACTTATTTTGGAAAATGTGTACTAACATTAACATTTTATCTCTTCAATTTTTTTAAATATATAATATGGTATAAAATAATCAGACTTATTTTTAATTTCAGTATCTAGTAAAGTCAAGGAAGTGTTAAAATCAAATTCACTGAACAATGTTCAAAGATGGATGAAGTTGATCCAAGCACAGGAGTGTGTTGCAAAAGCTCTAAAAGATGTCCCCAGTGATGTCATGGAAACTTTGGCTAAAGCTTCCTCAAGGTTGGTTGTTATTCTGGGCTAAGTATGATAGTATATTTTATGATATTTAGATGTAATTTAAAAAATTGTAGACTAGTGGTTTGACTTTTATAAAGGTCATGGTATGGTAGGCAAAATCTGAAACTATTAGACATAAAAAATACTTAAAGGAGACTTGCAAGTTTGATAAAAACTCAAACAGCATCATTAGATTTTTACTAAATCAATTTTCATAGCCTGGAATTAACAAACTGATTGAGTTTTAACCTAAAATACAGTTTCCAGTTTGTATTAAGAAAAAAAATAATTTTTTAATATTTTATTATTAAATATTCCAGAAGGTCCCCAGTAGCATCTAAAGAGTCAGCTGGACGTCAGCAGGAAGGGAAGTTTATTGATTTGCCCCATGCTGAAATGGGAAAAGTGGTTGTGCGTTTTCCTCCAGAGGCTTCAGGGTATCTTATATTATTTCTTATAAATTAATAAGTAATTCTTAAAAAATATATGTTTTCAAAAAAATATAAATAATTAAATAATTTTTAAGGTCATGTTATTAACCATTTTTTCATTATTATTTTCTGTTACTTAATAGTTTTTTGCATATTGGTCATGCAAAGGCAGCTTTACTCAACCAGTACTATCAACAAGCATTTGAAGGAAAATTGATAATGAGGTTTGATGATACCAACCCAGCTAAGGAGAATGCTGAGTTTGAGAAGGTAAACATAAAATCCTAAATAGCTTCAGGCCTCAGCCAGAATTTTGCGGCAGCGGGGCGGAATCGGCGGCGGCGCGGGAGCGGCAGGATCTTTTGCGTAAAATCAAATGGACCGGTTCTCGAAAACAGCGGCGTGGAAGCGGCTAACGAGTACCGTTCCCGAGCCGCCGCCGCTGCCCGCAAAACTCGAGGCTGAGGCCTTAGTAAATTAATCATTTTAATACGGATAGAAACGGTTCTGGGAAGTAGTAGAAAATTAAACTAAAATATTGTACAAACTGAATGCCCATCACTAGATAAAAAGTACCCATTTAATTAAAAAATCGCATTTTTTTTAATATTTAATAATAAAAAAAATATAGCTTTTGAAAATATCATAGAAACGTTTAATTAAAAAATTTGAATTACAGGTAATTTTGGAAGATGTTGAAATGTTGGAGATAAAACCTGATATGTTTACTCATACATCACAATACTTTGACCTAATGTTACAATATTGTGAGAAACTAATCAAAGAAGAGAAAGCTTTTGTAGATGATACTCCTGCAGAGCAGATGAAGTCTGAAAGAGAACAAAAAATTGAAAGCAAAAATAGAAATAATTGTAAGTAAAATAATAAAAAATATCAGGATTTAACAAGAAAAACTGTTTGTTCTTGATAGTAATGTTATAATATATCTTTGTATCACTTTATAGCTGTTGAGAAGAACTTAAAACTCTGGGAAGAAATGAAAAAGGGCAGCAACATTGGTATACAAAATTGTGTAAGAGCCAAAATTGATATGCAATCTACAAACGGTTGCCTGAGGGATCCAACTATTTACCGTTGTAAGCCTGAAGTTCATCCACGCACTGGAACTCAATATAAGTAATATTTTAATTCCATTTGATCATATTCTCACTTTATTATCTATATATTTTAAGCTCTTTGCTTTATTAAGACAAATAGTATTAAGTGTTATGAATTAAATTATATTCCCACATTTGAAATATTAATATCAATGTAAAGAATAACTTGATTACAATTATTTATAGTTCAAATACCCATGGAGAATATATTTCGTCATTTGTACACCTTTGTCCTTAACTTTTGATAAACATTTTGTTTATTTTGCACAGGGTGTATCCAACTTACGATTTCGCATGTCCTATAGTGGATGCTATAGAGGGTGTGACCCATACATTGCGTACTATGGAATACCACGACAGGGACCCGCAATTCTATTGGTTCATTGATGCCCTTGGTCTCAGGAAGCCCTATATTTGGGAATACAGCAGGTAAACATGGCATTACCAGTATAGTTAATATGCCCTCAAATAAAATGCCAAATAAAATAATTTAATTTATTCCAACATTTAAAGTAATAATCCCCCGCCAAGTTGACCACGTCCATACGATACCATCCTTTTCTCGATACGCCAAGTCGGAGTTAGTCGGTTGGTTGAACAACATCATTATTAATAATATAAGATATTGTTAGACCAACCTAACCTCGACATTGCCTTTTTACAAGTTATGTTTTTGATGGAATTGAATATTTCTTCATTTAAATTACATGCCCAATGGAAAAAACAACATAAATTTATTCTACCAGAATTGGAACATATTATGTGCATTTTTTAAAATTTTCAGATTAAGTATGACAAACACAGTGCTCTCTAAACGAAAATTAACCTGGTTTGTGGAACAGGGACATGTGGATGGATGGTAAGTTTGTATTATTAAGTGGACCATTGTATATTTTGTTTACATTATGTAATTATATTATTCAAAATAATTATAAAGTATGAAAAACAATTTTAAATAAAACTTTTCAAATAGGGACGACCCTCGTATGCCAACTGTGCGCGGAGTTTTGCGTCGTGGTATGTCGGTGGAGGGACTGCGCCAGTTTATCCAAGCTCAGGGCTCGAGTCGATCAGTTGTTTTCATGGAGTGGGACAAAATTTGGGCGATCAATAAAAAGGTATGTCACTGGTAAATTTTTTTAAAAACTTTGCAGGTGAGTAAAAAAACATTTGTTTCTTGTTCCAACGCGGAAATTAAAATTCAGGACCTCCGGAGTCGAGGCCCTAGCTCTGCACCACCAGACCACAAAGGCATTAAACCAAAATAATGATTGTAGATAATACTAACAAGTTCTAGGGAAATATTTACAAAAACGAAAATGGTGGTATATTCTTTTTGCACAGTTTAAGACTGATATTATTTTAGGTTATAGATCCAATAGCCCCACGTTACACAGCTCTGGAATTGAAGCCTGTACCAGTCAATTTGAAGGGTGTTGTTGGAGATAGCAAGTTGTCTGTTGCTCTACATCCCAAAAACCCGGATGTCGGATCAAAGACTGTTTGGGTGTCGAAGAGACTGCTCATCGATCAAGTTGATGCTAAAACTCTAAAGGAGGGAGAGAATGCCACTTTTATTAACTATGGAAATATAATGATTGATAAAATTCACAGGTGAGCTATTAGGTATGAAATTAATCAAAAACCATTTTAAATACTAGTTTCATCATGTTTGATATTCACAACCTTCCCATGTGTGTATGGAGATGCCTTTTCTAGGAGCCACACAGAAAACGAAACATTAAATGAATAAGAAAAATATGTAACATAATTTCTCTACAATAGGCATAAATAAAATAGTATTTAATATTACCAATAATTTCTTATTAAATATTGTTTTGACCTTTACAGAGACAAAGACGGTACAGTCACAAGCATAGATGGTACACCAAATCTTGACAACAAGGACTACAAGAAAACACTGAAACTGACGTGGCTAGCTGACACTGCACAGTCGCCGATGGTCCAAACCTACTGCGTCTATTTCGACCACATCATATCTAAAGCGCTGCTAGGAAAGGATGAAGATTTCAAGCAATACATTGGTCATAAAACAAGAGTAAGTGTTGTGTAATTTTAACTGGGGGGCCGTTAGAGTTTAGAAAGAGACAAAATAAAAGTCCATTAGATTGTGTGTTGAATTTTTACAAATGGACACGGCCGTTAGTTGAACGTGAATAGCGTAATAAATTCTTTGATTCCTTAGCTTATCCTTATTCCAGTGATGTGATGGATTTTTTTATGGGGACAGATATCATTAGTTTTTAACCCTTGACGAACCCTTGAAAAACAACGGCCCTCAGCTATAAGTTTGATGCGTCTGTCTGTCTTTGTTGTTCTTAGCTATAGTTATTACATATCAGTTATTTATTTTTACAAAGATATTTTGAATTGCGTCCATTTGAAAGCAATTAGTAGTAAGTATTCACGTCAGAAGCAAAATAATAATGCAAATTTCTCTTTCAGTGGGAGATCCCGATGCTGGGTGAGCCCGAGCTGGCTCAGTTGAAGGTTGGCGACGTGATCCAGCTGCAGCGACGCGGCTTCTTCCGCGTGGACGTGGCCGCGGGCGCACCCTCCCCGCACACCGCGCGCGCCGCGCCCCTAGTGCTGTTCCATATACCGGATGGTAGCGCCAAGGAAACGCCCGGACAGGTATGTGTGCACGATTATTCCGAAATACCTATGAGTATTGTTTTCATCGACCTACTTATTTATACTTTTATTTTATCACTACATAGTATAAAACAAAGTCGCCTTTTCTGTCCCTATATCCCTATGTGCGCTTAAATCTTTAAAACTACGCAACGGATTTTGATGCGGTTTTTTCCAATAGATAGAGTGATTCAAGAGGAAGGTTTATATGTACAATACATGCATAATATACTAAGGCAACATTGCTAATTTTAGAGGTTTCTAAAGTGATGTCGTAAATTAACCTATTTTAGCAAAAACGCTGCCTAAACCCTACGAGTTAGATCAAATTAACGTACTATAGTATTGTACACCATAAAAATGTCTACAAAAAAGTCCGCGATGGTATATGTTTATCTTTTAGGGATAACCCACATTAACCATTTTTATTGTTTACTTTTTACGTGAAAAAATGGCTTATTTACGAAGCTATTTTAAGCAATACGGCATTAATCCTTATCGAATTAAGTACCTTAAATACAGTGTGCCATTAATATAGATCAGTATGGTTCCTTACAGCATGTAAATTAAATAAATATTTTCGGAGATATTACAAATTTAAAATTTGCGTTTGCGGCGGGCGGTACCGGCCGAACGGGGCAGTGCGGGGAGATTTGAGCGTTGACTGTTTTTCACATGGCCAACTGTATGTCGCTCTTTCAAGAGTAACCTCAAGAGAAAACATGTTTGTATTGTCTAATGACAAGAAAGCTGTGAACGTTGTGTATAAAGACATCCTGTAATATATTAATTGTTGTAAAAATAAAATAAATACCTAGGTAAAAATGTAAAAAGTAAATAAGTAAAAATGTGTAATGTAATAAAAATTGTATGAATTTAGATATTCCAAAAATAGCAGGAAATCTTCATAGTAAGTATAGGAAAAGAGGAATTGTTTTACTCCAAATTTAATGCGTGCAGACCAAGGGCAGTAATGAATGAATCAAAAATACTGGATCGATTTTAATCATGTTTTCATTGAGTGACATAGGCATATATATTTTATGCCCGTGCGAAGTCGGAGCGGGCCGCTATGTTTTTATATACAACGTTCATAGTTTTTCTGTAGACTGTAGTGTATTTAATTTAGTATCAGCATTGCACCCGTGCGAAGCCGGGGCGGGTCGCTAGTTTTTAATAAAAATAAATAGGTACGATCTCTCCCCACAATCTCCCCACATATATTATAAATGTAAATTTTCGTTTGTTAAGCTTTCACTCAAAAACTCATGTTACTTACAATTCCACGCGGGCGAAGCCGCTGCTAATAGCCGGTATAGGTACCATATTTTGTCCTTGTCGACAGACAAATTGACCTTTCTATTATATCTGAAAATAAGACAATAATAATTAATAAGGTGGCTAAATGGTAATATGACTCAGGACCTATTTCGGAATCTTTTAATAAGCTATTACCTAATTTGTTTTGTCACAGCTTACTTTTTATCGAGTGACAGAGACAAAAAATAATAGCTTATTTACTTTTTGACAGTTTGTCAGTCGATTGTGCGACAGGCCCCAAGACAAAGTAAATTACCAGATTATTTTTCTTATCAACATAAAAAATATAACTTCTAGCAAAATAGAATGCATTTTGCAAAAGTAAATGATCTTATTGATCGCATTATTCAAATCTGAAATTAAATTTGTGATTTTGAACAGTAAATTAAGTAAAGGAGGCTTATATTTATTGGTAACATTTAAAATCGTTAGTTAACAATCCTTGTTGAAAAAAAAAGGAATTCTCAGTTTCTTTAATGTTATTTATATGTGTGATTATTAAATTATACAGTTAAATGTATTATTGATATCATAACTGTCAATGATTTTTTATTTATCTACAATTTATGGGCGTCTGAAAAAAAAACAACTATAATTTAAAAATAATGTATTATAAAAGATAACAAAATATATAGAGGACATATATTAAAAATATGGTTTGGTGTCCTTCTTATTTAACCTAATAAAATAAACAACAGTTTATAACCATCAGATCAGTTCTAACACAAGGAATGATTAGTAACAGGCTTTTAACATGAAAGGATCATCATACAAAACCTCTATTGGAATTCTATCATCTGGGTGTAGTACCAGCATTTTATCTACTATACCCACAAGTTTACTGATCATTTTTATATCTTCCTCTTGTAAAACTAAAGTTGTTACACATCTCCAATACTTGTTATATAATCTGTATGGTTCTCTTTTGTATGAATTATTTTTAAAGAAATTGTATATTATTCTTATATCCTGAAAATGAATTAATATACAGAAGCATTAGTCAATAACAAAGGAAAGTAGATTTTAAGAAAACAATATTATTTACATATTGTTTCCTTAAAATCACGTATACCCCACAATGGCTAGACCAAAAAGATATTCGGCAGTCTATGTATAAATGTATCTCAATCTTGCAACCGCTACTTGAGAACCTACTTGACAGATAAAACAATGTTTCTTTCACTTTTAAAAGTGAACTATGCACTTTGTTAATGTTAGGTACATACATACTTAAATTTATTTTCTTTTGAACCGTAATATTCATAATAAAGATTATAGGAAGACATTAAAATAAGTATAATCCTATATTTACGTTTAAAAAAAGAAAACAATAAAGTATATTATAGTTACATAAGTAAAGTTCTTAATTTTTAAAAAAGAAAAGAAGCATTTGTTTTATCTGACAAATAGGTAAATTAGAGGTTTTGATTAAGATTGTTTTATTTATACGGGACTTAATGACAATCTATTCAAAATAAGATTCAACAGTAGGCCTACAGATTTTATTGTAAGAGGTGTCAATAGATTTGTAACTATAGTCCTGGTATAGTGTATTATTTACATAGTTGGGTTCTAGTTTTATTTTTATAAAAATTCTGGTTATAGTATAGAAAACATTTATCGCTGAAGGATGTTGATAAAGTAGTTAGCTAACTAACTTTATTTTGTATTATTAATAAGACTATAAAATTAACAATTCAAGCATTGCTTTACCTTGCCATTATGTCCTTCTTTTTTAAGAAATTTTCTTTTTACAAAATGGTTTGTTCCATAAATGGAGTTGGTCACCATATCTAAAGGCATGTTACCTAGTACACACATCTGTTTGAATAAAATATCATTATTAAAACATCCTCGAAAAAGCTTTACATCTGTCATCATCTCATATATTACCAAACCTGTGGACCACATGTCAATGCTAAATGATGCTGAATAACCTAAGATGACCTCAGGAGCCCTATAACTAGGTGTTCCTATATTTGGTAAAATAGCTTCTTCATCTATGTGATATGCTCTGTCAAAGCCACAGAGTTTCAATACACTAGTGGATTCATTAAGCAGAATATGCTCTGGTTTTATATCTGTAAAGAATAAAAAAAATATAATATTATTTCAATTTTCAGACCAAATAGTGTTATGACTTTACTTGAACAATATTTTGTTGCTCATGAATGCATAACAAGTGCACAAAATTTACCTGAGTGTATAATATGTTGAGACCTTAACCTATTTAAGGCTGTTATTAATTGCCTAGACAAATTTGTCACAGTGCTGATGTGCATAGGTCCATGTGTTTTTAACTCTTCTCTAAGATTTGTTGGATAGAAATCAAACAAAAAGCACCAACTCATTTCCAATCCAAAGGAGGCAAATAAATAGATGAAATACAACTCATCTCTTAGTATATTATGTTGTAACTTGTTTAACATTTTACCTTTCTCCGTGCCAAATAGTCTAGTGTCTAAATCTGGACTGAAATATACATTTTTAAACTTATTTTCATAATTTATTGGAACAGGATTTGATTAAAAATCATTTGTAAAACATCATAAAGTAAATGTTTTGAGTTTTTTTTAATTAATAATAAATAATTGACTACCTAACAATAATGATAAATTATTTCTTACTTTATAAGTTTGAGGGCATATTTTTTTCCATTCTGTTGACATTTAAATATTTTAGAATATCTTCCGTAATGGAAAACATTTAGATCTGAAAATTTAACTTTTAAAAATTGATACAGTCTATTCTGTAATCTATCTGCTAAACACAAGTCATCCTTTCGTACTACCACACTAATTGCTGATGAAAGTTTTGTCATTTTAGAATCATCTAATTTATTTCCATTTAAAAATTCAAGATGTGTTAGATTATTAGAATCAGAATCAATTTTTGATTCATTTCTTCTTACAACTTTACTTTTTACTGGTAAAAGATTATTAGTTTTTGGAACATATATTTTGTTTTCTTCTAAATTACTTCGCTTTTCATTATTGCTTTCATAATTTTTATTGGAATCTTTGGACAATGTTGTTAATTCCTTTTTTGAGACAATATTATTTATTTTACTATCCTTTGAGCTGGTGTCTTGTGTGTTTTCTGGCATATTTTCTAGATTATCTTTATTATTCTCTGCTTCTGGTAACAAAGGAGACACATTTGTACTTTCAATTTCTTCTATCATGCTTATTTTAATATCATTTTTGACATTATCATCATTAATACTTCTAAATAATTGTGTTTCTTGTGAGTTTTTGTCATTTTTTTCTGAAACTCTTTCTACAATCTTGGTAAAATTATTGTTGTCTCTATTATCTATTATGCTTTCACAGTCATGGGTCACTGCTAGATTCAAAAATATTTCTTCCTTTTCTTTCCCTTTTTGTAAACCATTTTCTATGGTACTTGTACTATTTGAATCACAGTCTTTACTAATTGTTTTGATAGTAATATTGATTTTCTTTATTTGTGTATCAATTACAAAATCATCATTTTGAACTATTTGTTTACTCTCTTTTTGGCTTTTACTTGTATTTATTTTTATCTTCTTGTTTTTGCTACTATCTTGTGGCATTGATGTTGAACCATCATATTCTTTTCTTTTTGTGTAAAAAGCATTGTCAGTTTCATTCAAGTATTCAACAATGCTATCAACGTCTATGTCCTCAAGAAATGACAAATCATTTGTTATAAAATCTTCATTTTCCTGAAATGTAACAAAAATGATAAAGAGGTAAGATTTGTATTTTTACCCAACCGCAATAGGGGTAATGATTTTCAAGAGTATTGTATATATATTATATAATTGTTTGGCACGCTCTGCAACCAGAACAGCTCCAAGGATTTTAAGATTTGCGTTTACTGTGAGTACACTTGGTATATATTAAGATAGTTGGGTTTTTAGTTGGGTTTTTAGTTTTTTTAATTTACCATTTTTTTATTATGAATAAACTCAAAAATTATTGGATATTAATATATTCAATAATTTTGGAGTTAACTATTTCAGAATTATCATTATTATGAATGCTACATTATCCCTTAATAACATAGGCGAAATTTTTGTGATTACAAAGCAGAGTGTGAAATCCAATATTATGCAGGAAAGGGTGGAGACCCTTTTAAATTATGAATAAACAAAAAAAGGTAAGTGAAGTGGTAAAGATTTATGTGGCAGTTAGTTACAGGCCCACTTCACATGGTTAGAGTTTGAACCTGTACAATTTGGCTGCCTTGATAGTGAGTCACAGCATAAAAAGTACACTAATTTGCTATGTTTTAATTTTTAAACGTAAGACAGGTGTAAATGAAAAATGATTATAAGTACCTACAGCATTGAAATTTTAAAGACTAATGAAGTGGTTAGTGGTTATACGCCGAAAACTAACGTAAAATACTATCATTATTTTATACTTACTTCCGACATTTTATTTATAAACAATATTACCCCAACTATCAGTCCGGCATGCAAGTAAAATTCAATAATATTTAAATAACCTATACCACTTTATTAACACTTGAATTCCGCGATATAAATCCCAGACAGACTTTTCTAGACAAATATAGAACAATCTTTTAATGAGTAGTTAAACTTCACGTTATATTAAATACCTACTTTACATTCAGTAAAACAAAATTACTATATCAGAAAGTACCTTCTTTGGATTTCAAATTTGAAATGTTAAAATCTCAACTAATCAAAGTAGGAGAATAAATAGTCATTATAGATTCTTGTCATTATTGATGTAATTCTTATTCTTCTTCTTTAATTTTTGGTAACTCAAAACGATAACACAGTCGGACGAGTCCTTCAGTCGCAACATACGTCAAAAGTGCAACATGTGCATTTTTTTATATGTGCCAATCGGAATTTAAAAAATGTACCATCTTTTATGTAAAACTTTATGTTCCGACGTGTCCTATTTTCCGATTCTAAATTAATATAAATTTATATTAGGCGATATTTTTTACGTTTTTGTTTTATGTTAAATTTAGTAGGTAGATACAGTAATTGTAATTAAATGACTCTCGGTTTGGTAGGTATTTAAGACTGCTGCAGTAGGCCGTTAAAATTACATTCGTTATTGTTACAAATACGTAGTTGTCAATTGTTCCTGCTTGGTATAGTTATGGATGTGAAAGGTAGCTATAATAACTATCAAATCTTACTGACAAACGACATTTCGCCATTGTTTGTAATTTGATAGTGTTGATTTCAAATTACCTTACATTTAATTCTACCTCGTACCTATTATACATAATACAATATACATACATATTTACTAAACATTTATGGATGACCCAGGAAAATTGAAAATGTTTTTGTTCTGGCGTTATTCGTTAGGGCTTAATGACGTTGTATAACGCCAGTGACTTTGCACGACTATCGGCTGGTTTCTGGAACGCTACGAAATTCAAATTGTATGTCAACTAATCGGTGTCTTTCTGTTGAACTTTATCCAGCCTTGCAAGTGCGAGCGTGATGTAACTATAAAATATGGTCCCTTCCTTTCTCTCTGATAAATGTTCCACCAATAAGCGTTGATTATGGATTGTTAATTAGAATGCCATGTTAATCATACATTCGAATATCGTTCCAGAAACTGGCCCTATATTTTGTTTGACGAGAAAAGAAAAGAAAATTAAAAACACAACTTAATTTTTTTATGCTTTGCAAATACTAAAATGGTAGTTCCCAGAGAATTATTTTTTCTTTTATTAAGTAAATATTGTACTAGCTGACCCGAGCCCACTTCGTTGAGCATACAAACCTTTTAAGGGCGTGTTTCACCAAGCAATGTTAATGTTAACGCCATGTTAAATATCATGTTATCCTTCTCGTATTTCTTGTCAATGAATGAGATTTCCATTCCCTGGAGTTCCACGAATATTTTAAGACTAAGATACCTGAATCGGTTCAGCTGTTCTCGAATTTAGCGAGACTAACGAACTGCGATTCATATATATAAGACGAAGAAGGTTGGCTCTCTTAACTTTTAAAATACTGCAGTGATTTTCTCATTCGCGTCCCTAATATTATATTACTAGCTGTGCCCGCGACTTCGTCCGCGTGGAAAAGTGATTTAGGGCAGTACTTTTTAAATATATTTTAAGTTTATGAACACTGTCGTTTGAGTATTTAAAAAACTAATTAATAGTAAATGCTTCTATAAATAAACACGATATTAGACGTGCATAGAAAAAATAAGTTGGCCGATGAAGTAGTAATAATAGTTTAATAGGTATGTCAAATAATGAAAAACCCCAATAGATGTGATGAACTGTATCTTGAATAGTCAATCATAACTGTTGCTGAACAGTTTTTGATGCTGATCAAAAAGTGCACATTTCATAGTTTTGTTCATGCGTAATGTTTTGTGTGCGTACCTAATTGTAATTTCAGTACTAATTATTTGTAATAAATTATTTAATGATAGTATGTAACTAGTTTCTTGTAATAAAATATGCGTGGGGTCCCTACCTACCAGCATTCGTCGCTGATCGACCATCCCGGCTCGGACGCGAGACACGTCACAACTCACACGGCAACACGCGGCGGCGCGGGCGCCCGGCCGAATCACGGCGAAACGATTTTAATTTTGCTATAATATATATCTCCTAAAGTATTCATTATATTTCCATGATTTAAAGGGCAAATATGGTCTTCATGAAATGCTTAATCCAATTAACGTATTTAAAATGATAAGGATTAATACCGTGATGGTATAAATAATTTTCCAAAAACCGCTTTATTGCCCATATTTTGATCCTGTTAGTTATTTAGTAAATCTTAAGAGATAGACATATACTGTCAAAGACTTTTTTTTGATTATTAAAAAGGATTCATTCATTCATACATACATATTTTTGAGTAACTTAAACCGTTTATGCAGCGCACGCAACGAAAGTCCTCAAATGTCAATAGTTTTCCCCGTTTTTGCAACATTTCTCATTGGCGCTTCGCTCCTATTGGTCGCAGCGTAATGTTTTATAGCTTAAAGCCTTCCTCTATAAATGGACTATCCAACAAAAAAAGAATTTTTCAAATCGGACCAGTAGATCCTGAGATTAGCGCGTTTAAACAAACAAACAAACAAACTCTTTCGCTTTATAATATTAAGTATAGATGAGAAAAAAGGTTTTAACTTAAGAGATATTATATACCTAACTTAAAACAAGTTAAGTTAGGTGTATGAAAATAGCAATTTATAAAACTACTATCCTATCGTAATATAATGAAGATTAATATATTTTATAATACTTATGTTGTTATTTATTGCTAATTTTCAATAAAACCAGTCTAGAGAAGGTTTTTCAGAGTAGGTACTACACATAATTTTGTTTCATTGTGCGTACGCAGCCTTAATTACGGATCTATCTTTTCATAAAGATAGATCGATTATTCAAACACGCCATATTATACCAACGCGCGCTAATTATTGTGCTACAGACTATCGGAGGCTCAGCGGTTCGCGCGATCAAAGTGAAAGGCGATCTACGTCACATTATTCAGTATTCAATTTCTTTAAGTCATAGCACACGTGTAACGTGTTACGTTTCATACCAAAGTAAAAAGTTCATTAAATTATCTAAGCTTAATGTTAGGTAGGTACTTTTTATTATCCTTGTTTTAGCAAAAAAAGTGTAGTAGGTATGTTTTAAGATAGTGAAACTATACAATGATTTGGTTTGCTAGAATACAGCTGTACCTAGTACCTATAGACCTAAAACATATGGATACAACGAGAGCATAAATATAATAAAAATACTATCTGTTCTGTTGCATGCGTAATGCATGCAACGAAACAATGCAAATGCATGCAAAAAAAACCCGCGGGAATTGTACATTTTGCCGTATTATGTTATTCTCCGTCGTCTTACTACATCTGTTTCTGTACCAAACATCAAAATCGGTCCAGTAGTTTCGGAGCATGTAAACAAACACACAGTGAAATATTTCATCGTTTTAATATTAGTATGTATAAAGATTAGTTTACAATTAAGGTTTACTACTACCACTACTACTATACTTTTAGACTGGTGCTGTCTTTGTAACAAATACGATATTAAATCGATAATAAAAATTAATATCCAAGGGTAACTCATAGAAGACTGTGTTCTAGACACTACAATAATAATTTATTCGTCAACCATACGAGTTGTCACCTCTATTATGGTTATAACACTTATAACTGTTTTATTAGGCCTTATTTGTTTTTGTAGCCGAAATCTGCTCAAGCTGCTCCAGCAAAGCAAAAGGCTGCTCCTAATAACGCTGGCAAATTGAATGAAGACATCACGAAGCAAGGCGAGTTGGTGCGCTCTCTCAAAACAGCCAAGGCAGAGAAGGCTAAGGTTGACGAGGCTGTGAAGGTGTTGCTGGATCTGAAGAACAAATACAAAGCTGCCACTGGACAGGTATGGTTGATTTTTTAAATCGTCAATTTCACTAAACCAATTCGCACAAAGTTTAATGATCATTTTTTTATGAAACTTAATCCCAACTATGTAAATTATGTTACCCGAGCCACTTACATTATAACGAGTCTATACATCTTTCATTAGAATCGGATTGATAGTTTAGCCATTGGTGAAATAAACATTCATATTATATTCCTTTTGCTT
Source organism: Celastrina argiolus (assembly GCA_905187575.2). Taxonomy (NCBI): domain Eukaryota; kingdom Metazoa; phylum Arthropoda; class Insecta; order Lepidoptera; family Lycaenidae; genus Celastrina; species Celastrina argiolus. Next base: position 14,308,576 of record LR994580.1, on the reverse strand, counting down.
CTCCGTAGTCGGGTTAAAATGTATTCGCCCAGAACTTTTGACGACCTCCGTAGCGCAGTAGTTGAGCGCGTTGGCGCTCGAGCGAAAGGTCGTGGGTTCGAATCCCGCCGAGGGAACAAAAAGTTTTTTTAAATGCTCCTGGGTCATGGAGGTGTATTAAATTTGTGTATTAATATAATAAAAATCTTAAATATGTGTATATTATTAAAAATATTAAATATATTTACATTGTCTGGTAACTGTAACACAAGTTCTTCGGATACTTAGCAGTAGGGAATGCAATGACTCGAGATTGCAAATTCCGATCCCGGAATTTTCGGGATCCCGTCTAGTTTAAAAAAACGTTAAATTCGGATGACGGAAAAAGCTAATAACTGCTTGTTTGTGATAGTAAGGTTAACTAAATAACATAATATTACTCGACACAAAATAAAGACCTTTATTCTTTAATCATAGGTTGTGTGAAGCGTCCATAGATATTATATTATGGTTCCGTTTGACGTCCAAAGTCCTTTATGAGAGTACATCGCTTGCTACCGATTACAGCCCATAGATGTCGTACCGTACCGTTACCGCTCCCAGCGCCACCTTCCGTTAAATCTGTGAACTCAGTGAAAGCCACAAGCCGCCATCTTTGATATATCAGATCATTGTTGCGTCGTTTTTGCAACCATGCAGTCGCTAAAAACTTACTTATTTAAGTTATAAATTTAACTTAACTTTTAATTTTAAAATCTATTTAAAACAAATTTTTGAGTTTTATAAAGTCGTAAAACCGTTACTGATCGTCAATAGAGTTCATTATACAGTTTTTTACCGCGTATCGGGTAGACGTAAATCACGCGATCGGGATATCGCGGTAAAAAGTTCTTCGTTTTGAACTCGTTATTGGCGGTTACTGTAGAAGATGGAGCAGAAAATCTCTTCGCCGTTTGAAATTAGGATCGAAGCAAAGGTTTGCAGCCGCATTTGGTGAGTGACATGATAATTTTTCACGACTATGCGGCGGGTACTAATGATCTACTTCTTGAAATCGTGCCTAATTCGGTGACCTGTTTATCATAGCGTGATATCCGAATAGTATAAAAGAAATTAATTAACAAAACATGCTATTTTTAAACTTTTACGTCTACCGCCATTTTTGGAACGGAGACGTATTACCTAAAATGTAAACGTATTCATACAATAAACCGCTGTCTTTTACATTTCAAATGGCTATGTAAATGTATTAATACAAATATTTCATTACTAAATCGAATTTTCCATCCGTTACATCATTTACGTTTACTTCGCGGAGGGTAGTAAAATATTTTTTGCGAAGTTGTTCAGCTCTTTTCTATTGCTAATTGAGCCAGTACTTACAGTTCTGCAGATATTTAGTTTAAAATACATTATACTTATAACATTTCTGATCGAAATATATCGATGTTTACACTTGTAACATTTGTGATCAAAATAGATCGATGTTTACATTCAAAACATTTCTGATCAAAATAGATCGATGTTTACACTGATAACATTTCTGATCCAAATAGATCGATGTTTACACTCATAACATTTCCGATTCAAATAGATCGATGTTTTCACTCATAACATTTCTGAACGAAATAGATCGATGTTTACATTTGTAACATTTGTGATCAAAATAGATCGATGTTTACTCTCATAACATTTCTGATCCAAATAGATCGATGTTTACACTCACAACATTTCCGATCCAAATAGATCGATGTTTTTACTCATAGCATTTCTGAACGAAATAGATCGATGTTTGCACTGGAAGTACCTACAACTTTTCCAGACCTTCTATAGGTACGTTAAACGTCTTGACTGTTCAGTTCTAACAGTAGACGCCAGAAAATATTTTTAATAAACATACCCTAAGCCTATATAATATAGCTTAGAAAATTCATGTTTATGCAGACGCAGATATCTAATGCTTGATAAGCCAAGATAAAAAGTAGGCGGACTGGATAACATACATTCAGGTTACAAACACACAAGTTCTCTGGAACCATCATTAATAAATAAATCGTGGGTATTCGAACAAAAATTATACTGGCGATCCAAGACTTTGCGAGCCATCCTCACTCCTTAAAAAAGAAGGGGGGGGGGATATAATATATTATATAATATGACCACATAATATATAAGAGATCAAAACTTTACTGATTTTAATATGACTTTAATAGAATTATTTCAAACTGAGACAAGTGATCGAATAAAATGTACAGTCGGTAACCTCACATAAATTATCATTTTTTAAAAAGAGGTATTGTGCTGAATTTAAACTATGTACAGTTGACGCCATCACAAATATTATCAATAAAGTGGTAGAAATCCATTGTACAGTCGACGGGCTCACGATATTAATCAAAGTCATTAGATTTGCAAATCTCGTTCATTTTGTAGTTGTGGCTAAAATACTGTTACCATTAAATATATAACACAGACTGTTGGTATGCTTGCTATATAAATATCGACCGAGATGATGAAATACATGGCCTTCTAGTACAGTACATCGAACCAAGAATCAGGCTTCAACAATTCTAAAGGTTCTAAACTTTGGCTGGTTTTGAACTATAAATGTCAGCTTACCGAGGACATTAAAATTTATAAATAATTGTTGGCTATTACATAATACCAACTGCAGTAGTTCAGGCTATAAATTAGCATCTTAACCTAAATCTCCCGCGCGGGGAAAGGTCGTATCACCTCGCAGTCAAACTGCAAAGTCAATATTTATGGTATACAATACGCTATACTAATTCCGTGTTCAAAAATGTCAGTAAGTACAGAAGGGTTATTACAATACATTAACTAACAGCTGACAGTTTAAGCTGGTTTTCTACCTCTTGGAAGTTAGGACTATAATATCACCTTCGAAACTGAAAAATTTGCCTCCTAACCTTCATCTCCCGCTGGGACAGGTCGTATAGTCGCGCACTCTCACTGCAAGAGTAATATTTAAGGGACACATAACGTATACAAATTCCCTGTCGAAAGTCAATAAGTACAGTACATATTCATTACAATATATTGACTAACAGCTGACAGTTCAAGCAGGTCTTCTACCTCTTGGGATTTTGGGGCTATAATATCAGCTTCGGAACTAAAAAATTAGCTTCCTAACCTTCATCCCGCTGGGGCAGGTCGAATAGCCGCGCACTTACACTGCAAGAGTAATATTTAAGGGACATAAAACCTATACAAATTCCCTGTCGAAAGTCAATAAGGACAGTACAAGTTCATTACAATACATTGACTAATAGCTGATTGTTCAAGCAGGTCTTACTCCTCTTGGGACTATAATATCAGTGTCGAAACTATTTACCTCCGGGTATAGCAGGATTGCTGTTGGCTGAAACGCCAAACATTTGCGCCTATTTACTTTACGTATACCAGGTCCTATGAAAATCGGGGCAGTGGTCTGTTTGTCGCACAAACGGATTCAGCTTTACAGAGTATAATATTAATATTATATCCACTTTGGCCTTCGAGTCATTGTCGACTCGTGCTTTACCTATGTCCAATATACAAAGTCTAAAGTTTTATAATGGCACACATCATAATACAGATTTCTTAACGATGATATAAAGTCAAGAGCAGGCATACATCCTAATACAAATTTCCTATCAATTATATAAATTCAAGAGGTTTATAATGGCATAGGTACATTCTAATACAAATATCCTGTTGATGATATAAAGTGGAGATGTTTATAATAGCACATATTCAAATACAAGGATTGATGATACACAAACAATATGTTTATAATAGCACACGTTCTAATACTAATACAGGGATTGATGATACGCAAACAAGATGTTTATATGATGATATACATTCATGAGCTTTATAATGGCATACATTCTAAGACGAGGTTCCTGTCGATGATACGAAGACAAAAGGTTTTATAACGCAGATACAGACGCACATCCAAATATGTTGTATTTATTGAAAACCAAGACATTGCAGACGTGCTAGAACTCATGGTCTCTTGTCTGTAGTCGACTTTGGGTCAAAATCAGTCCTAGACTTAAGGGTCGAAAGCTCGCACATTACAGCTTCAAAGGCTACATAAAGCTCGGGACACTCACCATGACACTTTAATAAAGTTTTATTGAAAAAATAGATACTGTATATGTGCTAGAGTTTATGGAGTTTCCTGTGCAGCTGGCGGTTGGTCCCTCATGCAGGTCTCGCCTCATAGGGTTTATCAACTTTGCAACCTTCATCACCCCAATCGGGAAGGTTGCTTGCCTAACGCTGGCACGCTACGGCTTCAGTAAAAGTGTATGGAACACTAATCGCAACTACGAAGTTCCTGTCAAATGTAAGACACTGAAGACGTGATGCAGCTTATGGACATCTGTTCCCTAATTGCCGGTCGGTCACCTAGCAAGATCTTTGCGACGATTTCCACAGTCCTGGAAAGGATCAAAGGCGTCATAGTCGGTAATATTATAACTTATTTATCTTTAATTCTCAGGAATAAGTCTAGATTTGCAGAGATGTTCTATTACACTATTACATAGCGTATAGTACTTGTACCATCCAGGTAATATATTTTATTCATAGAACCAAAAGTGTCACACGATGGCATCGAATAGTAACTAACTTTTTAACTTTGCCAGACGTTTTTAATTGCATTCAACCCTTACTAGTAGCGGAGTCGATGGTGCTAAAATTTTGTGATACCCCAGTTGCTTGGAATGTAAACTAATCCCCACTGGCGGTGCAATATTTCTATCTTGGTGAACGCCTCAGGTACTTTTACAGTTTTCCTCTCAAAATACGTATTATGTCATAAAGCTATATATATATATATATTTTTACGCTACGCCTGGAAACTTACATCAGCAGTAATTATTGTGATGTCGGATTACGTGAACAAAAATATATTCTTAAATAGAGAATTAAATACTCGACCAGTCTCTTGACACACAGTAATACTTGATAGGTGTTATTGTGATTCTTTTATTACTTTAAAACTTTATCACATTGTTGCATTATTCACAAGCCACCAGAAGATAACAAACACGTCTCTCATAAAGGACTTTGGACGTCAAACGGAACCATAATATATACATTTTACCTTCCAATAAAATGTGTATTATGTTCCTTAACGTCCAAAGTCCTAATAAGGGCTTCCTGGTGTCCATCCTCATCATTATGAGACACTTACAATGATCTGATATATCAAAGATGGCGGCTTGTGGCTTTCACTGAGTTCACAGATTTAACGGAAGGTGGCGCTGGGAGCGGTAACGGTACGGTACGACATCTATGGGCTGTAATCGGTAGCAAGCGATGTACTCTCATAAAGGACTTTGGACGTTAAGGAACATAATACACATTTTATTGGAAGGTAAAATGTATATATTATTATTATAACTACATAGTTTGCTCTAAAATCGTCATCCGTACCTATGACCAGGACCCTGATTCAAGATGCCATCGCTATTATCACTTACGAAGGATGATAATCATATATTATGATAATTATTAGACATTAGATCCGCTAAGTGACATACGAATTCGCGTGTCATCTAGCGAATCTTATGTCAAATCACCGTATATTTTTGTCTTCGAACTTCGCTATCGCATAGTCTCCGTTAGAGTTGACTGTTCTTCTCGTGAATGTCGATTGTCCATCGTTGGCCCTCGATCCGTGCGCTTGTTGGCCGGATCTATTCATATAATATTACTTAAAAAAACTATTACATGACTATATATTACATTTTGTAACATTGGCTTTTATTACGAATCTTTTAGCACCCTATTTATTAAAATCGGACCAGTAGTTTAGGCGCTGCAATGGAACAAAACACAGTATGTTGTACAGTAATTATTTTATTTATCTACTTCTTTATGTAATAGGATTGGAAGCCGGGTACAGCCACCGCATCAGCCGCCAGCGCTAAGAAAGAGACAGCGAATACAGCTGACGGGTTGAACCAGGAGATCACCAAACAAGGAGATCTTGTGCGCTCTCTCAAAACCGCCAAGGCCGAGAAAACGAAGGTTGACGAAGCCGTTAAGACCTTACTGGACTTGAAGGCCAAATACAAGTCTGCTACTGGACAGGTATATTTCGATAATACTAACAAGTCAATGTTCTATAATACTGGTAATATTAAGGATGCCTTCACATTTCGTCGCAAGCAGTGCGGCAGTCGCGCGATAGCAGCGGATGCCTTCTCATTACAAATACATCCGCGCGACTAAGGGTGGCCAGTTCATTTCTACAATGGACTCCAAAGAGGAAACATCACTGTTGCTCCTGCTTTTGTTGGTTCTCTTTCAGCGCCATCGACGTAGCATTCATAAAAAAGAAAAGAATTTGCTGGATTGAAAAATTTAGAATAAACAATTCACATCCCACAAAGCTGGACGTGTTTGAACTTGAATAATAAATTGTTATGTGTCAAATTCGCTCATTGTGAAATAATGTTCTACCGTACGTACGATTGAAACACTGGCTCGAAGTCGACTGACAGCACGACAGACTGGCTGCCACGCTGCCGTCCAGTATGGACAATCACATGTCGCGCTGCTCTTTTTAATATGGAATTAGCCGCCTGTGAACAGCGCGGCTGTCGCGCTGCTATAGTCGCGCTGCTGTCGCACTACTTGCGACGTAATGTGAGGCGCTCTAATACAATAATGTTGTTCTACTCTTTTATGTTATGATTTTTTTTTAATGACTGCCTCTATATTATGATTTCCTTATACACTGTCATCAGGATTGGAAGCCAGGCGCAGCGCCCGCCGCGCCGGCTGTTAATAAAGATACAGCAAATGCGGACAGTTTGAACCAGGAGATCACCAAGCAAGGAGATCTTGTGCGATCTCTGAAGTCCGCTAAAGCAGAAAAGGCTAAGATTGATGAAGCTGTGAAGGCATTGTTGGAGTTAAAGACGAAATACAAAGCGGCTACTGGACAGGTATACTACGAAAATATTTACTTAAAACATAAAATCAATGTTTCTAAAATATTTAAACTACACTTATATTACATACCCAGTAATAAAATTCAATGATAATGTTTTATTACAACATTGATATAAAATTGTTTTCTGATAACGCATTCATTAGAGCTCTATATTACTGACAGTTGTGTTAATACTATCATTTCATTCTTCCTATCTTTTATGATTGCCTATAAGTTATGATTTCTGTCATCAGGATTGGAAGCCAGGCGCAACACCCGCCGCGCCGGCCGCAACGAAAGAGACAGCTAATGCGGACAGTTTGAACCAGGAGATTACCAAGCAAGGAGATCTAGTGCGCTCCCTCAAGTCTGCTAAAGCAGAAAAGGCTAAGGTAGATGAAGCTGTGAAGACATTGTTGGATTTGAAGGCGAAATACAAGGCGTCCACTGGACAGGTTCGATGCTGTTTTAGTTTATTTTACAACATATTTTGTTTTCATTGACCTTTTGTTCGTTATACGTAATTAATAGCGCAATTGCGTGGAGACGCGACGTGAAATAGTTATGTCGACCACTTGAAGTAAATTATACTTTGACATACTTAGGCCCGTATTAATGAAACCTCTACATGAAATCCTATTGGACAGATAAAAAAAACGTTTCACTTTAATTTTTTTTCTTTTTTAAAACTTAAAAATAAAGATTATAAAAATATAGATTATACTTATTTTAAAGATTTTCTATTATCTATATTTTGAATGTTATGGTTTAAAAAAAAGTACTATGTAATAATAAGAAAATTTTCATTTTTAAAAGTGAAACGAAACGTTTTTTTATCTGTCAATTAATAGGATCTCAAGAAGAGGTTTCGATTGAGATAGTTTTATTAATACTTAGTGACTTTGTTTAAATTTTTCCTAACCTAACTTGGACAAAAAATTACAAGTATGCATCACCAATTTTATATCGTAGTCAACAAATAGATTTGAGTAGTCACATAAATTGGGTATTGAATATTATAATATTGATGTATCTTTTGCTTTAGGAGTGGAAGCCCGGGACAGCGCCTGCTGCAGCCGCGCCGGCGAGTCAAAGCAACGACGGCGTCGCTAAGATTCTGTCACAGATCGCCGCTCAAGGGGACAAAGTGAGAAAACTCAAAGGGGAGAAGGCCGACAAAGCGACTGTGGACGTAGAAGTGAGTGTAAAATAAACCGTAACAATTTTGTTATTCTTTTTATTCATTAGGTATTGTTCTGTGGTTTACTGTACAGCAGTGCATTCTCTAAGAATGTTTTTCGTATCTCGACAGCTGAATCTGCGGTGAGCGTAAAATGTCAAAGTTCACAGTATGGGATATTAGACACTCACCGGATTCAGATGTCGAGTTACGAAATTATTCTTAGAGAATAGCACTGCTGTTATGTCTAAAACAATGTGAGTAAAGAATTGATATTTTTTTTGGTGTGCTTGTGCTCGTTTGGGTTTGGCAAACCCAGAACCCAGATATTTATTATTAATAATAATTTAACCAAGACTCGCATAAGTGGGCCTAGAGACCTAAAAAATTTGCCCTTTGATGCGTTAAATAGATACATATCTACGTTGATAGTTTTTCCTAATTTCTTACAAAATGTAAGCATTCTTTCAAATACTAGAGCAATTCTATATACACAATATATATAACTTACATAATCTTCGTACAGGTGAAAAATCTTTTGAACTTGAAAGCGCAATACAAGGCTCTCACGGGGAGCGAGTGGACACCGAAGGCGGTAGCGCCCGCGGCAACGTCTCAACCAGCGGCACAGGTATTCATGAATGAGGCATTATAATCAAATTGTATGAAATAATTTATTATGTATTGATTTCTTATCTTTACACAAACATTGTTAATCATGGCCTACCATCCCATACAATCTATGTTTAATACAAAAAAATTGCAATAGATGTCACTACTAGTAACGTTTGTAAATTATAAAATGTAAATATGCCAAATTAAGTACAAATATTGACATTGAAATAAAGATAAGCATATTTTTAAGCATAACATCACATTAAGCTAAATTCAACTTCTTAATTAAGAAGAAGAGTATATTACTATTTTCCAATAGTGGCGCTAGATGGCGGTTTCCGGAATGTGCCTGGACCCTTTATCTATTGGAAATCGAAGAGAACAAAAATTGCCAGTCGAATTGCCAGTATTAGTGTGATACCATTTTCTAGTACTAGGTCGTGTCTCTGTTATATATCTAATTTGTGGTTTAATTGTAAATTTAAACACTCAAGGATAGTATCTCTGTTACATTTTCTGTGGGAACTTCGGTTCGTTCTTCGTTTCGGCTACTTTCTAGCAGCCGTGATCAACAAGGATTTCAGTCAGCCCACATCTGCTGTAAAATAGCCGAAGCGGCGAGAAAAGAATCATAAACGGTGACGTATCCGTAAGTGTTTAAATATACAAAGAACATTTCTAATCAAGTTTGAAATAGTATGTATGTATGCATATAACTTATTCGAGTAACCATAGGCAACCGCATCAGGTAAAATGCTCGTTAACAATGCCGTATACTTGCAGAGTACAATGAACGGCGCCAGTGGTGACGCGGCTGGGCTCGCGGCTGAGGTGACCCGGCAGGGCGACTTGGTACGGGAACTCAAGGGGAAGAAAGCTGATAAGGTACGATTATAATATAGTGTTACAAAAGTTGATACTACTGCCTAATGGGAAACCATCGCGAAAAGTTACCTAGAATTAAGTAAAGCAATGGTTTTAAGATTTTGCATAGATTTAAAATATTTGGCTTCTGTGATGCGTCGAAGGCACTTTAAATACTGAAGTTTAAAACGTCGGCACTCAAGTGGGAGGTCGCTGGTTCGAATCCTGCGGAGGAAGCCAGTTTTTTTCAAGTGTAATTTGTTTTGATATAACACGAGTTTTTCTATAACTTAGTTCAGGGCAGATTGACGCAATGTCATCGCGTCCATAAATGTTGTATATGTCGCAGTCATCTGGCTGAATCTGCTATTTGAATGAATCACTAGCGCGTTCATTGAATTCTAGTTTTACCAACATATTCATTGGATCCGAGAGTAGAACAGCCATTAAATATTTTATTTTTAAACTCCAAAATTTCTGAATGTGTACTATAATAACGCACATAAGAGTAAATTAATCAAACAATATATTATCAGCACATTGCTATCTGTACGAGCTGTTTGACGCCATCAAATGACAGCGTTAGTCACGCAATGAAATAAGCAGATTCAACCAGATGACTGCGACATATTAATTTACTTATTCAATAAAATATTTTTAAGTTGAGTTTTCTATATAATAATGAAAGCTGAATTTCAGGCAACCATAGATGCGGCAGTGAAGACACTTCTCGACTTGAAGGCGAAATACCAATCCGAAACGGGAACGGCTTACGTGGCGCCGGCCGCGGCCGCTCCCAGGGCCGCTAAAGAGAAGAAGGAGAAACCTAAAGAGGCCAAAAAAGAACAGAAACCGAAAGAACAGGTGCGTCTTTTCATTAATCAAAGAAATTCAATTACATCACAGTATTGATGCGGGATAAAACAATACATGCGCGAGGTTAGGATTGTGACACATTAAGTGCTGTAGCGGTGCCATTTTGCAGACTAGCAGCTGCATATTCACATTTTAATTATAATGTTCTATGATATTCTGAGATATTTACGTGTAACTACAAAACAACATACAAAATTACGATTATAAAATAAATATTATATAATTCTATTGAAACATAAGCGTTCAGTCTGCCGGTTTCCACAAAGTACTAAACGGGCGCTGCCTGTAATACGGAGGAAGTTGTGGAGTACAGTTACAATACTAACTTTTTGTTAATGTCCCCAGTCTTCAAAACCTAGCCAAGAGGAATCGGCGTCGGGCGTCAAGAAGGTGACAAGGCTAGGAATGGAAGCCAACAAAGAGACAGACTTGCCGGAGTGGTACTCGCAAGTTATTACAAAATGTGAGTTGTAATTGATCCACGAAAGTATTTGAGTAGTTAATAAAAAACTATAACCCGACTTCGCAAAAAAGGGCTCTAAAAAGGCTGAAACAAGAAAATAATTCAAATTGAAATCCAGATATGCATAGGTACAGATATGGTCAAGGTAGAGCCGTGGTCGTACCCGCTATTGGGATTGTATAGTATTTCAACAGCAGACGAACATTATAGATTTGTTTAGCGGGTACGACCACGGCTCTACCTTGACCATATCTGTACCTATGCATATCTGGATTTCAATTTGAATTATTTTCTTGTTTCAGCCTTTTTAGAGCCCTTTTTTGCGAAGTCGGGTTATAGTTTTTTAATCTTTTATTTTATTTTACATTTTTCTGTGTCCAAATAAACTATAACATTATATTTTCACAAAACTAACGTTAAATTAACACATAGAAAGTAACTAAACAACTCCTAGATACTATTTGTACGACCGCATTTTAAACGTTTATTTTGAATTTAACAATAAAATATAATAATTAATGAAAAAAATAAATACATATTTGTAATGTGCTTGTCAAGACCTATCTTTTGATACCAAACACGATACAATTATCTTAATTTAATTTTTTTTTGGAGATAGTTTTTGAGGTATAATTTTCAAAATCCAAATTTTTTCGAAAAAGTATATAGCCTATGTTACTCGCGGGACCACTACAAATCGATTGACACCTTATTTATTAAAATCCGACCAGTAATTTAACCGCTACGAGGGAACATACATACATACATACAAACATACATACATACATAGACTGCCAAAATCATTACCCTTCCTTTTGGCTTCGCCGAAGTCGGGTAAAAAGGACACAAAACATAACTAGTTAATAGAATCAGGCGTCACTTTGCGAAAATCCATAGCATAAAATTTAAATGTATTAGGTCCTTACATATGAAATTGGCGTTTTGTATGGGAGGAACAAAAAGGCGATTTTTTCATGTTAAAATATATTTTATTAATCAAAGTATGTACCATTGCTATCTATACACTTTTGCCATCTTATAGGTAGTTCATTGATCCCTTTACTAAAAAAACCATTCGGACGGGAATCAATGAAATCTTTGAAAGCGGTTTGGACTGCCTCATCGGAATTGCATTTTTTTCCTTGCAAGAAGTTATCCAAATTTCGAAAAAAATGGTAATCTGTTGGAGCAAGGTCCGGAGAGTACGGTGGATGTCTTAGACATTCCAATTGAAGCTCCTCTAAATTGGTAGCCATCTGTTGGGCCGTGTGTGGTCTAGCGTTGTCTTGAAGTAGCAGTGGCGAAGAGCGATTGACAAGTCTCGGTTGTTTAACGGCGAGTTTTTCGATCATGGTTTGCAGTTGCTGACAATAGACATCAGCCGTAATCTCTGACCAGATTTAAGAAAGCTATAATGTACGACACCGGCACTAGTCCACCAAACGCTAACAAGTAACTTTTGTTGAGTCAATTTTCGCTTGGGACAAGACTGTGCTGGTTCACCAGGGTTCAGCCATTGCGATGAGCGTTTACGATTATCGTACAGGATCCACTTTTCATCACATATAATGATCCGATATAAATTTCTTCATCATTGTGCCTGTTAAGCAATGTAACGCAGCAGTCGACGCGCGTTTGTCGGTTTGCTTCACTCAATTCACGAGGTACCCACCTTTCAAGCTTTTTCACCTTCCCAATTTGCTTCAAGTGGATTAAAACGGTTTTGTCACTAACACCGCAGCCTGTAGCTAACTCTGATGCGGTTTGCGATGGATCTGCTTCCACAATAGCCTTCAATTCATCATGATCGACCTTGATCTCCGGCCGTCCACGGGGCTTGTTCTGCAGATCGAAATTTCGAGAACGAAAGCGTTGAAACCAAAAACTCACCGTGTTTTCTTTTGCGACACCACCCCCATACACATTATTAATCCTTCGAGTCGTTTCTGCAGCACTGGTGCCACGGTAGAATTTTAATAATGCGATATTTTAAGTTTTCCATTTTGTGAAATGAGTGACGCAGAAAAAAAAGCAAAAGAGAAAAAAACAAATGAATTACGGTTTTCAAAACACAAATGCATGAGTAAATAGCTGTTTAAATTTGAATTTGGAATTCCTAACCAAAGAGGATATATTTAAGATCCTTATTATTTACATTAAGGGGTCTCTAATGCAGAATGAGACAGCTGACTGTAACATTGCTGTCTTACCAATGTTCCATTTTATTAATAAGGGGGTGTACTTTTGCAGTGTGCCTTAACCTTACTAGCTATATTATAATCTATACTAATATTATAAAGCGGAAGAGTTTGTTTTTTTGTTTGTTTGTTTGTTTAAACGCGCTAATCTCAGAAACTACTGGTCCGATTTGAAAAAATCTTTTTTTGTTGGATAGTCCATTTATAGAGGAAGGCTTTAGGTTATCTGGGGGCACGGTCGTGCCACCGTCAAGACGAGCCAAGCGAAGCGCAAGGGCACTACCTACCTTTTCTCGAAAGGTTTCGTCGTTTTTTTGAACTCCCATAACTTTGCTTTGGATGATGCTAAATAGTTGAAAATTTCAACATATAATGACACCAGTCAATACATGAATTATACAAAGTTTGAATGACGTAGCTACTATACTTTAGATTTTATCGATGTGTAAAAACCCCTGATTTCGTCACTGACTCATTTATATATATATATAAAATTCTTAGGTTACTTCCGGAAATCTTAGAAAGCTGAAGTTATGTATGTAAGCTGTTATTGCTTCAAAACCAACAAAAAAATTATTAAAATGTAAATGCCGCCATTTTGAATCCAATATGCTGGACCACCATATTGGATTCAAAAGGATGTTTATTATAAGGATCTGATGATCTTTAATTTATAAAAGGAATATAATATACAAGTACATAAAAAACCTACGACCTACTTTTTGTAGGACCCATAATCGTTCAGAGTTTTGCTCCATATAATTTATGTCCGACTTTATGTATGTTGAGTGCGTTGCACTACTGCAATCAGTATATTCTATTATTCATCTACAAAAAGTCGGTCACCAATTATTAATCGGTGACCGACTTTTACCGAAGATGAAAAATATATTATTATATTATTTATGAGAGGAAAAATAGTTTTTTATCCACTTATTTAAAATTAGCGCGAATATGCAGGCAGCTGATAGTTGTAAATTGCTGTCGGTCACAAAATACCTGTCGGTGTATGGAACGGGTCCGGCACAAGCTCCATCTGTTGTTAAATTTCTTTTCAATTTTGTTAAATTTTTGGGCGTCGGCAGGCGTCGCGGCGCTGGGCGTTGGCAGCTGTCGGTAGGCGTCGCGGCGCTGGGCGTCGCGACGCTTGGCATCGGCAGGCGTCGGTAAGCGCCGCGGCGCTAGGCGTCGCGGCGTTGGGCGTCGGCAGGCGTCGCGGCGCTGGGCGTCGGTAGGCGTCGCGGCGCTAGGCGTCGGCAGGCGTCAGTAGGCGTTGCGGCGCTTGGCGTCGTGACGCTGGGCGTCGGCAGGCGTCGCGGCGCTGGGCGTCGGCAGGCGTCGCGGCGCTGGGCGTCGGTAGGCGTCGCGGCGCTAGGCGTCGGCAGGCGTCAGTAGGCGTTGCGGCGCTTGGCGTCGTGACGCTGGGCGTCGGCAGGCGTCGCGGCGCTGGGCGTCGGCAGGCGTCGCGACGCTGGGCGTCGTGGCGCTGGACGTCGGCAGGCGTCGCGGCGCTGGGCGTCGGCAGGCGTCGCGACGCTGGGCGTCGGTAGGCGTCGCGGCGCTGGGCGTCGGCAGGCGTCGCGGCGCTGGGCGTCGGCAGGCGTCGCGGCGCTGGGCGTCGGTAGGCGTAGCGACGCTGGGCGTCGGAAGGCGTCGCGACGCTGGGCGTCAGCAGGCGTCGCGGCGCTGGGCGTCGTAGGCGTCGCGACGCTGGGCGTCGGTAGGCGTCGCGGCGCTGGGCGTCGGTAGGCGTCGCGACGCTGGGCGTCGGCAGGCGTCGCGACGCTGGGCGTCGGCAGGCGCCGCGGCGCTGGACGTCGGCAGGCGTCGCGGCGCTGGCCGTCGGTAGGCGTCGCGGCGCTGGGCGTCGGTAGGCGTCGCGACGCTGGGCGTCGGTAGGCGTCGCGGCGCTGGGTGTCGGCAGGCGTCGTGACGCTGGGCGTCGGCAGGCGTCGCGGCGCTGGGCGTCGGTAGGCGTCGCGACGCTGGGCGTCGCGGCGCTGGGCGTCGGCAGGCGTCGCGGCGCTGGGCGTCGGTAGGCGTAGCGACGCTGGGCGTCGGAAGGCGTCGCGACGCTGGGCGTCAGCAGGCGTCGCGGCGCTGGGCGTCGTAGGCGTCGCGACGCTGGGCGTCGGTAGGCGTCGCGGCGCTGGGCGTCGGTAGGCGTCGTGACGCTGGGCGTCGGCAGGCGTCGCGACGCTGGGCGTCGGCAGGCGCCGCGGCGCTGGACGTCGGCAGGCGTCGCGGCGCTGGCCGTCGGTAGGCGTCGCGGCGCTGGGCGTCGGTAGGCGTCGCGACGCTGGGCGTCGGTAGGCGTCGCGGCGCTGGGTGTCGGCAGGCGTCGTGACGCTGGGCGTCGGCAGGCGTCGCGGCGCTGGGCGTCGGTAGGCGTCGCGACGCTGGGCGTCGCGGCGCTGGGCGTCGGCAGGCGTCGCGGCGCTTGGCGTCGTGACGCTGGGCGTCGGCAGGCGTCGCGACGCTGGGCGTCGGCAGGCGCCGCGGCGCTGGACGTCGGCAGGCGTCGCGGCGCTGGCCGTCGGTAGGCGTCGCGGCGCTGGGCGTCGGTAGGCGTCGCGACGCTGGGCGTCGGTAGGCGTCGCGGCGCTGGGTGTCGGCAGGCGCCGCGGCGCTGGACGTCGGCAGGCGTCGCGGCGCTGGCCGTCGGTAGGCGTCGCGGCGCTGGGCGTCGGTAGGCGTCGCGACGCTGGGCGTCGGTAGGCGTCGCGGCGCTGGGTGTCGGCAGGCGTCGTGACGCTGGGCGTCGGCAGGCGTCGCGGCGCTGGGCGTCGGTAGGCGTCGCGACGCTGGGCGTCGCGGCGCTGGGCGTCGGCAGGCGTCGCGGCGCTTGGCGTCGTGACGCTGGGCGTCGGCAGGCGTCGCGGCGCTGGGCGTCGGTAGGCGTCGCGACGCTGGGCGTCGCGGCGCTGGGCGTCGGCAGGCGTCGCGGCGCTGGGCGTCGTAGGCGTCGCGACGCTGGGCGTCGGTAGGCGTCGCGGCGCTGGGCGTCGGTAGGCGTCGCGACGCTGGGCGTCGGCAGGCGCCGCGGCGCTGGGCGTCGGCAGGCGCCGCGGTGCTGGGCGTCGCGGCGCTGGCGTCGCGGCGCTGGGCGTCGGTAGGCGTCGCGGCGCTAGGCGTCGGTAGGCGTCGCGACGCTGGGCGTCGGCAGGCGTCGCGACGCTGGGCGTCGCGGCGCTGGGCGTCGGTAGGCGTCGCGGCGCTAGGCGTCGCGGCGCTGGGCGTCGGCAGGCGTCGCGGCTCTGGGCGTCGGCAGGCGCCGCGGCGCTAGGCGTCGCGGCGCTGGCGACGCTGGGCGTCGGCAGGCGTCGCGACGCTGGGCGTCGGCAGGCGCCGCGGCGCTGGGCGTCGGCAGGCGCCGCGGCGCTGGGCGTCGCGGTGCTGGGCGTCGCGGCGCTGGCGTCGCGGCGCTGGGCGTCGGTAGGCGTCGCGGCGCTAGGCGTCGCGGCGCTGGCGTCGCGGCGCTGGGCGTCGGTAGGCGTCGCGGCGCTAGGCGTCGGTAGGCGTCGCGACGCTGGGCGTCGGCAGGCGTCGCGACGCTGGGCGTCGCGGCGCTGGGCGTCGGTAGGCGTCGCGGCGCTAGGCGTCGGCAGGCGCCGCGGCGCTAGGCGTCGCGGCGCTGGGCGTCGCGGCGCTGGGCGTCGGTAGGCGTCGGCAGGCGTCGCGGCGCTGGGAGTCGGTAGGCGTCGCGGCGCTGGGCTTTTGAATCCAATAATATGGTGGACCACCATATTCGGATGTTTATTATAAGGATCTGATGATCTTTAATTTATAAAAGGAATATAATATACAAGTACATAAATAACCTACGACCTACTTTTTGTAGGACCCATAATCGTTCAGAGTTTTGCTCCATATAATTTATGTCCGACTGTATGTATGTTGAGTGCGTTGCACTACTGTAATCAGTATATTATTCTATAATTCATCTACAAAAAGTCGGTCACCAATTATTAATCGGTGACCAACTTTTACCGAAGATGAAAAATATATTATTATAATATTATTTACTAGCTGTGCCCGCGACTTCGTACGCGTGGAAAAGTGATTTAGGGCACTTTAGTATTTTTAAATATATTTTTAGTTTATTGGCGCAACCGCTGACAACTTTCGCTAATAGGTACTTCCCAGTGCATCCCAGTGTTGATCCCGATCCAGCAAGACACGTACCCGGCAAGCCTCTTGGTATGCAGGGTATAATAATAATATATTACTATCCTTTCGGAGCTCGGCAAAAGAAGTAGGCCTTCGAACAATATGTAGAAGTCAGCAAAGGTATTCGAAGTTAGGATAATATTATTCGAATGCACCGTATAGACCCAGACAATTTTTCACGTTAATTTAGTAAAGTATTTAACTTCGATGTCCGTCTGTCTGTCTGGGTGTCAAAACTTTAACACGTGTAGGTATCAAGCTAAAAATCATATTAAAAACTCAGCTCTACTGTCCCTTCTGGCTGTGAAAAGAAACAGGCATCTTGGCCACATCTACCCAAAGATTCAGCCGTTTATATCGCTAATTTTCGCAATTTTCGACACGCCAAAGGGAACCAAAACCTAAAGGGTACTTCCCGGGAATAGAAATTTGATATGAAGCAACATCTTAATGCACTATTAAAATGTTGCTTCATATCAAATTTAAACGACATAGGATAAATTGCGAAACCATAAAAATATTTTCAATTTTTTAAACTTATTTACCGTTTTTGTCATTAATGTTTTGAAGTATTATTAAATTTAAACTTATATTGCAATTACTAAGGTCTTTAAAACGGAACTCTCGGTTAGACATGGGCGCAGCGGCACGCCCCGCCGAGGATCCAGCAGGCACAACTGAGAATCGAATCAGTTCGATCTTAACGGTTTTTGGTGTTTTATTTGGTAGATTACTTTGAAATTAATTAGGTTAAAGAAAACCGTTAGAACGTAACTTTTTGTACACCAGACCATATCAATCGACAGATAATAAAAATAAACAAATATCTTCAAATCAAAGCGACATCTATACGCCATACGCCGTACTTACACGATTATTACTGGGGGCACAGTTAGCGGCTGTGCGTGGTTAAATTCATACTACCGGTACTGCCTGTTAGCACATTTTAATAGTATTTTTTACCCAGCAGTGGGGTGGAGTTCCTTTGGTTGACCTTCGCCAAAATTCCTACCTACCAGCATCTGATACCTACACTACACCCCGACTCGGATATAAGACGTCACGCATCAGCCTGTATCGCGCGGCGCCGCGATGCGGCGGTCGAATCACGGCGTAACGATTTTAATTTTGCTATATTATCTCCTAAACTATTAATTATACTTGCTAGGTATAAAGGGCAAATATAGTCTTCATGAAATTCTTAAGCCAACTAACGTATTAAAAATGATAAGGATTAATACCGTGATGGTATAAATAGTTTACCAAAAACCGCTTAATTGCCCGTTTTTTTAGATTATCGCGAAAGGCTTTCTTTTAATAATACAGTTGATTTATACAATAAATGATAATTTATTGCAAGTTCAAAAATACAATTTTTATATTATTATGACACTGTGGAAACACTCTTCTCAGAAAAAAAAATCTGTTAGTTAGGTACTTATTTCAAGTTCTAATCTACTTTAGTGCCACATTCTATTGCTTCGCGTCACTGTGTAAGCGATCCCCCCGCGCCCCCCGCATGAACCGTTCGTCCGCAGCCCGCGCGCGCGAAATTCCTCCGACTTGCTTCCAATTTATCGTCACTGCTCGGCTCCTATGTATCGTAGCGTTATGTTATATAGCCTATAACCTGCCCAGGAATATGGGCTACAATCGTACCAAGTTTGGTTAAAATCCCTTCAGTAGTTTTTGTTCCTATCGCGCACATACAGACAGACAGACAGACAGACAGACAAAAATTTTACTAATTGCATTTTTGGCATCAGTATCGATCGCCAATCATCCTCCAATATGTATTTTGAAAAAATATTCAATGTACAGAATTGACCTCTCTACAGTTTTATTATAAGTATAGATGAGAGGAAAATTTGGTTTTTATCCACTTATTTAAAATATTGTTCGGTGTTACACATCCACAATGGAGACTTATAGTTTTCATATCAACCCCTACAATATGGGTAACAAATGATGAGAGAGTTTGAGAAAAAAAAATACAATTCATACAAGATTTCATGAATGCCGCTATTTTTAATCCAAAATAGCGATTTATCGTTTTCACAGGTACTCTCACAATATGGGTATCAAATGAAAGAGAAATACAATAAATCATCTAAATTCCAGACGAAGAATAAGGCGAAAGTAATTGCCCGGGGTCAAAATAAATTATTTTTAAACTCAAACAAGTCCATTAACCAACTTACAAAAATAAATGAAAGCCCACCAAAAACATTTTCATGTAAAAATGTTGCCAAGACGAGTCTATATAGCTTACCCTGTGAAAAAGTTATCAGATATCGTATAAAGCCAAGCTCTAAAGACTACTCGCCCTAAATATACAAGCACTTTGATCAAAATCTATCAAAAAGTGGACAAATCCCATGTAGTACCAAAGTTCTTGATCTATGCGCCCTTACTTTACTTGGCCGTTTTGCTACCGTTACGAAGATTTTATAGGCATTCATTTATCGTGTGTGAAATAAAACGGCCAAGCATCACGTTTTAAGATTCTGAAATGTAGAGTAAGTGAAGCTAAGCCTAGTAAAGTAAGGGCGCATAGATCAAGAACTTTGGTACTACATGGGATTTGTCCACTTTTTGATAGATTTTGATCAAGGTGCTTGTAGATTTAGGGCGAGTAGTATTTAGAGCTTGGCTTTATACGATATCTGATAACTTTTTCACAGGGTAAGCTATATAGACTCGTCTTGGCAACATTTTTACATGAAAATGTTTTTGGTGGGATATAACATTACGCTGCGACCAATAGGACCGAAGCGTCAGTGAGAAATGTTGCAAAAACGGGGAAAATTATTCACATTTGAGGACTTTCATTGCGTGCGCTGCATAAACGGTTTAAGTAACTCAAAAACCACCCGAACGCAGTAGCGGGCACAGCTAGTATACTAATATAAGTAAACATGTTACATGAAGGTGTTAGCTATATAAAAATATAGCCAACATAGGATGAGGAGATATATAAATATTAAATAATTCAAAGCCAAGTTAAAATGTATCTAAAGTTTATTGTAACGGTTTACTTTCTACAATGTATATTCTAATGTAGATGCTTACTACTATTAAATATTATTATACAGAATACTATTACATTTTATTTAATAACTAATAATAATTTATTACCAGGAGTTTATTCAATTGATAATTCGACTTAAATAGTTAACCATTACAGAAATACATTTATATTCAAGTACCTATTCTAAGCAATTCAAAATGTAAGGGAACTTATTATATTAACAGTAAATTCTTAAAGAACCTTAACTGAACAGAATAATTATAATATCTTTTAATAGTTTTAAAAGGTAATACCGATTGTTAATTGGACATAACATAAGGCAATATGTGGGTAGATATAAGATTTAATAGGTGACCTAATTTCTATTTATAGAACATATCTAATCAAATAACACTATAAACTATCGATATTATATACGTCTATTATTTCTGCACTTACATAATACGGAATAATGATCCAAATGAATATGAAATAACTTTATAGCTATAAATACACTTTAACTACGAAAGATATCAAAACGAACTGTATTATAAGCTTTAAAACATTACAGAAATATTAAAAGAATAACCAATATATACATCAAGGAATATTAAATTACAGAAATAGAATTATATTACAGAAACAATTACATCACCTGACTATCTCAGCTTTCAGACCCAACAAGAGACCCTTGAAGCAGTGACAGCCCTTTTTATAACATACCAGGGTTGCCACAAATGTAGGGCATAGATTATAAATACAAAATGTACTTGAATACATTTTCTATTCACAATTACAATTATTTAAAAATATCAAAACATTTAAATACATCAGCGACTTATAAACAATAATATAGTTATTATCAATTACATTGTAATATCTTAGTTTATAACGGAAGTCTTAATAATATTTACATCAATTGTTATTACAGATACCACATTAAACATTAGTCTATATTTTTATAATATGGACGGTTAGTATTTTACATTATACTCAAAATCATAATATTATATTAACATAGTTTTCATCTTATTATAAACTATACAGCATTAATATTGGTGTTGGCATGACTGTTTTAGTACCGATCAACAACATATAATATGTTACTCGGGAACCGGAAATGACAACATTCAAGTTTAATCTGAAACCGTCTAATTCTATTTTAACTTTATTCATAATATTATATATACTTATACGTATATAATCCTATCCATTAAAGGCATCATGTAGGACAATTCTATAAGTGTTGTTGTAAGTTTTTAAACTTATATGGAAAAAAAATGTTTTAAATTTTTTATTTTGAATTTTTTTCAGCCGAGATGATAGACTACTACGACATATCCGGTTGCTACATCCTGCGCCCCTGGTCCTACAGCATATGGGAGGTCATACGCAACTTCCTCAGCACAGAGTTCAAGAAACTGGGCGTTAAAGACGGATACTTCCCGATATTTGTTTCTAAGGTAAATTTGGGTAGCTAAAATATAATTTAAGGAATAGTTTTGACGTACTAAACCTCCTCACACTCAAAAATAGCACACGGTGTGATGTAAGAAGGGGCCAAACTCCCTCTTTGCCTCAAACCAAAACGACTAGCCAACTCTTAAAGTCTTACCCCCGGTTTCCCGTACGCTATTCAAATGATCAACAATGAATGATCAACCAACATGGCATTCAAATTAACAACCCATATTGAACGCTAATTAGTAGAATATTACAAACAGAAAGGAACGGATATATCTTTTATAATTACATAATGCTTGCAAGATTTGTTAAAATTCCACAGATAAGGTTAATTCACTAAAGACACCGATTAGTTGACATACGATTTGAATCAGCGAGCGAGTGTGATGATGTAATTATAAAATATCTGTCCGTTCCTTTCTGTCTGATAATATTCCATGATATCCAATTTTTGCGTAAATTAAATGGAACGACTTTGTAGTAGGCGTGCGCGACGTTCTTCCGTCTCTTTCATTTTATTATCGTAAAGCTGTCAAAACAAAAGACGCGTGCGGCTAGTGCGTTCCGAAATGCAGTAAAAAGTCACATTTATTACCATTATATTTTGCGACTGTTATTAAATTCAGTCCCATTTCGGAACGCAGGGCGAGTGAAAAATTTTGTAAATGTGCCGTTATTATTATGCATCATAATTCATAACTAGATCTTAGGTAAAATGTTCTATTACCGCTGAGGAAGGCTAAAATATGCAAATCCGGTCTCTAATTGTAACATACAATCAACATCTAGGGCTTCGATGAAAAGCTTACTATAAAGTTAATGATTATATGAATGATGGCACATCTTGGGAATAAAGTAGCCCCCTACAAGGCTAACTATAAATAGAATGTACTCATCTTTTTGGTAAAAGATGGCCCCATTCGAGTTTCTTACGCCGGTTCTTCTTGCTGGGCTAGTTCCCGAACCGGTGGTAGGCATCATATAGAAACGACGTTCAGAAAACATTTTTTGTAAAATTTACTCTGAATAAAAATATTGTTTATAATATGTTTTGATTTGATTTTTTTATTTTTTATTTACTAAATCAATAAAAGAATTACATAAAAAAATCTTAATCTATACAGTGTAACATAAACCATTACTGGTTTTTCCGCACACTGCTAAATGCTAGTCGTCGATTACAGGTAATCTATTCGTAGTATTGCTGTGGTAATTTGATTAGTTATGATTCCTCACAGGCCGCCCTCGAGCGCGAGAAGGACCACATAGCGGACTTCGCGCCGGAGGTGGCGTGGGTGACGCACTCCGGCAGCAGCGAGCTGGCCGAGCACATCGCCGTGCGGCCCACCTCCGAGACCGCCATGTACCCGGCGTACGCGCGCTGGATACAGTCCCACCGCGACCTGCCGCTCAAGCTCAACCAGTGGAACAACGTCGTGGTCAGTATTGACTGCTAAATGAGATAGAGGAACTCCACATTTTTCTGTAATTAAGCCTATGTTATTCTCCGTGGTCAGGGCACACCATTTTTTTATTAGTTTATTGCACACAGACACATTTATAAAATTTACATGGAAATACGGTACAAAGGAACGGCTTATTTCTAAGAAATCTCTATAGAGAGAAATGTGATAAAAGAAAACATACTTATACTATCAAACAATTAATATAATAAACCTAAATACAATACACAGTTGATAGAATAAATTGTTTGATAATGTGTTTATCATAAATTTGTTGAGAAGACGTTTCGTTATTTTAGAGGTGGGAGTTCAAACAGCCGCAACCTTTCCTGAGAACGCGCGAGTTCTTGTGGCAAGAGGGCCACAGCGCCTTCCGGACTATCGAGGAAGCGGGCGAGGAGGTGTTGCAGATATTAGGTAAATAATGTTTCAGACTATCATGTGATGCTTCTGTGTCCGTGTGCAGAAGTAAATAAGACCCTCATTATCATTGGTGTTCTGCTCTATTTGGTCTTAACGTTTGGTATGAACGTGGTTTTGGAATATACGCGACATCCTCAATTAATGGGCTATCTAACACTGAAACAAAATTATATCGTACCAGAGTTCCTGAGATAAGCGCGTTCAAATAAACTAGCTATTTAGCTATTTTATTAGTATATAATATAATTATGTCGCAGTCATCTGATTGAATTTGCTTATTTAATTGAATAACTAGCGCGGTTATTTAAGGGCGTCAAATAGCTTGTACAGATACAATGCCTTGATATATTTTTTAATTAATTTACTTTAATGTGCGTTATAATAGTACACATTTGGAAATTTTGAAGTTTAAAAATAAAATATGAAATGGTTGTCCTAGTCTCGAGTTCATTTAATTTGTTGGTAAAAATAGTATTCAATGAACGCGCTAGTCATTCAATTAAATAGCGGATTCAATCAGATGACTGCGACATATACATTTATTAGTATGTATATTTCTAAAAACGTTTGAAAAGTATACATTTTAATTAAATATGAATTAATGTTATTATTAAACCTCTGGCTTATTTCGTATATCGTGTAAAAGCAAAGCAATCTAGAAATTGAGCATTTTTTGCTCTTGAACTTTATCGACGGTTAAAAGGTGGTAATAAGCGCCACAACCAAATTAAACAGGAGAGCAGTTTAAAGTTTCGATATTCAGATTCAAATCAATTTGGCATCAATGTTTGTTTGACGTAACATTTTATTAAAAGATGGTTGATCATGATTGCCACGATAATGGCGCTAGTGTCGTAGCAAAAATGAAGCAAATGTGCATTCAACAGCGAGCGATTAGAACAATTTTTTGCTATTTTTACGTAATCAGCCGGCCGATTTACTTGAAGTTCATAACATTTAATGTGTTTAAACGTTAATTTGACAGACTTGTACGCCAGAGTTTACGAAGAGTTCCTCGCGATACCCGTGATCAAGGGCCGAAAGACCGAGAAGGAGAAGTTCGCGGGCGGCAACTACACCACCACTGTGGAAGCGTATATACCTGCTAGCGGACGCGGAATTCAGGTGAGTCCTTTAACCCCGGACGCGCGAGTGTTATTGGACATGTTTTATGAAAATCTGTTAAGCCGTTTAAAAGCTATGGATGTGAAACTGGAGAAGAATAATCGAATTTATGCAAATATACTCGAGTGGGTCTCAAATTAATGCGCATCGCGTGCACATTACAAGATAATACGTTTCTTTGTATGAAATCGGAGTTTAGTTCGACATTGTAATTTTGTTTATAGTTATTATATTCGTCATGCCCGAGTCTTGCTCGTCGGTCTCAAAAAAGTCATTTTTTTACCTAGGAACGTAGTCTATGCCTTTGTTCCTTTGGTGGTATTCGATTCTTCTTCCAGCTCGACGTCGACACATATTAGGTATGAGTAATGTGTATAATTAATAATATAATAAAAATCTTCAATATAATTATGCTCAGTATAAAATGTTTAAATATTGTTCCGTTGTCAGGTAACACAAATTCATTGATGACTTGCACGGATCAGAATTACCTACGTGTTGTGAAATTGTCCAGGATATTAAATTAATAATAAACCATTTCATTTTTATATTAAGAATGTTATCAACAAGTTGTTGAACAAAAACCTCGCCTCCCGTTCTAACGTAAAGTAATACTTACCGTCGCCTTACTTTCTCAACCTCGTATCTAAAAACAACAACTTTCCAGTATCTAGAAAAAAAAACTGAATAATTTTAGATTTTATTATGACATGGATTTTGGATGTTTACATTACATAACTGAACCTCATTTAAAACAAATACCTATATTTTGTTATTCTTATATTATAACAGGGAGCTACCAGCCACCATCTCGGGCAGAACTTCTCTAAGATGTTCGAGATAGTGTACGACGACCCCGACACGCACGAAAAGGCCTACGTCTATCAGAACTCCTGGGGCCTTACCACTAGGACTATTGGTAAGTTCTGCTTATTTTGGTGTACAATATTGCAAGATTTTAATAGATAAGGATCATTTTGGACTTAGCACAAGTATAATAGCACGGCTAATAAGGAACAATTAAAGACATGAATCAATGAAGGTCGCAAAAAATTTGCCCAGAAAATTGTTACTAAAACATTTTAGGATATTATGTAGTAACGTATTAAGTACATTGATTCTAGAGACGGATCTTGATATTAATGTACTTAATACTTTACGACGTATTCTAAAATGTTTAAGTGACAGTTTGACCTCTATTTACACGAAATCATCATTTTGCTGCATATCACCTTCATCCATTCATGTCTTCAATTATGACTTGTAGAGGAGCTCAAACTAAATATATTTTACTTTGGCAATAAGTATCTAAAATGAGTAACTAAATATACAGGTTGAAGATTTTTAGTGGGTTTAATATGGCGACATTTTAAACTATCAGTGGTAACAAAAACAAAGAAGTTCTAAATTCAATTTTTGTAACAAATACTTGTAAAGCTTATTAAAAAAAACGAATTTTTCTTCAAATAGTAATATTTGAAGAAAAACTCGAGCCAGGAATCGAACAAAACAACTTGTTTTCGATAGTGTTGTTAATAAGAAACAAATTCTGGAAAGTACGTATACGGCAAACTCGAGGAAAGAGCTTACTTTTATGCATACAGAAAAATCTGTCCATGTCGTTATTTAAGCGATTAATAACATTTTTATATAATTAATTAATTTATTCGAAACACTAACATTGTATATTTTAAGGTGTGATGGTGCTCGTGCACGGCGACGACAAAGGTCTAGTGCTGCCTCCCCGGGTAGCGGACATTCAAGTGATAGTAGTTCCGTGCGGCATAACTGCGTCCAGCTCGGTAGAAGAAAGGAAGAGTCTGATGGACGCGTGCCAGCAGCTAGTGGGAGAGCTGGTCGCGGCGGGCCTGAGAGCGGAAGGAGACTACCGTGATAACTACTCGCCCGGATGGAAGTTCAATCACTGGGAGCTTAAGGTGAGTAGCATAGTGCTATTAAGTTAAAAATCTTTTTAACCCTCGACAAAAGGAATCGACAGGGATATGATAAGTTTTACGCGTCTTTTACGCGCATACTGACTGACGTAAATGGCATTTTAAGATACTTTTTTATCCGACGCGAAGGAAGGATATTGATTTTTGCAGTTATGTATGTATGTTTGCTCGCCTCAACTACTGTTATATATACTAGTATATAATATGCTCCCACACCGATTCCAGTGACGGTGGCCGGTTTCATTAAAACCATTATTTTGATAGTGATCCAGTGTGTGGGCAACACTCTGTGTCACTATCTCTTCCTTCACTCTAGTAGCCCAGTGGGACCTGACACGAGTGACGAGACAGCAGACTGACATGGATAATCAAGTGTCAAGTCAAGTCAAGTCAGACAATCAACCTGTAGTGTCATAACAAACTTTAATTAGTTATTTTAATTAACAAAATTTTAATATTAGAGTGTCAATAGATTCGTATTAAAAGCGAAAGTAACTTTATGTAATATCAAAGTCACAATGACATGTCAGATTCTAGATCTAGG
Source organism: Celastrina argiolus (assembly GCA_905187575.2). Classification (NCBI taxonomy): domain Eukaryota; kingdom Metazoa; phylum Arthropoda; class Insecta; order Lepidoptera; family Lycaenidae; genus Celastrina; species Celastrina argiolus. Next base: position 14,281,289 of record LR994580.1, on the reverse strand, counting down.
CTGTCGGCAAATAGAGTAAATAGATAGTATTTAAAGTATGTACCTAGTTTGTAGGATGATAAGTAATTATCGTAATAAAGTGTTGGATAACATAAATGATGCAGTATCATGGGTAGAGCTAGTTAAGTTACGACATGTTTATTATACATTTCTATTCTGAATATAACTAGGTACATTTGATTTGTTAATATAATTTGATTACGAGATCTAGGACCTACACTAGCAATTTTTACAATGTACAGGGTGTTCCGATCCGCGTGGAACTGGGGCCTAAGGACATAGCGAAGGGTCAGGTGGTGGCGGTGAGGCGAGTCTCCGGCGACAAGCTGACGCTCGCGCGTGCCGCTGCGCCCGCGCGCCTCGTTACACTGCTGGACGAGATACATACGGAAATGTTCAACAGGTTAGTACGTTTTTACTCGATTGCGTCAAAAGAGGCAATGTTTTTTGCAGAGTATGTCTGTATGTATTTATAATTGTTTGACACGCTCTGCAGCCTGAACGTATCGATTTACCACACCTGAAATGATTGAGATGCTAAATATAATTTAGGTGGCAATTTTATTAAAGTAATTTTTTATTACAGGGCAACAAAAGAGCGCGACGAGAGGTTGTCTATTGTTACAAAATGGGAAGACTTCACGGATGCTCTTGAGAGGAAACACATATTGATGGCGCCGTTCTGTGGTAACATACCCTGCGAAGATAACATCAAGAATGACAGTGCAAGGTTTGTTTTTGTTGAGTTTCAATTTATAAGATGAACTTCATATCTTAAAGAACTGACACTAGCGCCACCTCAGGTCCAATTAATGTACCTTCCTCGAGAAACACTCTGACCATTGGTGACAGCATGAAGATTGGTGCAGTACTTTAAGACTTTATCGCAAACAGACAGACGCGGCGGAAGGCTTTGTTTGATAAAATAATGTAATGAAAAAAATATTATTGTGTTGTGTATAATGTGGAAATTTTATTTTTACAGAACTGAAGATGATCCAACTAATGAGGTCAAAGGGCCTGCTATGGGAGCCAAGTCGCTGTGTATTCCGTTTGCCCCACCAAGACAACTTGCTGACAACGACAAATGTATCCACCCAGGATGCAAAGATAAACCTAAGTTTATTACATTATTTGGCAGAAGTTATTAAATGGTTGAATAATGTTTTACGAGTCACATGATTTAATGTAAAATAAATTTTTATTTATAACTCTTGTTTTTATTTCAAACTAGCTGTGCCCGCGACTTCGTACGCGTGGAAAAGTGATTTAGGGCACTTTAGTATTTTTAAATATATTTTTAGTTTATTGGCGCAACCGCTGACAACTTTCGCTAATTTAATAGTTACTTCCCAGTGAATCCCAGTGTTGATCCCTATCCAGCAAGTCACGTACCCGGCAAGCCTCTTGGTATGCAGGGTATAATAATAATATAGTACCATCCTTTCGGGGCTCGGTAAAGTAGGTCTTCGAACAATATGTAGAAGTCAACAAAGGTATTCGAAGTCAGGATTCGAATGCAACGTATAGACCTAGCCAATTTTTCACGTTAATTTAGTAAAAAACTTCGACAGACAGACAGACGGACACGTCTGTCTGTCTGTCTGGGTGTCAAAACTTTAATACGTGTAGGTATCAAGCTAAAAATCATATTAAATACTCAGGATCTTCTGTCCCTTCTGGCTCTACCTAAAGATTCAGCCGATTATGTCGCTAATTTTCGTAATTTTCAACACTCCAAAGGGAACTAAAACCTAAAGGTTACTTCCCGGGAACTCAGAATTTTTAAATTTGATATGAAGCAACGTCTTAATAGTGCCGACATAGGATAAATTGCGAAACCATAAAAATATCTTTAATTTTTTTGAACTTACTACCGTTTTTGTCATTAATGTTTTGAGATATTAAATTGAAACTTATATTGCAATTACATACTAAGGACGTATTTAAAACGAAACTCTCGGTTAGACATGGGCGCAGTGGCACGCCCCGCCGAGGATCCAGCAGGCTTACTCTCGACACATCCGAGAATCGAATTAATTCGATCTCAACGGTTTTTGGTGTTTTATTTGTTAGATTACTTTGGAACTAATTAGGATAAAGAAAACCGTTAGAAATAAACAAACGTAAATTTATTCGGGAGTATGCGGCACGATCGAATCTGAATCAAAATCGAATCAGTTTAGAGAGTTAGGCCGATCGGTTTTAGTAGCATTTTTTTATTAACCTACCGTAAGTATAATAATAATAATATAAATAAATGAAATTTAGTTTTAAAGAAAATATAAAATAAAAAAAAGATTAAATTTGAATGGTTGATGCAGCGCGGTTCCCGCCGCGCTTCATACAAACGTCCAGCAATTTTTTTTAATTGTCATAAATTGTTTGTTATTTATGAACCGATTGAGATGAATTAATAAATATTAAGTCAAGATTACTACATTATAATATGATTGAACCACATCTAAATCGGATAAGCCGTTTCTGAGATTAGCGTACACAAATGCACCGACAAACAGACAAAAATTCAAAAAATTATTGTTTTGGGTACTTTTGCATACTTAAATAAAAGTCTCCTATAACACAGGCACAGATAGCACAGTTAGCGGCTGTGCGTGGTTAAATTCAAACACCGGTACTGCTTGTTAGCACATTTTAATAGTATTTTTTACCCAGCAGTGGAGTGGAGCTCCTTTGGTTGACCTTCGCCAAAGTTCCTACCAGCATCTGATACCTACACTAAACCAGCCCGGCTCGGACGTACGACGTAGCAGCGGGCGGCGCCCGGTCGAATCACGGCGAAACGATTTTAATTTTGCTATACCTATTTCCTAAACTATTCATTATATTTGCATGGTATAAAGGGCAAATATAGTCTTCATGGAATGCTTAAGCCAACTAAAACTAAAATTAAAATGATAAGGATTAATACAGTGATGGTATAAATAGCTTTCCAAAAACCGATTAATTGCCCGTTTTTTTAGTTTATCGCGAAAGGCATTCTTTTAATAATACAGTTAGGTAATTAAGTTGATTTTATACAATAAATGATAATTTATTTCAATTTGTGAAGTAAGTTCAAAAATACAATTTTTATATTATTATGACACTGACACTTGTCTTCCCAGAAAACAGCTGTGTAAGCGATCCCCCCGCGCCCCCCGCACGAACCGTTCGACCGCAGGCCGCGCGCGCGAAATTCATCCGACTTGCTTCAAATTTATCGTCACTGCTCGGCTCCTATGTATCGTAGCGTTATGTTATATAGCCTATAACCTGCCCAGGAATTTGGGCTACAATCGTACCAAGTTTGGTTAAAATCCCTTCAGTAGTTTTTGTTCCTATCGTGCACATACAGACAGACAGACAGACAGACAGACAGACAGACAGACAAAAATTTTACTAATTGCATTTTCGGCATCAGTATCGATCGCCAATCATCCTCCAATATGTATTTTGAAAAAATATTCAATGTACAGAATTGACCTCTCTACATTTTTATTATAAGTATAGATTACAAACTATGTGTTTGCTTAATAAACTAAAGAAACATCATACACTAGAAACAATATTCCTAGATAAAAACTACCATAGCATATTCTACAGGATGATTTCTAGCCCTTTTATTTACATACCCACTTAAATTAAAATAATAAAAATCAACCTTTTGCAGGGTAACTGCAACTATTATATTGCGTATAGGCACTTATCAATATTAATTTATTACCATATCTCATGTATTAAAACTTAGTGTTTGGTAAGTTTTGTGATAAAATATATCTATATATAATTTGTTAACCCTTGATATCCCTTTACACCCTCTAGGGAGGCTGATTAGTGGTAGAGGTACAGTATAATAAGAAATATCCCTTGTAAGAAAATAAAAGGTATTTAGTTTTTATTATAAAATATATATAATACTTAATTTTATAACTCTACAACTATTTACAGTATGGCTATTTTTGAAACAAAAGCCTCAGCTATCATCAACATTATTTAGTGCATCCTCCAGTACTTGAATTCTTCTTTTCTTAGAGTTCAGTAATTGAACAAATTTACTTAAAAGTGTATCCTCTAGTGAAGAATTTATATTATTAAGTTTTTCTAGTTCATCTTTATATCTTCCTAAATCACAATCAGATTGTTTAATTTGATCTCTACAAATTTCCAAATTATCTTTCAATCTCTGGTTTTCTTGAATTAGGCTATCAATAAGCAAACTCTTATCATCTGTACTTTGATGCACCTCTAATAATCCATGACGAATAACAGCTGATCCATCAAACTTCTTCTTCCAACAAAATGTCCCTTTGTTTTCATTACTTACATTAAATTCATATTTAAACAGTGGATTTATTTTCATTAAACAACTTTTTACATCCATTGCATACTCTTCTTTTGTTTGCTTAAATCTTTGTATATACGTTTTAGCTTCTTCACTTGTATATTTTCCCAGCCAGCTATTGTTTTCATTAAATATTTGAATAGAAAATAAATTGTTTTCATTCTCTTCCCATAAAATTTTTATGTATAATGGTTTTTCATTAACGACAAGTTTGGTTATAAATGTTTCACAATTATTTTGGGTCTCCATTTAAAGATGTGAGCCTTGCAACTATAATATTTACATAAAGATATGTAAAATAGTAAATAGCTTTAATAAAAATCATAACATAACTTTGTGTGAATTGTTGCAGATGAAACAGGAGATATGGAGACGGCCTCAATTAAAATAATTACTCTAATCTATGGGAGACGGTTTGTTTTGACACTTTTGGCTTTTGAAATTGACATTAGCTGTAAATTTTTTTTATTGACTTTGTTGATATTGCAGCACGGCATAGAGTCTTGATGCCTGTGTAATGTTTCATCCTTTTTTTTAAATCGGATACAAGACGCGTAGAGTACCTAGTTGTTTTTTAATTTCAGACCAAAATTACATTAGCTGCGCAATATAAATTAAATAGCATTGCAGAAGTCAGAAGACATTATTTGAAGTGGTATGCATAATATGTCACAGTCATCTGGTTGAATCTGATAATTGATTAAATGACTAGCGCGATCATTGAATGCCATTTAAATTGAATGACTAGGCGGAACGTTGATTGAACAAGCGTCACTTAATGTCTAACTAGTTAGCGAATGTAACATAGCCCTTTCATTAGAGCGGACGTAAAATCAGTGAGGTGATTGGAATTTAGTTTATTTTTTCCCTTTATGGCGTCAAACAGCTAGCACAGATCTTACTGTGTTGATTTATTTATTGATAGTCACTCAATGAAATAGCTGATTTAATTAGATGACTGCGACATCCATACCTCTATCGGTCGACCGTCGAAGTGATTAATGATATAGTACACTAGCTGTGCCCGCGACTTCGTTCGCGTGGTTTTTGAGTGACTTAAACCGTTTATGCAGCGCACGCAACGAAAGTCCCCAAATGTAATAATAATATAATAATATCTATGGACGCTTCACACCACGTCAATCTGGCCCTGTGCTAAGTATCCGAAGAACTTGTGTTACAGGTACCAGACAACGGAAATATATTTAATACTTTTATACTATACACATATTTAAGATTTTTATTATATTATACACAAATTTAATACACATCCATGACCCAGGAACATTGATAACTTTTTGTTCCCTCGGCGGGATTCGAACCCGCGACCTTTCGTTTGAGCACCAACGCGCTCAACCAACTGCGCTACGGAGGCCGTGAATAATTTTCCCGGTTTTTGCAACATTTCTCACTGACGCTTCGCTCCTATTGATCGCAGCGTATTGATATATAGCCTAAAGCCTTCCTCTATAAATGGACTATCGAACAAAAAAAAATTTTTTCAAATCAGACCAGTAGTTCCTGAGATTAGCGCGTTTATACAAACAAACAAACAAACTCTTCCGCTTTATAATATTAGTATAGATATATAATATTATAAAGTTAATTATTTATCACAATGCTCAATCATTATTATATTGCTACTGTATAATTGGGCAAAAAGAAAAGAAAAAAAATAGTAAAGCTAAATCGGGGAGAGGAGCACGCGTGGCACGCTTTGCCCAATCAGAGACTGTTATTCAGCGTGCGGCTCATGCAGCGGTCTTCAAACTACTATATGTATGTAAATAGAACAGTCACTAGTATATCTTTGAGACACAAATAAACTGCTTTTCCTCATTTTGGAAATATATTTTTTTACTCAATGAACTATTTTTTAAACTTTTTAACATTTTTTTGTCGCAAGAATAAAAAAAAAGCTATTATTATTACAAGTACATAATTTTTGTAAAAAAATACATGTCTAGAAAAGGTAGCATAATCATATATGGCTATTTTATTAAGTAGTTTGCCCATAATATAATATACAAAGTACAATAATATTTGAGTTTATATAAAAGATCAGTAAAACAAATATAGTACAATGTACATTATACAATTTATTATAAGTCTGTAGGCGCATTTTGAGTACGTTTTTTCATTTTTTGTTGACGTCTTTTTAAATGCCTTTGAATACGTCCTGTTCCTTCCTTTTTCAATTGTTCATATTGCTCTACCAAAGATTCAACACGACGTTCAGCTGAAATTATCAAAATTATTATTAACATTAATTTAAAAAATATATATATCATCATAATTTATGTTATGGTTATAAACCACAAAAAATCCAATTAATAATCTTAATAAACCAAATATTATAAAGTAGAACTTTCTTATTCCTGTATATAAAATAAAGATTATACAAATTTAGATTATACTCATTTTAATATTTTCCTATAATCTATATTATGAATATTATGTTTCAAAAAGAAAAAGAATAAAGTGTGATACATAAGTAAAGTTGTTAATTTTTAAAAGGGAAACAAAACATTAGTTTTAGCTGTCAAACAAGTTCTTAAGTAGAGGTTGTAATAGCGATTTTTGAGTCTGAATAATATAAAAAATATTTGGAAGTGAAAACTTATTTAGCATCATTATGATTAGAAAGTCTGAAGCAACAAAAAAAGACAAACACTTAAATTCATAAGATTGAATGTGAGAGAAAACGTGATAATAAGAGCTAATGCTCATATACTATGCATGCATTTATATGCAACAACTGTAATTATTCAGTTGTGTTTATACACAACTGAATAATTACAGTTGTTAGGACACAAGAGGACCACGGAAGACCAGGCACCATGACTCGCCATAGTCAAAGCCAGAGTGGCTTCCCTTTAAATGCATGATGTGGACTTTGCATAGCCTTAATTTTTTGTGTTGTAAAACTTTAGCTTTCTATATATATTTTTTTTTTTAATGTGTGAGTTAGTGTTTTTGTTAACCTTTTGCTGTATTATGTCCCTTTATGTATTTAATAAAGATATATATTTTTAAATATATATCTTTATTAAATACATAAAACATAATTTTTAAATAGAATACTTGGGAAATGGCATTATAACAACCATGGTGTTTTAGATATTGAATATGTGCGTATATTAATGTTAGATGACTTCATCATTTTTGAAGGAATAATATCACTTCTTTATCAAACTTACATTTATTTTTGAAATGTGGTTGTCTTCCTTGCGAGTAAGTTTCTTCCACATTGTGTTTATAGTTGCTTTTCTTATCAGCTTCAATTTTTTCTTTTGTTGTTGCTCTCTGTTGGTCTTTTAATCTCTGTAATAAACGCCTCAACTTTTGCTGTTTCTCAGGATCTGTAGCCTCTTTCAATTCTGCTCTTATGGCTTTAAGATCGTTAGTTCGTACTTTAGATAAAAAATTGTAATTTTCAGCAAATTCCTTTTTATCAAATGTCCCACATAAGGGGTCAAATCTGTAAATGAAGTGTCTTAAGTATTCAAAACTAGGTAATAAATAATATAAATTAAAAATAAAAAATAATATCTGAGATTATCATGGTAGGCATGGTAGTAATAAATGTTTTATTAATATAGAGATAAAAATGAAGAGTAACAAACCTAGGATCACGAATTTCTTTCTGATTAACAGCTGGTAGTATATCACGCATGAAAGGAACCGGTTTCTTTGAGCTCATTTCTCGTGGTCTGTTTTTATTTTCTCTTTTAAACGTTTTTACTTTTGGGCATTCATAATTTTTTCCAAATACTACTTCCTTGTAGACCTTTGCGCCAATTTTTTCTTTTAGTTTTTGAAGGTCTTCAAATGATAACGAAGATATCTCATCTTTAATAGCAAGCTTTAAAATAAATACACCAAATTGAGATTAAAGTGTCTTAAATAAAAGTTGCTAAAAACATTTCAAAAATTAACTTACACGCTCGTCATCTTCGTGATCGCTAGAGCCTTTTGAATCTTCACCACTACTCATTTTAGTTAAAAGATTTGCGACGTATTTTTCTATAGTTTGTTCAAGTAACGTGAAATATAAAGTAATAAAATAAGAACTAACTAAAACTAAATACCTAATAATCTTTTAGGTTATGAAATATTGACACTTGGCAGACAAAAATATGTCATATTTTGTGTGAACTGTCACGACTCACGTCAGAATTTATTATTCTTCTTCCTCTCTATTATAGGGTATTTTATTTATTTTACAAACTTGAATTATTTTACAAATTAAAAATAATAACATTAACATAATTAAAATAATAATATATACAAATAGTAATAAAATAAACAAATAATAGCTAAAATAACCTAACACACCTCTAGACCTACCTACTCTATAAATAGAAAAACGCCGCCAGGTCGTCCCCCTCTGGCAGAGTACAGCTTGGCAAAAAAGAGTCTGACGCGGTGACAGCGGAAACTAAAATTTTGCACATGTGGCAACACTACTGAACATGTCAACAACTAGTACATTATATGTCAACAGTCCGTTCACGCAAGCTATTTACATTGATTAATTATAATCGTAGCTCAAATTAGCTCTTCTGAATTGTTCAGAATGAACAAAACTATTCGTAGTAGTGGTAGAGCAGTGATTTATAAAGTTTTATTGCGATGTTTGGCTCAATATGAAGCAGGACAAATTTTATCACAAATAGGTAATGTTTATCAAAGAACTGCCGATATGACAGGTATTTATCCCTATTTATCAGCATAATAAGGTTCCTACATATGTTATTACATTGCATATGAATTTATAGTTTTGTTTAAACTATAATTCAGTGATTTTTAGTCTTGTTTACGAACATCTGATTTTGAGGTTATGTTTTTCCGATTGACAATTAATTCAACACGAATAACAATGATACTTGAAGTTATTATAACATTATTAAAATTAAATTATTTACATATTATTATTATGTGTATTTTTTTGTTTTAGGTAATTAAAACAATTTATGAAGATATTGGACAGTAATTAACCTCGGAGACGACAGTAGCTGCAGCTGTGAATCATCAGAATCAGAATATGATTCTGAAGTTGCAGGAAGCTCCAGCGATATGACAATGTTTTCAGGCGTAGAATATTTAGACGAAACTTTGTTAAACTCTGATTAAAGTAATTATAGAAATACGAAAAAAAAAATATTTAGTTTTATTATATACACACTTTAAAAAAAACTTGTGTTATAAGTCATATTATTATAGTAATGCCGTGAATAATATTAGTAGAATGAAACCTATATTTATATTATAAAGCAGAAGAGTTTGTTTGTTTGTTTGATTAAACGCGCTAATCTCAGGAACTACTAGTGATATTTATATAAAAATAAAAAAGTTTATTGTTGCCAAAGTTGATTGTATAAAGAAGTAAATACGAATAATGTTTCTTATAAAAAGGTACATACAATTATAAATACAAATTAGAGTTGCATCATGAGTGAAGCCCTGTTACCCTTGATATGCTGGTAAACCTGTAGTAAGGGTTAACATACCCTTTCCCTCTAGATTTTACATACTGTAAACTTAAGTGTTAAATTTAAAATACATTTTATTAATAGAATAAGACTGTGTGTGTGTTTATATGTCGCATTCATCTGATTGAATCTGCTTATTTAATTGAATAACTAGCGCGTCTTAGACATCGTTAGTCTTTAGGAACGATATCATATTTCAAATAAAAGATATTTTAATAAAATAATTATTTATAGTAAGGTAACCTATACTCGTTTAAATAGGTCAAAACCTAAAGTTACAAGTATAAAATTGTTTAAATTTTTATTATTATAATAAAATAAAAGATATTTTATTATAATAATATTATGTTGAGTAAGGTCCCTTTAATCGTTGAAATAGTTCAAAACTAAAAATTACAAGTATTAAAATTGTTTATAGAGGTACTATTGAGGGTTGCCACTAAAAAAGGAAAAGCGACCTCATTTATTCCACACTCTTTTTTGCCAAGCTGTACCTAGCAAGCTGACAGCCATAGAGTATAATAATATAAATAGATATAGAGAGTACGCTCTCAGGTTTTTTTGACTACTACTAATGTCATTTGATAGCTACATAGCGCCATCTGATATCATCTCCCGCAAACTTTTGGTATGTATAGCTATATATACATACCAGTTTATTTGCAGTATAGCATAGATTAGAGTAATTATTGCAGTATAGTTTCAGCTTATATTTTACTTGTATTCAAGTTGATAAAGTTTGGCTTTGTTAAATAATTTACATATTTATATTCATTATCATATATTCATTATTACATAATAAATACCTATTCATTTAACAAATCATAGCCAAACTTTATCAACTTCTATAAACAGTAAAGTTTAATACTTTACAGAAACCTTGAATTTCACAATAAATGGATAGGTAGGTACATAATAAAACCATTTTTATTTTACAGTTTATTTATTTATTCACAGGTTATACACTTACATTATTGAACATAGAATGTAATAAGTACTTACTACACAAATCACAAGCGTCTATAACGCAAACAAATAGCACAAACGTAGCGTCCTGGTCGCAAAAAAAACGATTGCACTGAAATAGTGGAGGAACTAAAACACAGTTCTCACACAATATCTTCTGGAAATACGCACTTCACACAAAGAACAGCACAAATAATAAGGAACAAAACTACAAACGCAAGGAGCAGTCGCCATATTTGCTAAGCAATTTGACCAAGTACCTATCAATCACTTCACTGTGTTGCTATAGTAATTATTACTTAAAGTTGTAAGGTATTCAAAATTTTAAATTTATTAATTATAAAACGAGTTCAGTAAAATAATTACTGAAATAAATATTTTAAATAAATAAATTTCAGAAATAAATTATTGTATAAAATTATCGACTGTGCTACCATCTGTGACACTTTACAGTAACTAGTTGTTTTGGAAAATGATTACAGATGTCGCATTTTGAGTAAAAAAATCACAGAATTTGTTTGGAAGTGTCCGACCCCTGCTGACAGCATTGCCGCGTTCATGGGGGTGACACTCAGTACATTGTTTCCAGGGGGCTGACAGTGTAGTTCCATTTGTTACGTTTTGGCGCTGCGGTCGAAAGCAAAATGGCGTCGTTTTGTGACGTCACACACGTAAAGTTTATCTATTTGTATAAGTGTTTAATGATCTATGTTGTCAAAACTCAAATATGGCCGCGTGTAGTTTGTTAGTGTTTTGTTTATCCTCGTTTCTTGCTTGATTTGATACAAAATATTCAATTACTCCGTATAGTATTGATACATTATATAAATCTTTTATAGTGTGTTAATTAATTTAGTGTAAATGGTGTTAGTTTTTCGTTTTAAGGGACTATTTTAAGTCTTGTGTTGGCGGTTGCAACGCAACTATTAGTTCATGAAACGGCATTTTTCTTTCCCAAAGAACATTAATTTTAGAAACCTGTGGCTGTCCTTCCTGGTGCCAACTATCCTTATCGGTCTTTCTAAAGAGCAACTTTGAAAACTTGTTACTGAAAAACACTTTCATAAATATCAATTTGACGAAGAAGGCCAAGATATTTATACATTCTAATCCATTTCTCCTTACGGATGATGAAATACAGAGCACGGCATGCCTCTATCGTCCTGTGAATCAGGTGAGTTTTACTTTAACACGTTATAGTTAGAGCTAGTGTAATATAAAGTATGAACAGTATATTATAATTATACTTAATCTTTGACTCATTAAGTTTGCCAATGTTTTTTGCTTTTGTATAACAATATTAATCTTAAATGTACTCATTTGTTTCAGACATAGGCCTATATACTATATATACCCCTAGGCCTAAGTGATCACAATGATTACAAAGAGAACTCCAATGAGGATGTAAATGCTTCTGATGAAATGTTGGTCATTGGAAGAGCGGGTATGTATTAAGTACTATGGCATATTGACACTCATTCTATATGATATTTTAACATATCAAAAGATACTGAAATTGTTTTATTTTTGTGAAATACCAAGGTTTAGTGGTTTGGAACTTGGCTCAGGAATTGGAGGTTGTGGTTTCGATAACTTCATTGAAACAACAAAAAATTTATGTAACACTTGTTTGACATTTATGAAAAGATGGTCTTTTCATAAATGTTAAACAAGTGTTGTGGCAGTTTAAGCATATTTGATAGTAGAACATTATTGCAGTTTTATTTAGGGTAATCAACTTAAAGTGTTGAAGAACAAAACTAGTTAATCTATTTTTGCCAATTAACTAAAGTTTTTACTAGAAACCCTCCTTGTTTTGTTGTTGTTGTTGGCCGGACTAAGTGACCGGCCAATTTATGTACTGTTTTTTCATCTTAAATATTGTGTTATTTATTTACAGAACTGACTGATCATCTTTTGTGTCGTCAAAGAAATGAGAACAATTGAAATAAGAGCACACTTCAAGTAAGGCAAGTGACCTTAGAAACAGGAAAACCTGGACTTGTGTGTTACCATCTCTAGATCGTTGGATTACGACATTAGAGAGTTTTATTAGGATAATTATTAAACTACTATTAAAAAAATATTCTGTTAAATATTAATATTCTTGCTATATCAATCAGGGCTTATTAGAAATTTAGAAAAAAAAACAATAAATAAATGATAAATGTAACCTGTTTTTATTTTGTATTACTTAATAAAAATAAATTACCTGAACTACAAAAACCTACCTACAAAAAAAATCGATACCTTACTAAAGTATCGATAGCTGGACTCGATTATTCAACCACTTATACAATGTGTGTTTGTAGTCTGTGATGTGCTATGGTCTGTGGTGTGCGGTCAAAATGACAGATGCGACAGTGCTGCCAAAACGTAACAACTGGAAACTCGGTAAAATATCACTGTCGTATCTGTTACGTAGTAACTAATTCTTAATCTGTGATTGTTTCTAAAAAAAATATTTGTATGGATGGTGCTGCTATCTTACAAACGATACAATACAACTATTTTCCGTTGGTACATTTAAATTCTACTAGATGTCACTACATTATTAAAGAATTATAATTATTTTATTTAGATTAAATTAATAAAAGACAATTTGAAAAATTTTAAGTTATTTTTAAATAGATACATACAGCTGCTTAAAATCATAGATTGTTGTGACAAAATAATAATTTTTTTACAATTGCAACTTGCAACACGTGGGCAACACTTTGTATATTATTGTATAAATCCGTTGATGGAAATTTTCACTTTTAAGTTCTTGCTTGCGTTTGTTGTGATTTTTAGTGTATCTTTTTATTACTGACTTCGGCTTGTTTACTGGTATCGGATAGTTCCTATTTCTTGTTTTTGACCTCCGATTTGAGATAAAATAGCCAACTATTTCTTACGGACACTGATTTCCAATCCTTACCAATCGACTCTGGCTTCGTTTTATGGACTTGGACGTGCACATTTTTTCTGAAGACTTGGCTTGTTTTTGGACAAAATTATGGCGATAATACCGATATACCCGCGACTTCACTGTTACTTTGGATGTGAAGAAGGAGGTAAGTAAATAAACTTTAAAAACCTTCACAAATATTTTTATCCTAGAGACGTAGTAATTCCCTACACTTCATGCCGATTCAATGTGATACAAATGTAAACAGAAAATATTAATTTGCTCTTGAAATTCTTTAATGGTATTTATAATACGTGACACTTAAATTGATAGCAGTTAGGAAAAATTCTGTGTTATAAAGCGTTGTTTTGTCAGACACAGATTTATATTTCTGTAACTGTCTTTTAGGCCTCAGCCTCGAATTTGGCGGGCAGCGGGGCGGCAGCGGCGGCGGCGCGGGTGCGGTACTCGTTACCCGCTCCCGCGCCGCTGTATTCGAGAACCGGTCCATTTCATTATACGCAAAAGATCCTGCCGCTCCCGCGCCGCCGCCGCTCCCGCCCCGCTGCCCGCAAAATTCGAGGCTGAGGCCTTACATATAATGCTGGTTTATAGTTAACAGTTACATATTATTTTATAATATTACGAGTTCGTGAATGCCTGTAATTTTGCGAAGTTGCGAGTTGGTCTAAAGTTTAAAGGTGTGCGGAAAATGGACTACACAAAGATATTGAATGGCTAAACATAAAGTCACTTACCTACTTTAAATGCTTATAAAACTAATTATATCCCATTCTCTATTAATGTAACAACCCAACCCCCAGTAATTTTAATATAACAGCTCATAGATGTAACAATTACCTGAACAGTATGTGTCAAAAATTAGAAAGGGTAAAATCTACAAAATATTTAGGTGTAATCATCAGCAATAAATTATCTTGGAACCCAAAACTCATAAGTGTTGCATCCCGCATTAGAAAACTAACTTGGCTCTTTCGTTACTTAAGAAATTTTCTATAACACAGAGCAGCTATACAAAGAAGCCAATGTATTAATAGTAAGGAAACTTTATATACTGCAAACAATATTAAAGGTTCATAAAAGTACTAAAGTAGAACTAGATATATAAAATAAAAAAACCCTTGTTGTATTTATATTTCAACCACCTGTCCGGCGTCCGCACATCATCTGCAAAACAGCAATTTGCCTTGCGTTCAATCATATTATACAATAAAATCAATAGAATAAAACATATTATTTATTCTGTTTCATACAGTAAATGCAAAATGATTATAACAAATTGGCTGGAACTACTAAGTTATGGGGAAATTGAGCTATTGTTACAATAGTTATTAGTAATAAATAAAATAAATAAAAAAGCCATTTATTCAATTTCCCTTTGTTAAAATTTAGTGTTAGTCTTATATTTTGCAGTTTATTAAATTATGTTAGTTAGTAATAATTATGTTTTTTTCATCTCATTTCTAGATTATTCTGGATAATTGACCCCTTTGTGGGTATAGGCCTCCCCCAACTTTTTCCAAACTTCCCTGTCATTGGCTTTGTCAAGCCATAAGACTCCAGCCACCTCCTACCTCCAGCTTCTTTGTATAGCTTTATGTCATGGACCCGTTGCTGCTTTGGTCAATAGTAATATAATTAATTATTTTTGTAAATATAACGTATATAAAATAATATTATGGTATACATTATTATAATACAGAATTATTCCAAATATGATGCCATATATTGTATGTATGTGTATCTATGTATATGTCATAAATGTATATTTATGTTAATTTACATATACACATACACACACACACACACACACATGCATATCATGTTTACTCTCGTAGGCACAGAATAGTAAAAATGTAAAAATATGTATAAATATATAAAACCTTAATAATTATTGTGTATTAAAAATTGTCTCATAGAAAGAGCGGGATTTGCCTAACACAAGTTTTAACTCACATGGAGATTCCCACATATTGTAATTTTGTAATATTTGTCAGAAAATAATCTTTTTTTTTTAATTTATACTTTTTGTAATAATACAAATACTGAACTATTTCAGGGCCGCTGCATCGCTTCCCCAAACCTCAAAATAACCCAGATAGATTTGCTGCATGGAAGGCCGAGTTATGTGAGGAAATTAGAGAAAAGGGAGATTTATGTTTATAACACATTCAAGTTGTGCAATAAACACTTTGAAAATATGTTTAATAAAATAAAAAATATGTATAAGTTATGTTTTAGAAAGCAAACAGCTAACTAGGAATTCTGTTCCAACACTATATTTAGAATGTAAGTATTTTGTGTTTTAACAGGGTTAACTTAATTATTTTTCGACTGTCAAAATAAAATTATTTTATTTATGTATTACAGCTAAAAATTGCTAAAATAATTCAAAACCTATCAATGTCTTAAAAGTTATTATTTTTATACAGTTCCCGAACATACTAACATAGTATTTTGTTTTTGTTACAGTTAATAGACAAGCAAAAGGTCAACTCAATTTATTGCAACCCCCTGCAGATGTAATTTACACAACACTGCACCCTGAACCTTCAACATCTACTTCTGATATTGTACATACTACTAAATTGTCACAGAAAAATAAATCTATGCAAGGTTGGTTGTTAATCACTAGTAGAGTTAATTTTTAGAGATTTAGCAATATTTTAAATAGTTTTTCCTATTTTTTTGCATTTTTTCAGGTTACATAAAACAAAAAATGTTACAAAATGTTACAAAATTTATTTAAAAACAGTATTAAAAATGACTATTGAAAAATTGAGTGAGGTTGGAGTTATTAATTATAGTTTTAACTATATGTGACCAGGCTACTTCAAATATGAGCACAATAAAAATGTTACAAAAACAAACGAAGGAAAAATATTTAAAATGAAATGAAGCATACAATTCTAATGCCTTTGAAATAAAAAAGGTAAAAATATTTCCACTATTTGACACCGTTGACACGCCACATTTATCAAAAGGTGTAAGAAATTACTTTATAACAAAAAACATAAAGTATATTATGCAAAATAATAGAGAAAAATTAGCCAAATACTTTTAAGAAAGTTATTAGAGGTGGACACAGGAGAAGACGAAATAAGAATATTAAATAAATTGACAGAGTACCACATAGATCCCGCAAAAGTACCTAAGATGAAGGTGCATGCAGGTTTTCAGCCAACGAGTTTCTGCGGCTATGAGATTTTTATCAGGTAAGTGTTACAATATTTTCTCCTTAAAGTATTATAATCCCATCAAAAACATAACATAAAAAGTGCCAAGTCGGGGTTAATCGTTCAGTCTAACTGTTAGACTCTAACAACATCATAATATATCAATATTATTAAACATCTTTTGTTTTAAATAATTTTACAAGATCAAGAACACAATAGGAGTGACGACATTAACAAATAATCAAAGATTTAATGATTTCAGGGTAAAATAGATATAAAAAGGTTTTGAAATACCGATATACTTTGATATAAAAATTTGCAATTATTAAGATTTTCAATAAATTAAAACATTAAAATAGTGCAATCGGCCATTTTGACTGTAACACGCATTACAGCGCATGACGTCACGTCTAGGTAAACATCACTGTCATGGTCCATCGCTACTGTCATTATATATTACTCTTTCATCTATGGTTTACTTCATCATCATCAGCATCTGACGTTTACCTAGGCGTAACGTCACATTCGAGGCCTTGACACTTCGCCCTGTTTTGGCGCACTATTGAAAATATATTAGAAAAATGGCTGTATCGAAATATAGGTTTTTTCATAATTAGCAAATGTGTATCTTTTATAAAAGTGGATTTCAAAATCTTTCGTCGTGCCTATTTGACTTGATTTGATTTGATTTTGCAATCGCAATAAATAATCTGATTTAATAAGTATCACTTGTGAGATTGATATGTACCTACATTGTGTTTTCAAGTTTTCATGCAATTGCCAAGTCAATTTACTTTGTTTATTTATGAAATATTTTTAATAATATTGATATGATCACTATAAGATGTTGTTAGACCGACTGACTTGGCATAACATGAATCTTACAATTTTTTATGTTAGAAGAACTAAGTAACGAGACTTGGCACTTTTTACAAGTTATGTTTTTGATGGGATTTCAGTTTTTGTGAGGCACACACACACACAGGCAGTGACAACAAATTTTGTAGTGTTCAATCTTACGTAACCAAATAAAAATGTCAGACATATAAATGTAATTTAATGTAGTAGCCTTATGTTTCATTTAGTTGTATTACATTTTTGACTAAACGGCCGATAACGAAATTAACTGATTATTTCTGTCGGTGCACTCCACCCTTAGTTGTATTACATTTTTGACTAAACGGCCGATTACGAAATCAACTGATTATTTTTGTCAGTGCACTACCTTCGACGATTACAGTAAATATTGCGTATTAAAACTCCGGCCGTCCGTCGTCACTCATCTAACTTTCCGTTTACTAATGCCTTGTTTTTGGTGAAATCTGGTCTTAGTATCGTAGTGCTTGCACGCACAATGCACATGCAACAATACTATAAAAGTTATTTTTTTTATTCAACTCTTAATATATTTTTTGTCTTGTTTCAGAAAACAAAATTATACCGGAGGAGTGTGTGTGAAGACACTGCAGATCTTCTGTTAATTTTTGACAAACTATTTGACTCTTTTAATGGCTACTTGTACCATGATACGGCTAAAGTTCTCTAGGGGTGTCTCAAAAATAATTCTCCACACTTTAAGTTTTGGAATGATTATACCAATATTAAAATCCTTTTAAACCTTTGAAAAAATTGTAAAAAGTCCAGATGGTACATATACAAAAAATATGAAAAAGTTCCATCGGTCCAGAACTGGATACATAATATAAATACATTCTCAGAAATGTGGACATATTATATTCATAACAAGTATAGAGTTCGAAATCTTTTGACAAGGAATTTTAATCAAGACCCTCTTGAGAACTTTTTTTGTTGCATTAGAAGCAATGGAATCTGTAACACCAATCCGACATGTCTGCAATTTGTTAATGCTTACAAAACATTATTGCTTAATAATATGAATTCGTATGTTATTTAATGTACTGTAGGTTCTTGATGGAAATATATTGTACACAGTAATAATACACAAATGACTTGCACTTTCTCCACTTTATCAGTTGTTAACACTAGAAAGACCAAGGCCGTCAATTTGACGGCACGGCGATTTCATTCTTAAATATTTTACACACCATGTTGGTGTTTCTTTTCATATTTTATGACTTTTCCTAATTTGTTATTGTTAGTCTAAATCCATATAAAAAAGTATGAAATTATGTGTAGTATACGAGATTCTTTTAAAAATACCTACTAAGACCGCACACCGTCAAAATGACGGCATACGAAGACAGTGATAAGAATAGTAAACAAATTTTTCTACGAACTAATGCGGCTACTTTTGTTTCATTTATTTTGAATTTTGAGTAAGTTGTTATTGTTTAGTTTGTTTACATTACATTTAGTAGACGTTAGATTCGTTTTGTGAGCAGTCGTAATTTATTATACAAATGCGTCGCCGCCAACTCAATAGTTCTCAAATCGAACAAGAACTGTCGCGATATCTGGATATACAACAAGATGTATCAGGTGATGAAAGTGGTGATGATTTAGCAGACAATCTTTGTGAAACCAGTGATGAAGAATTTCAGCCGGAACAGGTCACTTCTTCATCGGAAGACTCTGAAGTAGATTCCCCTGATTTATAATGAAAACAGAGACCGAAAAAACCCTTACTATCTATCAAGGAAAACCAGGAAAAAATGTAATTATTTTTAGTACTCTGCGCCCCAACGTTAGCATAGGTTTTCATAAAAAAAAGCTGCCTGAGACAGTTCAATTTTATAATGAAACTAAATTTGGTGTGGACATCGTCGATAGCACGCAAGTACACCGTAGGAGCTGGAAGTCGAAGATGGCCCATTCATTTTTTTTACAATATACTTGATTTAGCAGCTATAAACTCGTGGACTAAGTATATACCGAAAAGTAACAGGGATAAATATATATCGGCATGATTTTATCTTTCAATTAGGCAGCGATCTACGTGCAGAGTATGTGAAAAAAAATCTACTTCAGCTGCGGCTCAAAGTCAAGAAAGTAATTCTGAAACAAGTGAACGATGAAACTAGAAACAATAAGAGGCGGCAATGTTAAATAAATCATAATTGTAGAAAAAAATAGAACGTGCGAAAACTGCACAATCTACAATAAAGCTGTTTGTGGAAAATGTATAAAAGATTTCAAAAAACTATTATTTATTGAAAATTTTACTCAGTTTAAGCACTAAAATTGTTTGTTATGATTTAAAAATAAATTTATACTATTTACATTTTATTTGAAGTAAAATACGCAATAATTTCTGATTGAATCTCTAATGCCGTCAAATTGACGGCTGCGGTCTTTGAAGGTATAGTATGAAGCCCGGTCCTTCTAGTGTTAAACATAAGATTTATTGAAATACACGACCGGTTTCGACTAAGTCATCATCAGGTGTAGGTAGATTTAAAATTTATACATAATTCGTACACATTGTGCAGATGATATTAATGTTGGCAGCAGTGAAATTTTTACAATTTTGTGCAGTTTTTTCTACCGAATGTTTACGAATTATTTATAAATTTTAAATCTACCTACACCTGATGATGACTTAGTCGAAACCGGTCGTGTATTTCAATAAGTCTTATGTTTAACAACTAATAAAGTGGAGAAAGTGCAAGTATTATTACTGTGTAATATGAATTCGCCTCATTCAATTAGCGCAAATTGTTAAAAAGATTTATTTTAAACCATTACAATCAATGAAATTTTTACTGTCACAGAAATGTGATAAACAAATTCCTGTTTTTGCATGTGAAATAGATTTTTTGATTACATCAATGAATTAAATAGTGTCCAGTAGTTATATATAGTGCATGAAGAGTGCGTTGCGTGGTATATTATAAAAAAATGCAAAAGTGTAATATTTAGAAACGTCCTTAGAAAGAAAAATCCTTAGAATGTATTTTAGTAATTGAAGACATGAATGGATGAAGGTGATATGCAGCAAAATTATGATTTTGAGAAAATTGAGTTCAAACTGTCACCTAAACATTTTAGAATATGTCGGACTTTCATTGATTCATGTCTTCAATTGTGTCTATCTCAACTTTATTAATGCATAAGTAGCTAAAATTGTAGTTTACCATTTAAATTTTAAGCTATACATTTTATTATTCAAAAGATTTGTTTTGACAAAAAAATCCATTAAAATTTTCACTTTTACAGGGGGCTTGAGATATCTATAATATTTCATTAATTTTCCTATTTTGCGTGTTACTAACATTACAATTGAAAAATTTTGATACCATATTATGATAATTAGTAAATTTTATTTTGATTTAAGCTATTAAAATAATCATCCTAATTTGCCAGACACATATTAATTATACTATTGTTACTATTGTTGGGGCTTGATATTTCTAGAAGTATATTAATTTTGCATGTTTTTGCTGTTTGGCGATTGATTTTTTTTTATATATAAAGGCTCAACCTGTATTGAAACAGGGTCGAAGCAACATTTCTTAGTTTTTATCAGCAAAGCATATTTATCTCTATTTTATAACAATTATGTTACACATAATGATTATAGATATTATTGTATTATAGAGCGAGCCAGGCGCGGTGAGTTGTGACGCTTTGACTCTGTGTTGAGCCTAATAATATCTTTTGGTTAAATTGTACTCGTTTCATTCTGAATAGAACTATTACTATTATAGTTAGTAGTCTGATTTTACAACATAAATGGCAAATATTCCTCTATTATTATAATAATGCTTGAGATTTTTAGATTTTTTAATTATTATTTTCATGTTTGTTTCTTGGTGATCTTGTGTGTCTTAAGCCGCCCGCCGCTGTGCACTATAAATAGATAAAAAAGCATGTATTTTGGAATTAGTCGACAATAATATTAATAAAGAAAAAGCGCGCTTGCATGTGTACACTTCAACATACCTCCTGGTTCTCGAAACGCGCATAAGCAAAGCGCGTGTTTGAAAATTCCCAATGTTTACCCGCTTTATTACACTAACGAGATATTTGTTTAAACGTAAAATACCATGAGAATCCCATACATTTGGGCAACGTCGCCATAGTATAAAAATATAATCTTGCCAAGATGTATCTATGTATGTAGAGCTACATTTCATTTCTGTTGATGGGCGGGGACGATTCCGCACATAGTCCTTTAATTAGAAAACTACATTTTAGTCATTTAAAATTTAATTAATATGGGCATAATTAAATAAAATTGTAATAGTCGATATGTTTTTTTACCGTACGTGTGTATATTTTATTATCAATTCAGTTGTTAATAAAAAAATATAAACAAAATAATTGTTTTATTGCTTCTTAATATTTCTTGTACCAACATTTTTACTATAGACCTACCATCCCTTTATGTCCGCTAGATGTCGTTGTTTTTTTCCAAAACGCCATCTAGCTGACCTCCAGGAATACTATGTAGCGTTCAACTAGATGGCGTTACATCACATGTTAAAAACACCATCTTCAATCTTGTACAATAAACTTATTAATACTTCTGTCGGTGTCCAATCTATCTCTATATATACTGTATTATCTATGGCCGCGTTGGATAGCAATGGCTTGTTCTCTTCCTCTCTTGTTTATTCACATTAATTAATGGTTAGCCATAATAATAATAATAAATATTTATTTAAACATAACATTACATAATATTATGTGTACTTATTATATTATTCTCTTTGTTATATACATTAATGAAAGTAGAAAAAACTGTAGATAATAGATAATATTATTAATTGACGAAAATTAATGAAATGCGGTACGGTACCGGCAGATGGCAGCATCTAAGTAAAAATGGACTAAAATATTACTTTTGATTACAGTAAATTTCATTAAGGGTCTCGGGTCTCAATTACACGTTGCATGCATGTAACACGTACCTACTACGAACCAAGTACGTATGTACGTAGCATAATGTCCATACTTAGCCCTGCAAAAAAAATCCTTAAACATAACACATAATCCGTGACGCCAAATCGTTAAATATCCAACCTTCAGTTTTGGGTTCATGTTGGGTTAGGTTTAGGTTATGAGGATTTTTCTTGCAGGGCTAAGAATACGTACGTACCTACTTGGTAGGTACAATGTCTAAAAACCAATTGAAAAAATATGAGATTTTTCGCTGTGTTTAAACCAATGGTCATTGGTTATAAACATCCTGAAAAGAAATTTGACTGCATTAGGTATACAATAAAATCAAAACTTAGGAACCTAGTTCAAGCCTTTTCTTAGTTTGTAATGAAAAAAAATATCTAAATCGGTTAAGTTTTGGAGGAGGGAAAAGGGATCCCCCAAACGTCGATTTCTTGTGCTTTTATTAGATAATTTCCGTTCGTGCTGCAATTGTCTCTATCGCGCTAGTGCTAGGCTAGCTAGGGCATTGCTAGAAAGCAATAGGTTTTATAAATACCTATTTTGTATTTCTCTCAACCGTGATCTCCTAACTTCTCAGCGGATTCTTTATTTAATTTCACAAAAATAGGAACTTTTTCGTCAAGTGCAACTTTTATTTTTCGTATAACTTTTATATCAACTAATGGCAGAATTTGAGTGGAATCCAAATAGTTATTTTATTTTATTACCCCTTGAATGAAACTTTGTAGTGTCGTGTAAGGTAAAATTTATTTATTATACCTAAATAAGAGAGAGTAAATTTATGTAAAAGGACGTGAAATTGATAATAGTAATTGTTGATCTCAAACTGTTGTACAGGGTGAATTTTACTATATTTTTTAACAATAATCTATCCTAAAAATAGCCAAAAACACCTTCGAAGCCTCTAAAATGTTTAAAAAGTAGTTTATTTAAATGTTAACATCCTTTATTAGAAATTGCAATTCAATTTCACTATTATCTGCAAAGTTAAAACAAAATTGTTATTATTTTTAATTTTATTGATTGCCAAAAACCTACTAAGCTTTATTTATTTATTTAAACATCATGCACATTTGTACATAGGCGGACTTAATGCCTCAAGGCATTTTCTACCAGTCAACCTTTAGGTGATTTAGATACAAAAATATGTAGATGCTTTCCAGAGTTAAAATAGGACAATTTTAAATTCAATTTACATTCGCTTTACATGTCCCTTTCGCTACATTTTATGTCCAAACTATAGAAACATTGCGATTAGGACGTGACGACTCTAGTTTTTATTGCTACTGATTATGCTTTTAGTAGAAAATAAACTAAGTGTACTAGAAAAAAATATTGATAACTTCGTTGGCTAATGGCTATGTACTCGTAAAACACGGTAACGAACCTCAGGGACTATTTTCGGTAAAGCTGTTGGCGGGAAGCTTTCGATGTAATTATTTAAGTTATGTTTTTTACATTGAGTCATATTTTATTTTAAACGCTAAAATAAATATAAAGGTATCTATTTATTAAAAACAATCAAAGTTTTATAGTCCACCTAACAAAAAACTTGAAATAAACCAAAATGAAAATACGCACTATCAGTGGGACATCGCTTTTTTACCCCCCTTTGACTAATTTTCAATTTCAATAAAATACAAAATGATGTTTTACCTCATCTAAATATATATATATCAATTAGTGAGAGATTTATAAACATATTTTTATAATTGTAATATTTTATTTCTATAAAAAATTCTCTAATTTTATGCAACTGCTTAAAATTATATTAAAAAAAAAAATGTGCCCCGCTACCAAGATGGTGGTTGTTCCGACTTCTTACAGAGTCGCTGTAAGGCCAACATGACAAAACGTAGTGAATATATTCTCTTTGAACGTGACGACCGCAACGTCCAGCCTTAGCAGGGCAGTCCGTCATCCTTCATCGCAGTGAGACCCGAGTTGGTCGCAAAGCAAAGCGAAATGTAGGTACTCCTGCGTATTGAGCAATGCAAGCCCCAATGGGGTCTCTGTTTGGCCTGAAGCAAATAGCAGGGGGCCGCCGCCGCGCCGGCGAAGTCGCGGTGTCTCACGAGTCAGCTAGTCAGCAAAAGACAGCTATAATATTGCTCCAATGTATTGCGTACACACTTGGGCACTATAATAATAGAATTTGCGGGCTGCGTGGCTGGTCTGGTTCCAATAATACCAGGCACCGTCACCGACATCGGTGTGGGAGATATTATTGTACTTACACCATATAAGTTTCCGCCCGGTAAGCATGTTTGAGAACGTGATGTTTGATTCAATTAAATAGATACCAAATAATAAGATATTATCAATTTATAATGAATTGTCTTTTCCCTATACCTATATATCTACTTAAATTAAGGTAAAAAAAGCAATAAAATTCATACCAGACATTTTTGAAATTTTGAATATCAATAAATGTACTTACGTGATTTGATAGATTGAAGTTTTCAATGCAATTTTTGAAAAGCTCATATTTTAATTTTAAAAGCCTTTTAAGCCGATCCGATCACGGTCCGATAAAAAGAAAGAAAAGAATATTATGTTAAATATTGAACATAATAAAATACATTATGGGTAAGTACAAGAGTACTACCTGTGGGATTGTTGTAAATTTTGATATCGGATACCCAATTAAAGCCGTAAAAGTTTCGGATTTTTCATATCATGCTCGGTCGAAAGAAAAACGATGTGTACTGTTAGACAATACTAAATACTATAAAATATCTTTAATGTATTATTTTAGCTACAGCGCAGGAGTCAGGTCTAAAAGGTGAGTTAATAATAATAATAATTCTTTATTTTCAGACAACTTAGGCCCTTTACAAAACATTTACATTACATATAATATACCGTGCGACACGGCGCCACAGCGGGTTCACATAGGGACAGTCCAGTCTACTAGCGAACATGTCCAGTAAGCTATTGGTGCTGCCTCTCACCCTGCGCACTAGGGATGCGCACCTTTTTCTCATGGTCGCGTAAAAGCAGTCTACACGCGCCTCCGCAAACATACCTGACGCGCTGCAGCGCCGAGGCAGCCCCAGCAGCAACCTGAACGCGTTGTTAAATTGGACACGGAGAGCACAGTACGATTTCTGGGTATAATTAGCCCATAAACTGCACGTATAAAAGGACGCGCAGAACGCTCTGAATAACGTCACCTTGACGTTGCGTGAGCTACGCGAAATAATAATAATTCCTATCAACGTTTATCTACTCCATCTACGTATCCTGATTTTAATTTGTCAAAAGAGTTCTGAAATTCATAGAACTGTATTTGCTGGACGTAACTAAAACTTGTGTACTGTAACTTGTTTATTATTTACTTTGTGGTACTGTTTAGTGTGTTTACCAGTCAACAAGAAGTCAACTCGTTCCTTTTAGTTTTGTCAAGTCATAAAAGAATTTCCTAGCATTATCCAATAGCAGGGCACTATTCATAGCGTGATATTATAGACTAGCTGTGCCCGCGACTTCGTACGCGTGGAAAACTGATTTAGGGCAGCAGTTTAAATACATTTTCAGTTTATGAACACTGAGGTTTGGATATTTAAAATCACAAATTTATAGTAATGCTTCTTTATACACGGTATTAGACGTGCATAGGCAAAAGAAGTAGGCCGATGGAGTTATAATAATAGTTTACGTTCAAATAATGGCCGTTTTTGTCGTGAATGTTTTGAGGTATTAAATTAAATTTTTTGAAGATCCCACGGGAACCCTTTCGTTTTTCGTTATAATATTTTCCAGTAATGCTCTTCAGATCATAAGCTACCTGCCTGCCAAATTTCATTTAAATACGTTAAGTAGTTTGGCTGAAATACCGTCAAATAGGTAGCTATAATTTTTTGAAGATCCCACGGGAATCCTTTCGTTTTTCGGGATAAAAATTTTCAGTAATGCTCTTCAGATAATAAGCTACCTGTATGCCAAATTTCATTTAAATACGTTGAGTAGTTTGGCTGAAATACCGTCAAATAGGTAGCTACAATTTTTTGAAGATCCCACGGGAACCCTTTCGTTTTTCGGGATAATAATTTGCTCTTCAGGTCGCAAGCTACCTGCCTGCCAAATTTCATTTCATTCCATACAGTGGTTTTAGCGTGATGCGATGACAAACATTCCCATACGGACAGACAGACAGACAGTTAAACAGACAGACAGATTTTTTTTTTCAAAAATGTTATTTGTAGGTTCTGTGGCTTTTATAGACCCCCTTTTTTTAATTTTCACTTAAAAATTCTTAATGTACAGACATGACTCCTCTATAGATTTATTATATGTATAGATAGATAACGCGTTACCAAGTAGATACATTTAAAGCATGTGAATTAATTTGATCAATGCCGATTTGTATAAATATATAAATCTGATAAAGCAATCGGGCACCTGAGCCATAACAATTATCTACAGTGAAGATAATAACAAATAAACACACCTACTACTATCTATAATAGGTATTCATTTTGTATCTTTATTTTGTCTAATGGCTGTTTTATTTTGCAAATGTCATTAGACTTCGGTAATCGGCTTTATCTTATATTTATAACCGACTTCCTAAAAAGGCGAAGGTTCTCAAATCTGCCTGTATTTTATGTAAGTATGTTCACCGAATACTCCCAGATTTATTATCCGATTTCCGTAAATGTTATTACCCGGGCTCAAAAAAAATTAAGCTGTTTAAGTTGTTAGGACCATTTTCGAGAATATAATATTTAAGCTCAAATTCACTAATCCGAAACCTCACACAGGAAGTACGGTCTACCTTTCATAAGTTACATATCTACCTAATTGCTCTATAAGCCTTTTATTTTAAAGAATTATTGGAATAATGTTGGAGTTTTTATTATCTATTAACAAATAAGTATGATGAGCCATCATCGAGGGAATAACAATATTTTAAGGTTTTTTCCAACTAGTGTAAAGTGTCTTACTTAATTACTAAAAAAATATAATCTATACGACTTTGTTTGTTTGTTCTATGTGGTACCAGTGGGGTTACGGGCTACGAATAACTACTTGCTTTTACAATCAAAATGTATTATAAAACTTTAATCTAAATGGTTAATATTAAGAATAATCTATAATATATACTAATATTAAGAATAATCTATACTAATATTATAAAACGGAAGAGTTGGATTGTTTAAACGCGCTAATCTCAGGAACTACTGGTCCGATTTAAAAAAAAATTTTTTGTTGGATAGTCCATTTATAGGGAAAGGCTTTAGGCTATTTATCATTACGCTGCGACCAATAGGAGCAAAGCGTGATAAGCGTCAGTGAGAAATGTTGCAAAAACGGGAAAAATTATATATTAGACATATTTTGGGGACTTTTGTTGCGTGCGCTGCATAAACGGTCACTCAAAAACCACGCGAATGAAGTCGCGGGCACAGCTAGTATATATATATATATATACATCCAGGAAGCGTTTTGGCGTCATGGTGGTCGTGCGTTATTACGACGTCCCCTACTTCTGCTTATATTTTTTAAATTATTTCTATGAATGTTTCTTAACTAAATCATTTCCAGCACTGTGACGTATTTTGTTTTCCGCTAACTTTATTTTCTACGATATTCTTCTTGCAGTCATGCCCAAACACTTTTGAACCCCGAACCACCTGGGTGACTTTCTGAAGTCCTGGATATACTTGTGATTTTTGACTAAAGAGACGATGTTTTTGCGTCCGGCGACTTTTGCCAAAGAAATGCGACGTTGCCAATTTTCAGTTTTATTATCTATCTCTTTCTTAGGGTTGCGTCTTTGTATTGACCAGTGCCAGACCAGAGTATCAATGGTTTCGCACTAAATATTTTAACACGATTCGAATGCCTTATAATAAGACTCTAGAAAACTCAGGACAGAAATTTTGTAAAATAATAATTGGTTGTAGCTTATCATAGAAATAGTTCTACGATCGCACCGGGTTAGAAATGATGTAGTCCGTAACCGATATTAAGGGAGTGAGTCATTAGGCATCTAGGTGAGGAAATGAATGAAGTTAAACCTAAAAATAAATGAATATAATATACGGACGTCAGAAACCAATATAATGATGTCAGAAAGCAATATACGGACGTTAAATAGCGATAAACGGACGCCGTAAGAAAATATACGGTAGCCGTAAAGCAAGATACCGACGCCATAAAATAAAAAAGGATTTCTGATAGTAATGAAAGAAGTTAAATTCAATAGAGGTTGCGTCACGTAAAAATAACGCTGGTTGTATGAGCCTCCATACAAACCAGCGTTCTTTTTATGTAACTTATACCTACCTACTTACAAGAAAATGAAATAAAAGTTATGATATACGGACGTCTGAAAGCAATATACGGACGTCCAAAAGCAATATACGGACGTCCGAAAGCAATATACGGACGCCACAAAAAAAAACAGGTCTGACTACTTCCGCTGTACCGTGGCAGCCGAACTAACGCGCGGCACAGAGGTAGTGGTCAGACTATAGTAAAATTGACAGAATCTTTTTATTTCTGCCTGGTAATAAGAGTTTATGTAACTGTAACTTCAACCCTCTTACTAATAAATGCGATGTAGGTAAGCTCAACTTTATTTCTGTATCTTCCAGAATAGAAATGATGTAGTCCGTAACCGATGTTAAGGGAGTAAGTCATTAGGCATCTAGGTGAGGAAATGAATGAAGTTAAACCTAAAAATAAATGAATATAATATACGGACGTCTGAAAGCAATATACGGACGTCCAAAAGCAATATACGGACGTCCGAAAGCAATATATGGACGCCACAAAAAAAACAGGATTTCTGTTATAGTCTGACTACTACCGCTGTACCGTGGCAGCCGACCTAACGTGCGGCACAGAGGTAGTGGTCAGACTATAGTAAAATTGACAGAATCTTTTTATTTCTGACTGGTAATAAGAGTTTATGTAACTGTAACTTCAACCCCCTTACTAATAAATGCGATGTAGGTAAGTTCAACTTTATTTCTGTATCTTCCAGAATAGAAATGATGTAGTCCGTAACCGATATTAAGGGAGTAAGTCATTAGGCATCTAGGTGAGGAAATAAATGAAGTTAAACCTAAAAATAAATGAATATAATATACGGACGTCAGAAACCAATATACGGACGTCAGAAAGCAATATACGGACGTTAAACAGTGATAAACGGACGCCGTAAGACAATATACGGACGCCGTGAAGCAAGATAACGACGCCATAAAATAAAAAAAATAACGCTGGTTGTATGAGCCTCCATACCTCCAAACCAGCGTTCTTTTTACGTGACTTATACCTACCTACTTACAAGAAAATGAAATAAAAGTTATGATATACGGACGTCTAAAAGCAATATACGGACGCCCAAAAGCAATATACGGACGTCCGAAAGCAATATACGGACGCCACAAAAATAACAGGATTTCTGATAATATAGTCTAACTACTACCGCTGTACCGTGGTAGCCGACCTAACGCGCGGTACAGAGGTAGTGGTCAGACTATAGTAAAATTAACAGAATCTTTTTATGTCTGCCCGGTAATAAAAGTTTATGTAACTGTAACTTCAACCCCCTTACTAATAAATGCGATGTAGGTAAGTTCAACTTTACTCGTATTTCTGTATCTGCCAGAATACACAGATCCGACGGCGACAAAAATAAAGTTGAACCTAGGTTGAACTTACAGCGCGTTTATTAGTAAGAGGACCGAAACGGACAGGAATGAGCGCGGATGTCGATGTGAAGGAGGAAATGAATGAAAGGGAGTAAGTAAGCGACAATGAGGGAGAAGCCAAGGCGAGAGTGGGAGCGTGCGTAGCCGGTGATCAACTTAATTCTACTATTTCATCAAGCAGCTACAGTACAGTATAGCTTCATCAAGTCATTTCTAAATATTTCTTCCACAAGACGACATCCTTCAAGTTAACATAAAAATACTTATAACAGGCACCAGTCGCAAGGACGCAAAAAGATCACCAGCACGGGTGGTGCGGCGGACGTGCGTATTCTTTTAAAGTAAACATTTGTGATTTGAGTGAGAATTAAACAAAGTAGCGGCGCGTACGACTTGGCAACGTCGCATAGCCGGACGCCAAATACGCGGGTACTCGGTGAAGTGGTGAAGATGTATACGGCTGCGCAATATACGCCCGGCAGTGGCGCTACGCGGGCGTTGCGGAATCTCTTGAAACTTTTGCAAATACTTTTTCAGTCGAACTATCAACTTTTTGACTTCCATCGATTTTTGTTCTGGTGGCAGCTGGGACCGAAAGGACGTAACTGCCGCTACCTAACAAAGTGGCGTCCGGTATGCGGACGTCAAATGCCGGTGGACGCCACTTTAAATGCAATTTCTCCTTCAGGGGACGCCCAATTGTTTGGGGGGTAAATATATATATATATATATATATATATATATATATATATATATATATATAAATACTTCCTTTAGCTTAGCCATTAGCTGTAATCGACGTATAATAGATTTTTCTATGATTTTTATAGATTATTTCTATGTATATATAAATACTTCCTTTAGATTACATGTAATCGACGAATAGCACTTAGCAGTGCGGAATAACTAGTAATGGTTTATGTTACACTGTGTAGATTAAGGTTTTTGTATTAATGTATTTCTTTTATTGATTAAATAAATAAATAAAAAATCCTAGACATATTAATAGGTTGGTAAAAAAGACTTTTCGCATTATATTATGTATGAACTTGTCATAAAATCTCTTGGGCTATATCATTTGTATCTGGCTGATTTTGGTATTATTAAAAAGTTTTAATTTTACAGAAGACAATTCCAAATAAAAATTAGGTACCTAAATGTGAGATTTTCATCTCAATATCTCAGTATGGTCTTACGACCTTAGTCTGTTCATCATTAACAAACATAAAAAAATTAAATTTTAATTTGTTTTTCTTATTGTTAAAGTGAGTTGAAGAATAAATTTAGAACCCTAATGAAGAAATTCGATACATTTTAAAATTTTATTACAATAAATAATAGTTTAAAAAAACTAAAAAACACGCTTTTATAGCTAACCGAATGATTGTTACATTTACTTTATCAAGCACCCCACGCTTTTTACTCTGAATTTAATTCTTTTGTTAACAACTTAAACTTTATTATAATTTTATTTTGAGGTGATAAATTCTAATTGATTGTTCGATCTTCTACTACTGTAATATAAACTCTTCGAAATTAAAATTATTTTCTATTTTTTAGTTCGGTTAGCTATAAAAGCGTGTTTTTTTAGTTTTTTTTAACTATTATTTATTTTTCATTTTTTAGTTCGATTTATCAATTAGTTATTTGTTGACATGTGGTATCGAAATTTCTCACAAATCGTTTCGCCTGATCATTTCATTCAAAGCTTCACTGTTGCATGGAGTTTTTCCTGTTAACTTAGAACAATCGAGTTCTTCAATCCGAATACCGTGATATGTTTTAAATATAATTAATTCCTTCCTTATCGACTGTAAAACCGAAGCTATACAGAAATCGTATGTGATACAGAAGTAATCGGGACTTTTTGACACGTCTAGTTAATTAAAGTTACGGTCTTCTTTTTTTTTTTTTTTTTTCATTGTCATCGGTCCTTGATACGTATGCAAAGTTTCACATTAATCAGACTTCTGGAAACTGGTGAAAATTAAGTTCAAAGATTCCGTTACATAGATACAACCCAAGCTAATAAAAGCGTTATAAAAAAGATAAAAAGACAAGCCGCGAAAAAAATGTTGTGATGTTTATGGACTTAATGCATTATCTGTGATAGTAGCGAAAATTTGGTTTAAGCGATTTCAATCCGGAAATTTTGATATTAAAGATGTACGTCGCTCTGGTCACCCTCTTACGGACAAAACTAATAGCATTTTTGAAAAAGTGGAGCAATATGGGGATGGGGATATTAGTAGTTACGATGTAGCTGAAGAACTAGGGATTGACCACAAAACGGATTTAGCGCATTTGAAAAAAACTGGGTACACAAAAAACCTAGATATTTGGGTGCATCATGAGGTCACTAAAAGAAACCTAATGAACCGTGTACTCATTTGTGATTCTTTATTACGACGTAATGAAACCGAACCATTTTTGAAGAAGCCGATAACTGGTGATGAAAAGTAGATAACGTACGACAAGAACGTGCGAAAAAGACCCGGTTTAACTTGCAACAAGGTGATGATGTGTATGTGGTGGGATTGGTAGGGCATTATTAATTATGAGCTGTTACCGCCAGGCAGGACCATCGATTCTGAACTGTACTGCGAACAACTGATGAGATTAAAGCAAGAAGTTGAGAGAAAGTGGCCGGAATTAATCATCATATTTTAGTCACTCAGCAAAAATTACGGTAGTTTGGCTGGGAGGTGTTAATGCATCCGCCGTATAGTCCTGACCTTGCACCTTCAGATTTCCACCTGTTTCGGTCAATTGTAAATAAACTTTATAAAAAAACCTTTTGAATTTTTATATAAAATGCGAAGACCTTTTTTTCCCAACCTAATATATAATAATAATAGTTCCCCTCACCGATTTAATTAAAACCAGGCCAGCTACGCAGGAGTTATTTTATTGTGCCCAAGTGTGTGCGCAATGCACAAAGACACTCTCTCTTCCTTTTACTCTCATAAGTCATAACCCATTGGGACGGTAAACCGATACGACTGGTGGGAGAACAGGCGCAGGACCGACTTTTTACATGCCCATCCGACGCATGAATCATATTTCTTGTCAGACAATCAGGTAACCTGCATTGTCCTAACTAAACTTGAAAACAACACTTTTGTTCTTCCAACGCGGGAATCGAACCCACGACCTTCGGGTCGAGAGCGAAGCTCAGAACCACTATACCCTGGAGGTTCTTCTGCCTAACTTCTGCCTAATATACCTATATAACTATTTAGCAATCCTGATTGTGAGTAGAGTAGAGTCAGAACTTTACAGCATTTTAATTTCATATTCAGTTTTTAATTATTTAGATACAGAAATTACTTATTTTATTTTTCAAATCAAATCAAAATATTTTATTTCCAAATGAAACTTAACAAGCTATTTTCGGAAAGTCAACAAAAAGGCTACCACCGGTTCAACCCTAGCCCGCCGAGAAAAACCGTCGTAAGAAACTCTGAAGAACCGGCGTAAGAAACTCGGAGATTAAATGAGAAATTGATTTATCTATACTTCTATACTAATATTATAAAGAGGTAACATTTGATTGTTTGTTTGTTTGTTTGTTTGAATGGAATAGGCTCTGAAACCACTGAACCAATATGAAAAATTCTTTCACCGTTGGAAAGCTACATTCCTAGCGCTGAACATAGGCTATATTATATGTTTAAAAAAAGTAGGGTTCCTTACTAAAACCCCAAAAATGTAGCCCAAAGTGTAAAAATACGACCTCCAAAATTTCTTACATCGTGTGCGCTTCGACAACGGCTTGACCAATTTCGCAAATTTTTTTTACGGTATGTTCGTTGTTGTCACGAAAAGGTTATTATGAAAGAAAATGTTAAAAAAAATAAGCAGAATTAGAAAAAAGAATTAGAAAAAAGAAGAAAATACGTGATGGTCACGCGGGGTTTGAACCGATTACGGCCTGATTACGCAACTCCGTGGGCATCAATTCTCCGTGGATATCTACTTCTTCTTCTTACGTGTCCGGCTGTCGCAAAACCGGATAAGTGAACTGAAATATGAACTATTGTTGTAGTCACAGATTAGAATAGTACTAATGTGGTTGTAGTTCAATATGCGTCTCGTAATGGTAACTTAATTTTTTTTTATTTTTTTATTTATTAAATCAATAAGAATTACATAAAAAAAAATATGTGTGCGTGTACTAGTGTACACACGTAAGAAGTGAAACTTCTTTATGGCCTTATTTTTCGAAAAATGATCTACAAGCAAAAAAAAAAAAAAAAATTTTTTTTTATATTTTTTTTTTTATATTTTTTTAGTATTGATATATTATTTATCACGTCGCTATTGTGTTTCAGAAATAAATAAGGGTGCTATTAATAAAACGTGGCTTGACCCTCTCACGATTCTGGGTGACTGGAAGGGGGGGGAAGATGGCGCGTAACGGAAAAATGTGACGCGTAACCAAAAAATGTGACGGTAAATTTTTTTCCAACGCCGATAAAGAAGTTTCACTTCAAAAAAATTTTTATATTTTTTTATTTTTATTTTATATTTTTTTTTTATTTTTTTTTTTATATTTTTTTTTGTATTGATATATTATTTATCACGTCGCTATTGTGTTTCAGAAATAAATAAGGGTGCTATAAAAAAACGTGGCTTGACCCTCTCACGATTCTGGGTGACTGGAAGGGGGGGGAAGATGGCGCGTAACGGAAAAATGTGACGCGTAACCAAAAAATGTGACGGTAAATTTTTTTCCAACGCCGATAAAGAAGTTTCACTTCAAAACTTAAACTACACAGTGTAACACAAACCATTACTGGTTTTTCCGCACACTGCTAAATGTTAGTCGTCGATTACAGGTAATGTAAAGTAAGTACTTATATAATATTTATTAATAATTAATTAATATTTATTATTACATATTAACAGCATTTTAGCACTATATACTATGTACTTTTAAATACAGATACCAGAATATAAATAACTATTTACAATAAATAAAATACAACAAATAAGTTGTAAAGGGCCTATGAGATTCCATGATTGGAAATTTTTACAATAATTTACAAATAATAGGTATTTATCATTATTAACTTACTGTTTTGTGTAGTTTCCCTAAATAAGTGTGAGTAAATTGTAACTTATAAGTGATTGCCAGTGATTGCCAGTAAATAAGAACCCGGAACTCGCAAAGCGGAACCCGAAATGCGGACACCGCAAACGCGGAAATCTTCTCTTATCAATCTTCGTCTTCTTAAAACACGATTTAAAAAGTTAAAATATCAAAAAAACCGGACACTTATGTCTAAAAATTGATGTCCATTTTACCACTCAAAAAAGGAACGAAATGCTTGTAAACCTTAGATAAAGAATCCTATGTATATTCTTTATGTATATTCTTTATCTATGTTGTAAACAGTGCATTTTGACATAAGAACACAGCTTTGAACTGTCAAATGAAAGCGGCAGCTAGCGAGCTCGCGGCTTGGATGTTTCATGACTACTTTCTTCTTCTTCTCGGTTGAATTCCTACCACAGATTAATATATATTTTTTCACAGATTAAAGTAGTATTAACTATTAAGTTTTTTTTAAATTATTTATTCATCTAAAATTACACTTAAATATAATACACTATTATCTCGCCAAACACATGTTTAACGGCGAGGGTTTTGACAGCGGATTGTGTGTGGGGTATTCGAGTAATACTATTAAATACATTACTCTAATCTATGACTTTGGCGAATTTAATTTCCCTAGCTGGGTAAAATTACCCCTCTTCCCCCCGGACCGCCGTAAAGTGCACTTGTGTTTTAAGATCTATGCCAAATTTTTATTAAATTATAAATTCAAATTCAACCTAAAATCACAACCTAAAAAATAGGAGTGCAGAAGTTTTGGGAAGATCGGCTAAACCGTGAGTCAAACCTCGTCATAAAATTACTGTGCGCCTGGTACTTTGTACGTGCCCCTTCCTCAACCCTGTTTCTGACGTCAACGTCTAAAGCTGCGCGTGCGCATACGCTTATCCTATCAAAGCGATCGATACTCCGCCATTTTCAACTGAAACACCACCCACCGGAACTAAGCTCCACCCCTTTTCTATGATAGGGTGAGGTCAAAGAACTGAAGGCGTGACTATTAAGGTGCCATATTGATTTGATTTGCATTACTCCTTTCTACGCATAAGATCCTAGTAGAAATGGATAAAATGGACAAATCGTTATCAGACTCTGAGATTGAAATGTCGCAACAAAATACTCCAACGAATTTCATAACTACCCGCACTGGAAAAAGAAGAAGGGAAGATGATCACGGCGCAGATTTTGCTGCTTTAAGAGATGAAATGAAAAATATGTTCACAACATTTATGACAACACAAAATATTGAATTTCAAAAATATATAAACATTTTAAAGGAAATCCAGAAATCTAACCAAAACATCGAAAATTCCATCTCATTTCTAACTTCTCAAAATAAGGAACTACAGGAAAAAATCATTAAAATTGAGGTAGAAGTTAAGGAAAATAGAAAATACATCGCTGTACTGGAAGACAAAGTAGAAGACTTGCAGAAAGATAGACGTAAAAGTAATTTAGAAATAAAAAATGTTCCCAAGAAATCTAACGAAACGAAAGAAGACCTTATTCAGATGGTAATAAGCCTATCCAAAAATGTTAGTTGCGAAATAGGGAAATCCGATATTAAGGACATTTATAGAGTACGTGGAAAAAGAGAAGACATTCAAAATACACCTATAATTGTAGAAACTTCCTCAACGATATTAAAAAATGATTTTTTAAAAATGTGTAAGGCGTATAATATCAAAAATAAATCAAAATTATGTGCAAGACATCTGGGACATCGTTATTCAGAGGACACGCCGATCTACATATCAGAGCAACTAACTACTAAAGCGGCAAGATTATTTTTTCTGTCTAGAGACCTTGTTAAGTCCCACTCGTATAAATTTTGCTGGACAGCGTATGGGAAGGTTTATGTACGGAAAGAAGAAAATTCTAGAATAATATTAATTACAAGCGAAACTCAAATTCATCAACTTACTACACCTTGACTAGTCTTAGTTTTATTATTAAGCTGCATGCTCTCTTATAATCTTATTTTAATTTTTTACTTAATGATATTATTATGTAATTTTTGTGCCAACACACTCAACAAAAACATTCTTATGTACTCAATCAAACTCACTCGCCACCACAAATTTGAACTTTACTTTTTTTCATTTATTTTAACATATTTTTACATCTTATTTCAATTACATGGAAATAGCTCAATATTGTGCAGACAAATGCTAATTTATTTACAAACGCTATCTACGAATACAATTTATCAGATTGTTATGAAATACAAACAAGGTTTTAATGAAATTTCTAATTATTATATTTATTATGAATGTAGCCATTTACTAATATTGTTTTTACATATTATATTTACAAGAACTAAACATGGATAGTACATATACCAGAATAAAAGAAATAGACGAACTAAAATTTTCAAAATGTTTTCAATGTGACATACAAGATGTATCAAAATACATAAAAATAAAAAAAAATTGTGACCTTACAATAATCTCGCAAAACATAAGGAGTATATACAGCAACATCGATGACTTCATAACCACACACGCACTTTTAGACTTTGAAGTAGATGTCATAACTTTTAATGAATGCAGACTCAACTCAGATCGGCCGGTACCGATCTTACCAAATTACATATCCCTAAAAACCCAATACAACATAAACCAAAACGATGGTGTAGTGGCCTATGTTAAACGTAATTTAAAAGCAACGTTGACTGAAGTTAAACTAGATGAGGCAACATGTATTCAGATAGTCATTAATAATAATCAAACAATATTAAGTATTTACCGTTCTCCGTCAAATTGCAACGCTACTAAATTTATTGACTCTCTAAGTGGATATTTAGACACTTTGAAATCGCACAGCAACATAATTATAACAGGTGACATAAATATTAATTTAATTAGCAAATTGACTGAAAGTTCATACGAAAATACAAACAGGATAAACTATTTGAATATGTTGTCTAGTCATGGATTTCTCCCAGGTCACACTCTACCAACCAGGATTGATAGCTGCCTGGATCACGTAATGATCAAAATAAACCAAAATACGTATGTTCCACATGTAGGAGTCTTAAATACATCAATTACGGATCATTATACCTTACTAATTAAAATAGCTAAAACAAAGCAATATAAACAACACACTAAAAGTATAGAAACTATTGATTATAACAAATCATTAGCTACACTCATGCAATCCAATATCCCAGACCTGTTGTTTAGCAATGACCCTGACTTTATTACAGAAAAACTAACCGAGAAGCTTGTTGAGTCATTGCAGAGCGGGAAAACTATAAGAAAATTGTCTAGATCTAAAATAATTATAAAACCTTGGATCACACCCGGCATTGTAAGGTGTATTCAAAATAGGAATAAAATGCAACTTAAACTACGACAAGACCCTAACAATGAAATAAAGATATTAACATATAAAAGATATAGAAACTTCTGCAACAACTTAATACATAAATTAAAACGAAAATATGATAGAGAACAAATAGATAAAGCAGCTAAAAATTCTAAACAACTATGGAACACGATAAAATCTATAACTAACTTAAACACTAACAAAATATCAAGCACAGAACTATTACACATAAAACAAAATCCTAAAGAATCAGTTGAATATATTAATAACTATTTTGCGAACATAGGGAAAAACTTAGCTAGTAGTATCCAAAGTTTACATGCAAACCGACCATCTAATAATTCTCTAGCTGTGTCGGAAACAAATATGTTGTCATCATTTGTACTGCTGGACACTGACCCTCATGAAGTTGATAATGTCCTTACAAGTCTTAAGTCCGACAGTGCACCTGGATGGGATGGTATCCCCACTCGTTTCCTAAAGTTGTCAAGGAATGTTATAGTACCAATAATAAGTCATCTTACAAATCTCTGTTTCCAACAAGGCGCATTTCCATCACAGCTGAAAAAGTCCTTAATTACCCCTGTATACAAAGCCGGGGTAAGAACAGACGTCAACAATTATAGACCAATTTCGGTACTACCTGCAATATCTAAAATCATTGAAAAGCTAATTAATACACGACTTCGTAAATACCTAGACAGTTTTGGTATTCTCTCGAACTTACAGTTTGGATTTAGGTGTGGTAAATCCACTGAAGACGCAGTGTCGGCTTTGTGTACTGAAATTTCCCAACAACTAGACGTAGGTCAAAAAAGCTTAACTGTTTTCCTAGACCTCAAAAAGGCCTTTGACACTGTATCCATTCCTATACTTATACGTAAGCTTGAATGTATAGGTGTCAGAGGTACACCCCTAAGACTTTTTGAAAATTATTTACATGGAAGGAAACAGCAAGTAAAAATCGAAAATCTTACCAGCGAAGAGGAGGTAGTTGATTTTGGGGTTCCTCAGGGTAGCGTGTTAGGTCCTACCCTATTTCTCATTTACATAAATTCCCTAACCAATATAAACATAAAACATGGACGGGTAGTATCCTACGCAGATGACACCGCAATCACCTTCAATGGTAAAGATTGGGAATCAGTATTTCGAAGGGCTGAGGACGGTCTTAAACTTGTATCACAGTGGTTGGCCAGTAATCTCTTAACACTCAACGTCGCTAAAACTTACTATATCTGTTTCTCTATTAATAATAAAACGCAACCCAAAAATAACCTCAATATAAAAATACACCATTGTCAAAATTTTAATAACAGTGATACAAGTTGTTCATGTAGTACAATCATTAAAGTAGAATCGACTAGGTATCTAGGAGTAGTCTTAGATCAGCACCTTAAATGGCACCATCAAATCCAATATACTAGCGATAGAGTCAGGAAACTTATGTGGATTTTCAGGAAACTTAGATATGTAACCTCAAAGAAAACAATAAATCAGTTATATATTTCTTTGGTACAAGCAATTATAAATTACTGCATCACAATCTGGGGAGGTGCAGCTAAAACTAAATTATTAGAAATTGAAAGGAGCCAAAGGTGTTTAATCAAAGTAATGTACTTTAAGCCCTTTCTTTTCCCGACTGATGATCTTTATAAATTATGTCAACTATTATCTGTAAGAAAACTCTACATTTTAAATACAACCTTAAAGTTACACAAACTTTTACCGTACAAACCTACTCAAGTCAATAAAAGGAGACCAGAAAAAGCAGCTATACCACCTTATGTTCGTACACAATTTGCACAAAGACAGTATTACTCGCAGTCTGTCCATATCTACAATAAACTAGACAGCAATCTAAAATTTCACCAACTAAACCAAAATGAAACCAAAGATGTCATAACAAAATGGCTATTGAAACTCAATTATGATACGACAGAATCAATACTGCAACATATTATCACCTAAATTTTAAATACACACACACATGCACAGATAAATACACGCACACATACATAGACGCACACACGTACACATACATACACGCGCGCGCGCACACACACACGCACATACACACACACGCACACACACACACTCACACTCACACACAAACACATGCACACACACACACACAAAACACACACGCACACAGGCACTTTTTAAAACTTAAGTTCTCAATAGGTATATTAAACTAATGCTTTAAACTTGTTACCTAAATTATTATATTATATAAAGTATGATAGATTTAAGGAAGAGCGGGGCCGCCTAATACAAGTATATTTTTTACTTACCAGGTAGTTCCAATCTCTGTTTAATTGTACAACAAAAGTGTAAAAAGTTAAATAAATATTTTTGAATTTTTTGAATTTTTTTTGAATGTTAGATGTCTTACAATAATAATTAAATGTCAGTATTAAAATAAATAAATTCAATATCATCTTAATACAAAATGTCAATTACAGTACTTAGTGATTAAATTCATAATTGTCATTTAAGAATACCTACATATAATATCAATACATTTTAATTACTATTCCAATGCATTAACCATTTTTTTATTATTATTTATGTTCTAAAAACTCATTTATTCTGTAAAAACATTTTTCAGTAAGCCAGTTGTATAGTTTTTTTATAAATAAGTTAGAGGTTAGTTCTTTTAAGTTCTCAGGCAATTTTTCTGAAGAACCATCACCTTACGGCTGCATTCACCATGTGCTTGTCTTGCCAGTCATCTTGCTATGGCTAATAAAATAAAAAATCGTTATAAGTGGGGCTAATTTTACCCAGCTAGGGAAATTAAATTCGCCAAAGTCATAGATTAGAGTAATGTATTTAATAGTATTACTCGAATACCCCACACACAATCCGCTGTCAAAACCCTCGCCGTTAAACATGTGTTTGGCGAGATAATAGTGTATTATATTTAAGTGTAATTTTAGATGAATAAATAATTTAAAAAAAACTTAATAGTTAATACTACTTTAATCTGTGAAAAAATATATATTAATCTGTGGTAGGAATTCAACCGAGAAGAAGAAGAAAGTAGTCATGAAACATCCAAGCCGCGAGCTCGCTAGCTGCCGCTTTCATTTGACAGTTCAAAGCTGTGTTCTTATGTCAAAATGCACTGTTTACAACATAGATAAAGAATATACATAAAGAATATACATAGGATTCTTTATCTAAGGTTTACAAGCATTTCGTTCCTTTTTTGAGTGGTAAAATGGACATCAATTTTTAGACATAAGTGTCCGGTTTTTTTGATATTTTAACTTTTTAAATCGTGTTTTAAGAAGACGAAGATTGATAAGAGAAGATTTCCGCGTTTGCGGTGTCCGCATTTCGGGTTCCGCTTTGCGAGTTCCGGGTTCTTATTTACTGGCAATCACTGGCAATCACTTATAAGTTACAATTTACTCACACTTATTTAGGGAAACTACACAAAACAGTAAGTTAATAATGATAAATACCTATTATTTGTAAATTATTGTAAAAATTTCCAATCATGGAATCTCATAGGCCCTTTACAACTTATTTGTTGTATTTTATTTATTGTAAATAGTTATTTATATTCTGGTATCTGTATTTAAAAGTACATAGTATATAGTGCTAAAATGCTGTTAATATGTAATAATAAATATTAATTAATTATTAATAAATATTATATAAGTACTTACTTTACATTACCTGTAATCGACGACTAACATTTAGCAGTGTGCGGAAAAACCAGTAATGGTTTTTCCGCACACTGCTAAATGTGATGTGATGGCTAAATGTGGTGTGTAATTTTCCGATGTCATGTAATAACCTTATCGTCAACTTTTGATATTAATTAGTATTATCCCAGATACCTAGTAAATTATGTTTAGTCATTGCCATTTGTCATTCGATGATAAGTATCGAGAAGTATATAAATAATTTGTTCAGCTGGAAATGTTCACTTTAGGCCACATTTTAGTCATGAAGCAGTTTTTAGTATTGTTGTCTATAATTGCGCTTGCCGGTAAGATTGATTAAGAACGTGATATTTTGTTTGAATTAAATAGATAGCAACTAATTAGATATTATTAATTTATATTGCCTTTTCCCCAATACTTATATTATAGTGAAAAAAGCAACTCATGGGTAGAGCAGTTCGTAATAATGAGTTATTAGACATTTTAAGCTTGTCACCTTCGTGTATTCTGTTATATAAAAAAGTTTATATATTTTTTTAAGTTCGACCTTTGAAGTTTTCAATGAAATTTTTGTAAATGTTCATAGGCTTATTTCTTAGAGCCTTTTAACATTATTCGATCCGATAACGGACCGATAATGAGAATGACAAGAACAATATAGTAAATATTAAAACATAATGCATACACATATTATACTATCTGTCTTTTTATGATATTCCATATGGATTACCTACACAATATCAGAACCATTTTTCCTATCATTTCCATTAGGTAAAAGCTCCTATAGTTTCCGATTTTACGAAGCATGCTGGGTTGAAAAAAAGCGGTCAGTACTGTACTGACTGACAATACTATATAATATATTACCATCATTTAATGTATTGTTTTGATTTCAGCTGCAGCGGCCGAGCCAGGTCTGAGAGGTGAGTTATTTTTTTTCGGTTCATTCGGCCCTTCAACGTTTACTCGAACTAAGATGTCCTCTTATTTTAATTTGTCAA
The DNA here is from genome assembly GCA_905187575.2 of Celastrina argiolus. NCBI lineage: Eukaryota > Metazoa > Arthropoda > Insecta > Lepidoptera > Lycaenidae > Celastrina > Celastrina argiolus. Next base: position 14,237,761 of record LR994580.1, on the reverse strand, counting down.
ATAGTTCTAAAATGCTTTGTACAAACACATATACATATAGAAGAAATGTCGTATGTCTGTTACGTACTCCCGACAATTTCAACGGATTGATATTTTAGTATTTGAGTATTCGGTAAACTAAAGAGAATAAAGAAAATCGTTAGATCGTAACATTTTGTACTCGCGACTATATCTACAAACGACAATTTATTCGGCACGCGGCACGATCGAATCTGAATCAAAATCAAATCAGTTTGGAGATTTTGGTGTTTACCAGTTAACTTGCAGTCATCTAGTAACGTTCCTATTAGTTTTATTAAATCATATATATATAACGAATTTTATAGCATTAGCTAAACGTAAGGCACGATTCATAGCGCCTTATGATATTAAAGATAATACGTTATCTATACTAATATTATAAAGCGGAAGGGTTTGTTTGTTTGTTTGTTTAAACGCGCTTTACTCGGGAACTACTGGTCCGATTTGAAAAAAGCATAGAAACCGTTTAAACCTTCCCTGGACTTCCACGAATATTTCAAGACTAAATAAAGCCGAATCGGTTCAGAGACTAACGAACAGCAATTCATTTTTATATACAAGATTTTATTAATTAATGACCTCATAGTAATAAATCTTTGTAACTTTCAGTTAAATTCAACGTCGGACTGAGGCCAGGCACGGACTTTTTCTTCGACGTACCGAAGACCATCGCTGCCGCTATCCTTGAGGGCTGGTCGCTGACTCAGCGCGTGAACACCCCGGCCTACTCCTCGCTGGTCCTGTACTGCCCCGCGGACAGGGTTCTTTGTGGGTACTTCGACGACCTCGGCTTCATCGCTGGACTGCAAATTGCCGTAAGCTTGAAGGCCCAATAATAAGAACAATAATAGTGATAATAATAATTTTTTTTTCGGGCTACATAGGCCCATATTATAAATACATTACAGACTAACATACATAATATTATAATTATAACTAAACTTTATAACGTATTATGAACGGCGACGTGATGTGCGCCTCGCTCCGGAGTCTCCCCCGGAACTTTCGGTAGACTACACCTACCTAAATGTAATAAATTAAATAACGAGACTTTTGCTGCTGAAAGCCTGTTTCTGAGAATATAATTAGCTAGCTTCACTAAGCTCACACTGCAAGTAGTAAGTTACCAGTGTCAGTGTATTATTTAATTACGATTAAATTTTTAATCGTAGACATATTTATATTATATATAACTATTCTACCTATGTAGGTATATCTATTTAGAAATCGTGTGTAGGGTAACATAGTCACTATAGAGTTAGTCCTGAACTTTGCAGCATTTTATTTCAGATTGATTTTCTTTTTATTTAAAAACAGATCTTACAGACGATCATAAAAAGCCGTCTAACGTAATTAGTAAGCGCACTAAATAATTGTGTATTAATTTGATATTATGATTGAATGAGAAATTGATAAAGTAAACAAAATGTAACAATTTTCTTTTGACTTCTAAGAAGCTCGCACGACAAGCGATGCTATATAGGTACATTCAAAGATTTTCATGCTCCCTGTGCTGTATAGTGCACTTATACTGACTGTAAGTCTGTATCTTTTGTGCTGGACCCTGATAGATTTATAGTATTTATAGTAATCAATAAATTTCCTTTACTTTTAGTTCGCCCAAGATGAAATTACTGATACCCCATACGACTGGGAGACACGAGGCTTCACAGAGTGGGTGCCCGCTACTGCCAACGCAGAGATTAAGAAATACTGGGCCATTCCTCAGTACTTTGTGTCGGAAGGTAGAGTATCTTACCTTTAATTGTATATTCTAATTAGTTCTAATCGAATTAATTTGCGCCTTTACATTTATCAAAAATAATCTATACAGCCAAAACTTTGCATCTACCCCTTTTACAAGGAGAATACTTATTTCGTAAAATAACGCTTGCAAATAACTAAAATTAATAAAAATAACAACTCACAGTACCGCACTTGTTAGTAAAACTGTCACATTCCATAGACAACATTTACGTATTTTATTTAGTGTCTAAGAGGCACGAGAACATTAAAAATTAAGTTTCTAACTCAAAATTTGAATATGAATTGATATCGAATTTCGACATTATTATACCTATAGTAAGTTATAGCCTGAAAATAGCCATTGATATATTGCAAGTCCACCTTTCTTCATCTTTCAAGATTAATGTTCCTGTTCGTAACGTCTCAGCGACCCTTCAACTGAATGCGGCGGACCGTCTCGCAGCGCGAGTCGACGGGGTCCTGCTGCAGGAGGACGCGGTGTTTGTGTCCGGCTTCCACCGCTCCATCGACCGCATCTCCACAAGCCGCAGCGACATCGAGAACAGCATCTTTACCAAACAGGCTTGCATCCCTTGGATGGGTGAGTCTACACGACTGTTACGTTCGGCCTTTGCGTAATTCATAATATTTTAGCAGAGAATCTGATTTTTCTTACTTATACTGATTAAGTATAAAAGTAAAATACGATTTCAGGTCGCCACTTCTACTACAACATGACTGAAGATGTTACGTGCACGGACGACTCCATTTACCCGTGGTTCCCGCTGGTGCACTCCGGAAAGCTCATTGGAACCGGCTTCATGACTTTTGGCAAACTTCCCATAGTTGAGGGTCAGCGCGACTGGTTCGAGAGACCCCCAAAACTAGCCGTCCAGGTAAAGTGTGATTTTCTTCCACATCCAGACTCATGACGACGACGTCACGTCTCGCGAAGGGACATGCCTTTTTACCCGACTACGACTCAGCCAAAAAGAAGAATAATGACTATGGCACTCCATGTATATGTCGCAGTCATCTGATTGAATCTGCTTATTTAATTGAATGACTTGCGCGGTTATTTAACGGCGTCAAATCAAGCTATTTGCAGATAGCAATGTGTTGATATTTTTTTTGATTGATATTTATCCTAGTTTTGGATTCGTTGATGTATTTGTTGGTTCCACCGTAGCGGCTACTGTTAAAAATGTGGTTTTTCGTGAGAAAGAGTATTGCGCAGAAGGAACGTGCTGCCCATATATCTCGGGCTACAATATTTCCGAGAACGATTGTAAAGCAACCGTGACTGTCCGTGACATAACATACACGATAACAAGGATAACGATTACAATAAAACATTTGAACTTTGTTTATTAATTAGTTATTGACATTTTTAATTTTTTACCAGACTATTGTACCCAGAGGTCCGCAGTGCTTGTACGACTTGTCTGGATCTGCCGGTGTTGTGACGATGCACATCTACTACATCGAAAAACCATGGACCATCGGCTGCCTCTTCCAGTAAAAATCAGAAGACTCTTAAATAAATTATTCCATACAAGGCGCCGACATCAGTTCACTCGGTGTTTGATAATTCGGGAAAAATTTAAAATTTAAAATTATGTTAATAGATGTTTTATTTATCTTAAAATCCACGCAGCTCAAAGTGCTCTAATTGTTATTATCTAATTTAAAATCGCGGCGTGTGCAAACCAATAATTTAATGAGTTTTAATATCAGACTTATTTGGATTATGCGGATGCCACGCGATACGATTAGATTGACTATGTTGTTTTTTAGTGAAATAATTGTAAAATATAAGGAAAAGTCGGTCATATATAATCTATCCACTTCACATTAAAATATAAAGAAAGATTTATAAATTTATAAATAACGATTTTGAAGTTTGCAGTCTCTCGAGTGTTTATAAAAATATATTTTTAAGTGGCATTAAATCAAACAGATGGAAAGATTGTGATTTATTACCCTGATTATTATTAATTGTATTATAAAGGTTAATCGGAGGAAAACTTCGTTACACTGATTATTGATTAGATTGCACGAATGAGATTAAATTTGATTCAAAATATTTATTTGTCCATAAGGAGATATCGAAAGATAAAATTGATTTTTGTTCGTGTGGTGCATAAATCAGCCACTGAACAGATTTTTTAACTCATCGGCGACTGCGTTGGCGTATCTGTACGCGTTCAGCATTAACCTGTCTAGAGCCGGGGCTGGCTTAATGGAGTCACCGTTCCTGAAAAATTATGAAAATAAAGCTTACCTATATGTTGAAACGAAATATACGCCCATCAAAATATAAGACGGAAATAGGTCCACCTACTTAGGAACAAAAACCCTACAGAATTAGTTTACTTAAATGTTAAATATAAAAATATTTACAAAAGAAAGTATGAACATTAACGCACAAACTTCGGAGATATTTTAAAAATTGTGCATAATATGACCATACAAGAGCAACATACGAAATGTAACGTCAAAATTACAGTGATTTACAACGGGTAACAAAAATTTATGATCAAAATTTCAAGTCGCAGTTCTTTGTTATCTATATTTATGCAGAAAAAAGTTTTTGAAATTTTTAAAAAAGAATTGAAACATACGATATTGTGTGATAATTTTACACGTGGACTTTAATTCAATTTATTTATAAGCTATTATGATAACGCTCCAATCAGAAAAGTTGATAATAGACCGGTGCGTAGGTGGCATGTCTCTGACTTAGACATGAATGGTCTGGCGACATACGTAAGTAAAGTAACTCTTTCGCCCTTTATACTACTACAATGAACTCTATAAAAGGAATACTTATATAAAATACATGGGTATAAATATTTAAGGATGCACCTTAAATATTGTTACCTACTCATTTATTTCACACGTTATATTGGGGATTTTAACAAGCATTACCTATTAAAATGTTTCAGACAATCCTTAGTTTCTTTAAATACATTAATTTAATTAGGCGTAACAAATTACATATTACGTCGATACCCTTTTTTTTTTTTTTTTTTTTTGTTTTCGCAAGGGAAATGCGTTACGCATCCCCCCGGGAGGGTCCCCGAGGGGTATGTGGGCCGGCTCGCTACGGCCGGTTTACCCACTAAAACCACTTGCGGATTGCCATCAGCCGTTATGTTGGGTGGAGTGCCTGGATCTGTCTAAACACAGGCTACTCCTCCCTCGACCGGCCGGTTTACCTCTACAGGGACCGGACTTCCATCAAATTAAGAGAGCGCTCCGGCAAACTGAAGCGCTCTCCTCGGCGCCGAGACTGACAAAGCCGGGGAGGTTACCCATCCCTCTACCCGGAGCCCCGTACTAGACGTGAGATGGGAGGGCCGCAAAACGACGCCTCCGCACCCCCGTCCTGCGCCGGCGAAGCGGAAGAGAGAGAGGATCAGTCTCTCTGTCCCGCTCCGAGGCCTCCTTCTGCGAAATGACGTATTCGCAAAAGGAGACCGCCGCCTGCCATGCCTCATCGCTCTCGAGCATGCAGCGAACCACACTCGAGAGCGAGAGGTCCCGCCCAATCACTGCCACGAGATCGTGGCGCTGCACGGCCCATCGATCGCACACCTCTAAGGTGTGCTGGGCCGTGTCTTCCGCAGCGCCGCATTCGTGGCAGGCTGGCGTAGGCTCCCTCCTGGCAACCTTACACAGGTACGCACCGAAACATCCATGTCCGGTGAGTACCTGTGTAAGGCGAAAGGTGAGGGGCTTTCTCTTGCGGCGCATCCACGCCGCAAGAACTGGGCGCAGTGCCGAAGCCGTATGTTGACCATACGGGGACTGCGCCAGGACCTCACCCCACCTTCGTAGCAACCACTGTTGCCCCAGCCTCCGCATTCGCGAGAGCTTCTCCCAAGTAGGCGCCTCGCCTTGCAACCTCTTCTCAGTGCGGAAGAGGTGTACTTCGGCGAGCACCGACGCCTCGAGCTCCCACGGCAGATCTTCAGCCAGAGCAGTGGCTGCCACCCAGGTACGTCGATACCCTAACCCTAAACCTTCTATCTTATTTTTGCGAACACTACCTATTTATATATCTAATGCAAAAATACAGTCGAATACCCAATTACCAACACGGATAACACAGATACGACGAGTAACAAAATATGTAACCACCCAAAACCTAATAGTAAGCGGGTTTCTCAAGATATCGTGGTCGTCAAAATGTGCTCGGCAGTCGGCGCGGCTTTAGCATTCCCTTTCATCTACTTCCGACTATTTACACGCAAATCGTTTATTTCTTTTTATCTTGCCTTTATGTGACACGTAAAGGTCACTTTTATAGTCACCTTTACAAGACAGTTTCAGAATCGTTTAGAATTTAGGTTGAATTAAGAATTTAATCATTATTTATGTATTCTTTGCGATCAGTAAATATTGATAAGACTTATTATTATTGTTATAGGATATACTCATATCGATTCATATACTTATCTATAAAGATTTCAGTTTTTTTGTTGCTAATGTAACGTATCAATACTGTAATTCGTTTAGTTAAGTGTGACTATCCCCTTACCTACTAATAAAAATATATTTACAGAACGTATAAGATATTAAATGTTGTTTTATCCGATATTTTAGAAAATTCGCTTCACAAGGGCAGCAACATTAAATAAATTGTATATTGCGAAAATTATGTGTTATAATGTATTCTTGTTAGTTACTAGTTAGTTACTATCTCAATAATTAATATTTACCGGCATCTGATAGCCCAGGGGTTGTCTACGAAGTATATATGTAGAGATATTACGGGATACGTCGCCGACAGTTTGTACAGACACTCCGGTCCATGAGGTATAGCGACCTGGAATTAAACGGGTACTATTTATTATAATACAGTAAAATACGAAACTATTAAAATAAAAATATTGTAAAAAGTCATGCAGCATGTACGTATAATATACTTGCTGACAGAGATTTTTGATCTAGATCAATTACACCTACAATCTACAACGCGCAACTCTTACCCCAAAACAAGCAACACGCGCCGTACTCAACGAGGAATCCGCAACGTGAATCCCGCAATACGCAATACGCAACACGTAACCCTCAACCCACAACGTGCAACCGAACGACTAACGCAATCCGGAATAAAGCACGCGGAACCCGTAAGGCGCAACCAAACTATAAAATAAAAAAAACCGGCCAGGTGCGAGTCGGTCTTCAGCTTGATACCTCCGGTTCCTGGGAACAAGGGTCTTCACAGACATACGGACAACAAAGTATCATATAAGAGTTAATAAATATTCTATCCCACCTCAACTTGTCCTTGGCTTTTCTCGAGGATTTCAAACCACTCCCTTCCCTTGGTTTTGGGCGTGAACTTTCCGAAAATCTGGAAACCGACCCCGACCAGATCCCCGCGTGTTGTAAGCGCAAACCACGGGAACAGATCCTCACACCTCTTCTCCTTGGTCATGTTGTAGTAGTAGTGGGTACCTAGTAAAGTTACCAATAGTTAATCAATACTAATATTAGATATAAAGAAGAAAGATTTTTATTTAGTATGTTTGTTACGAATAAACTGAAAAACTACTAGATGGCTTTCGATAATGCTTTCACCATTAGAATATTAAATAATATAGGCTACCTATATTTTTTGTAATACTGTGACAAATTATACAATTCATACTAGGTTTTGTTCTGTTAATTAATTGAATGTTTATAGGGCTGCAACGATAGATCAAAGGTAGGTTTAATAAAGTATAAAATGGTCTATAATTTCCGTCTTTCGAGTTCAGCATACAAGCCATGAAACTTTAATTGAAGAGTTTTTAATTATTTTTATTATGCTTACCCATGTTAGGAATACAGTTTTGTTTTTTAAATAGAGTGCTATTTAACTCGGCCTCTGTGCTCGGGATACGCATCAGCTGGTTGTCGAAATCTTTCACAAAGACCCCACCGTCTTGGAGAGTTGCGCCATTTTCCACTTGCGGTCCAGCGCCCGCTTTGAGAGACTCTGTAGGGCGCATAAACCATTATTAGGTAAAGTTAAACATCTATGATATACCATGTACATTATTATCAGTTAACGTTAAAGATACCTAACATAATTAAAAAAATATAATATAAATATTTATCTCTGAAAAATATATTGCTACGAAAGTGCTACGCGCTACGATCTACGTAGACACAATATTGTCTATAGTAAAAATTTGCAAATAACGTTTTTATGTTAACTACGTATTATTGATCAATGATGTATCTATGTACATACTCAGTGATTATTGATTTTATATAGCCAGTATTTATTTAAAAATGCTACGAAAGTGCTATGCGCTACGTAGTCGTTATCTAAAATTATTTTTTACATGATCAGCTGAGATAATTTGAAATTAAAGTAGCCGGGTTTGTCATTTTTAATCGAATATCTTTGTAGAACAATAAAGATTTTTAGATACATGGCTAGTTATTGGATACTACAGTACACACTTTGGAATATAATAAGAATATTGTATTCGTTTGAAAATGAAAAATCTTTTATTTCCAAATCGGTTAGATACTAACACTTTTAGAATTGTCCTACATGATGACCACCAAAAGTGGCTTTTGGTGGCCCCAAACGAGTTTCCTACGCCGCCGGTTCTTAAAAGAACAATTTTTCCATCTTTTTGCTTTTAAGCAAAATTGTTCTTTTAAAAAATATATATCTATAGCAATGTTATAACTTAACATAAATTTCATTTACACAAGTATACCTACTTTATAAAATAGAATGAGCTCGAAAGTGGCCACCTTATCCACTGCTATCATTAACAAAATCATTAATCTTATATATAAGCTTTAGCACACAAACGTTCTTTAACTATTTTTTTCAATTTATCGATGGAAAAATTTTGAACGTTTTCTGGGATCTTATTGTGCGTATTATTACACATTGACCTTTAAAAGATTTGCTTACTTTGCTAAGCCTAATCATAGGTTTTAATTACCAACCAAAGTCATATTTGTTAATAGCTTAGATATTACACTTCTGAATTTATTGCAGCAATACTTCACCGCAGGTAAATGCTATTCTGAAGTAAACAGTTACAACGATAATAAGATACATAAAGCTTTTAAACGTTAAGGCACTCACGGCCGCACTCGAGACATTTAATGATTACTTAAGGAGCTTCTTAGGCAAGATTTTCTCATAAAGTTCATAATACAGGGCAATAAAAAGAGCAGTCACTATAACTTTGGGATATTTATGTTTGTTTAGTCGCAAGAATAACAAAAAAGAATAATTTTATCAAGAAAATCTTTGAAAATAAAAATTATAATAAAAAACATTTCTTGAAGGAGAAAAGTATTCCTAAAAAAATAGTGACTGTTCTTTTTACACCTTTATATCTCTTTCTTTTCTGTTAAAACCTCTATTAAGTAGATCTACTTAAGAAATCATAAACATACTCTGTAAAGTGGATTTACGGACCACAGTTTTCCGTCATAACAATGGAAACCACATCAACTTTTCACTTTTATAAGGGTCAATTTCTCAAATGGCTTTTTTTTTTGTCTTCGTTGAAATTACTATTAAAAAAAGGGAACATTTTTGTAAATTATTTGTTTTAGTATTCAATAGGTAGCTATAGGATTGTGGCAAAAATATAATATGCCTAGGACTATTACAAAGGTAGAAAAAAAAAACTTAAAGCTCTATTTTTATCAAATCGGTGCTGTCTCTCTACTTTTTTTACAAACAAATATGCTCGTATACCATCAATTAAGAAGAAGTTAGGGATATAACTTATATTATTTCATAGAATATTAGTTTATCTGTTATTCTACACCATATTTTATTACATAATTAACGATTATAGTGACTTAGAGGCATAAATGTACTTGTCCTGAGAATTTTTGTCATATCGCTGGATAAAAGTAATTTAAGCCTTACTTTTCATCGACAAGTCGGACAGTCTCCCCACCCCAATTTTAATTTACTTCTTAGTATGTACTTCCACGCAGTCAAGACGGAGGTGTGTCAAAGAGCTGCATATTCCCACAAACAACGTAAGTACGCCATTAAATATGCTCTCGGACAATAATTTTATACTATCGGTGGTTGAATTTTTTTAATGTTATGAATAGTTTTAAAATTGGTGTGATATAGAATGAGTGTGGTAAGTGATTTAGCTTCATTATCTGCTTTCAAATTTATCTTAGGTATAATGCTTTTCTTCTAATTTCCTAAAACGTGTGACTTTTCTCACGTCGCTGCTCTCATATCGGTGTAATCGGTGGTCATTTTAACCACCGATATGATAATTTACACCGAAATTATAAGATCGGTGTCTTAAATCTAATATCGGTGTTTCGAATCATGACCAATGCATAGTTTTGTCACATCGGTGGATTGCTTTATCATATCGGTTGTTAATTTTATCATATCGGTGAATTTAATAACTTTATTTCGTTTTAGAAGGCCAAAAAAATGAGGAGGAGAAAAAAAGAGAAAATGTTTGCTGGAAAGAATAAGAAAAGCAAAAATTAAAAGCGACCCTGTGTTAAAAATAAAAAAAAATAAAAAAATGACGGCACATGCACGACGCATTGCACGAAAAAAAAAAATATTATCAGAGGAAAAAAGCTAAAGAAAATGTTGCTCAAAAAAGAAAAACTAATTATTAAATTTGTGATTATATTGAAGTTCTGCTGTGATTAATGTTAAACTTTAAAATAAATAAAATTAAATAAAAAAGCCTTTTATTTCTTGCAAAAAACACACAACTTTTTTACACTTTTCAACTTTTTATTACGTTTTAATAAGGTTTTACTAAAACACCGGTTACGATTAAATACACCTGATAATGATTTAATCGAAACCGGTCGTGTTGTTGTAAAAACCTTATTTAATAAAAATTGGAAAAGTGTAAAAAAGTTGTAGGTATGTTATTATTGAATATTGAATTACCATTAAGAACCAACAGTACATTCAATCAGTTACATTTGGTACATAACAGTTTTTTTTAAATTAAATACGTTTAACTTTAAAGGCTGATAAATGTTCCTATCTTATAATAAACTAGAAGGATGTATGTTTAAAGTGTAGAAACGGCTAAATATTGTTTATATGTCTTAACAATAAGCTGGATGTTTGGTCTGTATTCGGCAATTTTAAGTTTTTACCTATATGAGATTTTTTTCACGTCTAGTTTATTTTAATGAAGACAAAGATGATACATTTTTTTTAGTCTTTACATAAAATATTGTATCACATTTAAAATATATTTTAATGTAATTTTAAGAAATCTGTTCTTGATCAATATAAATACATACTTAAATATAATATTTTGAAGATAATATTATTATCATATCGCTGGATTAGTATGTCATTTCGGTGGTTAAACTAATCACATCGGTGCACAGAAATAAAAATCGGTGCCGGTTTATCATTTCGGCGGAAACCAGAATTCAAACTGAATTTTCTCCATAGCCTTAAATGATACATTAATGATATTAAATTTTGGGACATTTTGTGTCCTAAGGAATACATAAAACCTGAAAAGTATATAAAATATATATAAATAAAAAAGTTCACCGATATGATAAAAATATGGGCATTTGTTGAAATTGACCCATAAACGGTTGACAAAACAGTTCACGTCTATGTTGTGTGCGACGGAGTGACAGACAGCTCTCTTCTACTCGGACGCATCGCGCTCTCGCTTCCACGCGCAGCCCAGGCAGAACGTGACAATGAGAGACATGCGTTTTCGTACGTGCAACCGGCGTTCATAAGTTTATAAGACGTTATCACTTTGAAAAAAACATTTACCTTCTGAAACATAGTACTGCGTGATGGCCCAGTAGTCTCGAGGAGGGTCGCCGTCGCCGTTGGAAGTGCTCCACTTTGTGAACCGTGTATCCGGCTTGAACGTCGGCGATTCGAACTCGTCAGCGGGGAACTATAAGAACTTTGGATATATAATATATGGTGGTTTCACGTCAATCAACAAACAATAAATATTTATTAAATATATTTAATATTTAATATTTTTATCCAAAACAGGTTATGGAATTGACCCAGGACCCTAGAGCGGGGACCTACCTAGCGGCCACAGCGGATAGCCATTGCTATCCAACGCGGCAATGCTTTCAGCTTGCTAGGTACTCTCAGACTAAGTTAGGTTAGTTATTATTTGTGTATTTTATTATTATTATTTTAATCTTATTATAAAGCTGCCATTGTAAGTTTGTAAAAATCTTAAATAAATAATTTAAATTAATAACAAGAAACACAAATACATATTTTTGTAATCTATATCTATATCTATACTTATAATAAAACTGTAGAGAGGTCAATTCTGTACATTGAATATTTTTTCAAAATACATATTGGAGGATGATTGGCGATCGATACTGATGCCAAAAATGCAATTAGTAAAATTTTTGTCTGTCTGTCTGTTTGTCTGTATGTGCACGATGGGAACAAAAACTACTGAAGGGATTTTAACCAAACTTGGTACGATTGTAGCCCATATTCCTGGGCGGGTTATAGGCTATATAACATAACGCTACGATACATAGGAGCCGAGCAGTGACGATAAATTTGAAGCAAGTCGGATGAATTTCGCGCGCTCGGCCTGCGGTCGAACGGTTCGTGCGGGGGGCGCGGGGGGATCGCTTACACAGTGACGCGAAGCAATAGAACGTGGCACTAAAGTAGATTAGAACATCAAATAAGTACCTAACTATCAGGATTTTTTTTCTGGGAAAACAGTGTTTTCACAGTGTCATAATAATATAAAAATTGCATTTTTGAACTTGCTTCACAAATTGAAATAAATTATCATTTATTGTATAAAATCAACTTAATTAACTGTATAATTAAAAGAAAGCCTTTCGCGATAAACTAAAAAACGGGCAATTAAGCGGTTTTTGGAAAGCTATTTATACCATCACGGTATTAATCCTTATCATTTTTAATACGTTATAATATATTAAGTTGGCTTAAGCATTTCATGAAGACTATAATATTTGCCCTTTATACCATGCAAATATAATGAGTAGTTTAGAATCGTTTCGCCGTGATTCGACCGGGCGCCGCGTAATGCAGGCTGCTGCGTGACGTCTTACGTCCGAGCCGGGCTGGTGTAGTGTAGACCGCTGAGTAAAAAATATTATTAAAATGTGCTAACTGTGCCTGTGTTATTATAGGAGACTTTTATTTATGCAATAGTACCCAAAACAATTTTTTTTATTATTTTTGTCTGTTTGTCGGTGCATTTGTGCACGCTAATCTCAGAAACGGCTTATCCGATTAAGATGTGGTTCAATCATATTTGTAGTAATCTTAACTTAACATTTATTTCATCTCAATCGGTTCATAAATAAAAAACTTATGACAATAAAAAAAAATGCTGGACGTTTGTATGAAGCGCGGCAGGAACCGCGCTTCAAACATTCAAATTTAATCTTTTTTTATTTTATATTTTCTTTAAAACTAAATTTAACTTATTTATATTATTGTTATACTTAGGGCGCGTACACATAGAACATCCGTTTTACAGGTCCGTTTAAACGTATATGTTATTAGCGTATGTAGTTGTATGAGCGAGTTCATACAGAATACAGTATTCCGGATCCAGTAAAAAATACTGATCCGAGAAAATAAGCAGCAATCCGTTTTACAGGTCCGTTTAAACGTATATGTTATTAGCGTATGTAGTTGTATGAGCCAGTTCACACAGTATTCCGGATCCAGTAATACTATACTAATCCGTTTTATCGGATTGAAACCGCACGAGACTTTGCACGGGGGTGCGCGGGGTGCGACGTGCTACACACAGCCGCCATTTGCCGGTTTCATTCCTAGAGTAGTGCACGTGTCCAGTGCTATCATAATCATGGCAAGCAAGGCGTTTGAAAAATATGTTGAGCAAGAAGTTTTGATAAATTGTGTTGAAAGTAGACCAGTTCTTTGGGACAAAACACTGGAGATTTATAAAGATAAAATTGCAAAAACCGCAGCTTGGCGCGAAATATGCGGTATTCTAAAGGAGGATTTTGAAGCTATGGAACAAAAAGAAAGACAAGAATTTGGTAAGTATTTATTTTATATTGTAATGGAGACATTTTTTTTTTATTTTAAATAGCTTCATTCTGCCAAGAAACTGACCCAGATTCGGACACGAAATAGTTTTCGAATTCCGTTCGAACTGAATTTGCAGTTCGACCACCTCGTAGCGTTTCATCATCAGGTAGGCTATTGAAATGAAATGCTTCAGATTCGGATGTGTTGCCATCCTTTAAGCCCTCTTTTTCCCTTACAAAGTTGTGTAGAACGGTACATGCCTTAACTATCCATATAGCTGTTGTTTTGTTGACGTCTAGAGGCCGGTGGAATACTCTCCACTTATTAGCAAGAATACCAAATGCACATTCAACGTATCGTCTAGCTCTGGTCAAACGATAGTTATATATTCGCTTATTTACGTCTAAATGCGTCCCGCTAAATGGCCTCATTAAATTTTCGTGTAAACCGAAACCTTCATCGCCGATTATGACGTAGGGAACTCTCGTTTCTGAGCCTGTTATTAATGGGCAAGGTTCTGGTATTTGTAAACTGCCATCTAGCATCATTTTCCAAAATGTCGACTCCTTGAATATTGATGAATCGCATTCTTTTCCATACGACCCAATACTAACATATAGAAAACGATAGTCAGAGTCTACGATCGCTAATAATATGATGGAAAAAAAGTCTTTGTAATTTAGGTACATTGAGCCACTTTTTGCTGGTTTTCGAAGTCTGATGTGTTTACCGTCCACTGCTCCTAAACAGTGGGGAAAATTTGCTTTTGTGTCGAATCCATTTGATATATGCTCCCATTCACTCACTGTTGTAGGAAGTCGCATAAACTCGTCATTCAAGTTGTTCCATATGCATCGTGTAACTTCCTTAATAATGTTGCTTATAGTTGACACACCGACACGAAAGACGTAATAAAGTTCTTGAAATGTACACCCAGACGCTGCATACCTAAAAAAAATAACTTAATCAATTACTATATTATTACACATATATTGACTTCCCATACAAAGTAACGTTAGTGACTGTAAGGGTTTAGTTTTAGTTAATTTTGTCTATTACTGATTATGTATATGTCTATGTTTCGTAGAGGTACTTCTCTATGGTCAGACTATTAAAGATGGCTTGATGAATAAGTCTTGTTTTATTATAAAACTATAAAAATTATAGTGACCAACAAATTTTGTATGGAAAGTCGAAATTTTTATGAGAGTTTTTAGCAAAGTCGTAAATCAAAACTCATACTTATATATATAGTACATAAATAAAATAAAATTAAACTGAACTGAACTAAATTATAAAATTACCTAATTAAAATAAATTGATTTAAACATTAGTAATACTTTTTTGCTTCCCATTATTTACTGACCGATTAGTTCTTGCACTGTCAATTTGACTTATCCACTGACCAATATGGTAATTAATTACTGACAAGTCTATTCTACCTTCTTATTCGCCTTTCACTTACTAAGCTATTGACAACCATCTTATATTATTTTTTACTTGCTTCAGGAAAATATGTTATAAAAAAAAAATGGAATTCGACTAGAGATGCCTGGATACGAACATTGAGTGAAAAAAAGAAATTGAAGAAATCTGGAGCTGCTGCCTCAAATACCAAGCCTTACAAATATCACAATCAAATGTTATTTTTGAAAAAAGTTGTCACCCCAGGTGATACACACGAGAACGTCCCTGCTAATGACAACATCACGGAAACAGCAGAAAGTAATAAAGACAACGAAGATGAACCTGATCAGATTACGGAACAAAGTGGTAGTGACAGACAAAAGGAAAGACAAAATTTAGCCCCGCCGCAACGCAAGGCAATCAAAAGAAATGTGAATGAAGTAGACGCCAAAATGATTGAATACATGAATGATCAGTTAAAAAAAAGTAAAAATGAGTTTGAAGATCCCAATTTATCGTTCTTCAAAGGTATTTTGCCGCAACTGGCTTCACTTAATGGCGATCAAATTTTAGAATTTCAGTCTGGAGTGATAAACCTTTTACAAAATATTAAAAGTAGAAGATATGGTCAGTCAAACTACGAGTGGCCTCCATATTCACAAAGTTCTAGCACTCCTCACTACCACACCCAAGGTTATTTTAGTAGGCCACATCATCTTGACTCTACACCATCAGTAGAAGGTTCGCCATCAGTAGAATCTACATTCAGCCAGGAGTCAGACTTGCCAGATCTGTCTATGTTTTGAAATAAATCTTCATTTTTGTAAACCTTTTTGTCATTTTAAATTTTAATTGATAATAACAAAAATTAAAGTTCTTACCTTAAAAATATCGCTAGTTTTACTTCAGGGCACAAGCTTTTCCTCCAGTTTGTGTCTTTCTTTTTTAAATCCTTTTCTAATCGTTTAAGAAGGTCATCAAAAGTAGACGTCGTCATTCGGAAATAAGTAAAAAATTTAGATTCGTCTTCTTTCAGCTGACGCACAACATCACCACGACAAAATCTTTGCCTTAATAGTGGATGTATCCAATAACGCCGGGGCTTCCTCCGCCACAGACGACGATAGTACCAATACAACACGACAACGTCCATTCTCGTAGAAAGTAGGCGATACACTGAAGAACGAAAGTCCAGTAGCGTCGGATCTGTTAAAATCGGTCCTGTAAATGCTGTGTGAATATTACCTCCAGTAGCGTCGGATCTGTTAAAATCGATCCTGTAAATGCTGTGTGAATATTACCTCCAGTAGTGACGGATCAGTTAAAAAGGATCCTGTAAAACGGATGTTCTATGTGTACGCGCCCTTAGGGTAGGTTAATAAAAAAACGCTACTAAAACCGATCGGCGCGCCGAGCTGGGGCCTAACTCCCCAAATTGATTTGATTTTGATTCAGATTCGATCGTGTGCGGCACGATCGAATCTGAATCAAAATACTCCCGAATAAATTGACGTTTGTTTATTTTTGTTCTATGTCGATTGATATCGTCGGGTGTACAAAAAGTTACGTTCCAAAGGTTTTCTTTATCCTAATTAGTTCCAAAGTAATCTACCAAATAAAACACCAAATCCGTTGAGATCGAACTGATTCGATTCTCGGTTGTGTCGAGAGTAAGCCTGCTGGACGGGGCGTGCCGCTGCGCCCATGTCTAACCGAGGGTTTCGTTTTAAATACCTTAATAATTGCAATATATGTTTCAATTTCATATCTCAAAATATTAATGACAAAAACGGTAGTAAGTTCAAAAAAATTTAAAATAATTTTATGGTTTCGGAATTTATCCTATGTCGGCACTATTAAGACGTTGCTTCGTATCAAATTTAGGTTTTGGTTCCCTTTGGAGTGTCGAGAATTAGAGAGATACGGCTGAATCTTTGGGTAGATGTGGCTAAGGAGTCTGTTTTTTTCAAAGCCAGAAGGGACAGAAGATCCTGAGTATTTAATAGGATTGTTAGCTTGATACCTACACGTGTTAAAGTTTTGACAACCAGACAAATAGACAGACGGACATCGAAGTTAAATAATTTACTAAATTAACGTGAAAAATTGGCTGGTTCTATACGGTGCATTCGAATAATATTATCCTAACTTCGAATACCTTTGCTGACTTCTACATATTGTTCGAAGGCCTACTTCTTTTGCCGAGCTCCGAAAGGATGGTACTATATTATTATTATACCCTGCATACCAAGAGGCTTGCCGGGTACGTGACTTGCTGGATCGGGATCAACACCGGGATACACTGGGAAGGACCTATTGGCGAAAGTTGTCAGCGGTTGCGCCAATAAACTAAAAATATATTTAAAAATATAAAAGTGTCCTAAATCACTTTTCCACGCGTACGAAGTCGCGGGCACAGCTAGTATACATATTATAATTTAGGATTTGTATAATATCATTTTGGCTTAAGCGGGATTTAAACCTATGACCTCCTGCCTCCGGCCTGAGCACCGACGCACTCAATCACAGAGGTCAATAATCATTTCAATCAAAACATCTGAATCTTTTTTAGGGTAGTTGCAGGAAATAACGCTTTACCAAATAGGGTTGCTTAATAATAATATTTATAGAAAATAACAAATAAGCTAGTTAAAAGAATACAATTAAATTTTTGGGTTTTGATCCAATTAATTGTTGGCAACCTAATAATTATATTAACCTAATAAAAAACTACAGTGACAGCTTACTAAAAATTAATCAGGTGTAAAAAGTATTATTTTATATCTAACAATTTTGTTAAGAATTTATATATAAAGAACTATATTCCATTTAAAAATTATATAGGACGTATAAATACAAATATGGTTTCGAACATACAACAGGTCAGTTTGCCTCCGGACTTGCAGTATGTTCGTTGAAATAAATTAGATAAACGTCTCAATCACATTAAATTGGTCATTCGTGGTAACATGCTGTAATTTTTGTAATATAGCTAACCTATTGAAGACAATGCAATAGACATATCTGGAACTTAAACTGTTGTTCATTTATCACGTCTTGTGCAAGTAACATACCAAATGTTGGATGATATTGTTAGTATCTTGTTTGGGAATGACAAACCGAAATCCGGTGCCTGTATTTTCACCTATAAGGAATAGTTCAGTTTTGAAATCCGCATAATAATGTGCATATTAATTAAATGAAATAAAAGGACCCATCTCCTTCGCACTTAGGTACATATAATATTCCTTGTAGTCAAGTAGCTCGCGGCGCTCACTTTAGCGATGCCCCTCTGAGTAAATACAATTATCTCCCAGATTGCCGTCCTCTCAGTGTTTTAGCTTTAAAAGGATCGCGTTATAAAGTAAGTTTTAATCTCAACATAGTTCAGTTTCATTATTCCAGTAAAATGAGTTTTATATAAATGAGCTAAGCAATTGAAAGAATGACAGTAAACTTACAGCAATTTGTAATCCCGCCACGAATCCTGATGGGTCATAGAGGGGACATATGAGTTTGTCCGGAGGACAGTACAGCCGGAGCTCCTGCAGCGGCCCCGGGGGGCGCTCCGTCCGCCGCCAGCCCTCGCTCTCCGCCTGGCTCACAGTACGGGGGATTTTGAAGAAGTATTCCTTGTCGACCAAAGCGTCCGACCACCCGAATTTTACTGAAAAATGGTAGAGATATATTATTTGAAATCTATAATATCTATTCTATATCTTCTCTCTTCTCTTATATATAAAAATGAATTGCTGTTCGTCAGTCTCGCTAAAACGGCTGAACCGATTCGGCTATTTTCAGTCTTGAAATATTTGTGGAAGTCCAGGGAAGGTTTAAACAGTACAAAAATATAAAAAATATACTGTTTCTGTGATGTAATTGAATTTCATCACAAACTATTTGTATGCTCAACAAAGTGGGCACTGGTCAACTAGTAATTGATAAAAACATGATTGAGATGAAATTCCAGTTCATTTGCTACTTAGATCTATTGAATAATAATATAAAAAAATATATTTACCTCAAATATTTTATTGGCCACGTCGAGTGTATATAAAAATCCTGTTATAACTGGTATTATTGAATTAAACAAATAAAAGCACTAGCGTCGTCCTTGTACAAACAGCGCATATAAACTTATTAAACTATTAACGAATTGATTTAAATATATTATGAAGTAAAAGTACCTATAGGTTTATTCCTTCTGTAAAGCTCTTAATATAAACCTATGACATTAATGGAAAAACACAAGCCACAAGCAACATGTAGTAAAATTACACGTAGGTACCTAAAAGGTCAGAGCTTTTGACTTTAAACATCGTAACTGTATAGACCTCTAAGGCTTCTGTTGAGTGTGTTGAGGCAGTGTTGTTAAAAATGTTAACACGGTATACGAAACATTAAAAAAAGCAATAACATTCAATTTAGCTTACCCCGCAGTCCATTATATTGAATACCTGCAACATACAAAATTTATTGAGTTACTTACGCATAATTCTACAAACTGCTTTAAACAAATAAATGAATGGTATTTTTACAGTTTAGCTGGACATACAACTGGAAATACAATACCAAAGGAAACAAAAGGAAATTTTGACTTTACAACAGTCAGCGATGATGGAGAGCATTTTGATAAAAGTAAAAGCATGGTCTAGTAAGCGCTAGTCAATATGTCTTACCACTAACTACAGAAGCAAGGGCAACAAGTGCAATGATCTCTTTCATATTGTTGTCTGGAAGTCCAACACAACAGGACGACAGAACCCGCCGCGTATCAGACTCAAGTGACTACTGCGAGACGCCGCGACGACAACAAGATCAATTTATACGTATCAATAAAACTGGTCTGCTTCTGAATTGTTAATGTACCGCAAGCCATACATTCATATTTATAGAATTATTTACTTTGCAAAGTTTCCTCAATACGTCTGATTGTTTCAGCTTACAGAAACATAAGTGTACACGTTTTTGTTAGGTAAAGCTTAAAAAACAAATTTAAAGTATAGTGCTCAGTATTATTTTTCTGTGTTTGTAAAGGGTCTAAAATGTAGGCGTTTAACTTCTTAGTTAGAACCAACGTATTTTTATATTCTGATATAGGGTGTGTGCGTTATTGCAGTAAATAGTAAATACTTTTTTTTACATTTAAATAATAGAGCTTGTAATTAATATTTTGTTGTCTTTTATTTATCACATAAGTAACTACACCTTTTACATCGAAAATTAAAAAATTGTACTAATTAGTAATTACTTTAAACGCCTCCTCTGAAGCAAGAGCAAAAGCGATATTTCAGTAAGTTATGTACAGTCGTGCACAATGCTGGCATTCAGCCCACACTTACAACGTTTGTTATATTAGGTATGTTTATAATGTGTTTTACTGCACTTCTACGCATTATTTTTTATTTTACTACAAAAAATAAAAACTACTTTTTACAGAAACTAATTTTCTTGTGTGGTGTGTGTCTGTAGTGGCCTAATTAATCCTCGCTAAAAGAAATGTTGGAGAATTAATATTTCATTTGAAGGCTATGATACAAAAGCTGCAGTACCTAAACGTTGCAAAATCACGAACGTTTTCAGGTTTCGTATTAGTGCTCTATATAGCGACTACCACTGTAGGTATCATGCAAAAGTGTTTCCGTCAGTTACTGTTTCTGGTTTTAACTACTCAACCGATTTACGATACGAACCGAACGGGCAAAAGGTAATTAAAAAATATATTTTCAAACTTACAAAGGTTTGTCATAACCAGTTATATAATACACCATCCATTTTTAAATTAGTCTCAATAACAACAAAGTTTCAAATGCGGGCTATGATAAAAAAAAATATGCTCAGTCACATAGTAGATAATAAAGCTGAGTTTAGAAAAATAACGTGTAGATTTTAATGTAGCGAAACCGCAAAATGGTTAACCCTTCCGTGGTTTAACTAAGACATGATATGTAGAACATTTACTCCAAACAAGCATAACAAAATATGAAATGACGAATAAATAATGAAGGTTTGTAAACTACCAATAAATCGTGAAGATATCATCATGTTATCGTAACGTTACGTAAGTCATTAATTTCTTGAAACTGTGGATTTGTAGTCGGTTTATTTCTCCTTCGATGTAGCTTTGTATGCAGTGTTTGTAACTGTAACCGTGCATTATTAGCGCAAGGCAATATTCTCTGAATTATGTTATTAGATAAATGTTCTTGTGTTCTTCATATTATGTACCTCATGTTCTACGTAGTGCAAGCCTATTTACCTATTTCAATTTATACCATTTTCATTTTATTGTATTTATAACTATTTTTTATAGCAATTCACTTAGAATTGCTATAGAAAATAGTTTACTTTCTGAAATTGTAATGTTGAAAACACAGACTCTATATTTTGTGTAGCGTTGTGACCGGGTCGACTTGCAGTTAGCACATTTTTAACGAGCAATTTAAACTAGGACTAGGTAAGGTAAATCCTGCTGGAATTTAATATTTCGCCACGTTATAGAGTCACTGAACAGGGAATGCCCAATGCCGGTCGTTCAAGGCACATGGTAATGCGATAGTCATGACACCAATTTTAGATCCGGCGTATTTGCCCGCCTTTGTTGCGCGGTGGCGTGAAATCATTTATTCCGTTTGTGTTTTGTCAATATTATTGTGTTGTGTTGTTGTGGCCGCTAATTAGGAAATTTTGTTACTATTTAGGCCTTCTACGCATTACTTTTTTATTTTACTACAAAAAATAAAAACTACTTTTTACAGAAACTAATTTTCTTTTACCCTAATAACCATTTATTTTTCATTCAATTTTGCTTAAAAGCTAAAGTGGCCTAATTAATCCTCGCTAAAAGAAATGTTGGAGAATTAATATTTCATTTGAAGGCTATGATAGAAAAGCTGCAGTACCTAAACGTTGCAAAATCACGAACGTTTTCAGGTAAGGAAAACACTGTGTTGGAAACATGACCTGTCGATAAATTTTAGTTAAAATCATCAATCTTTTATTTTTTAATATTTTTCAAATCTTATCCAGAAGCTTTATTGCAATCACAATCACTTTTATTTACTTTAACATGCATCTTATTATTTCCTTTATAAGAGTAAACTAAGACGCTAAAACTAATTTGCCAGAAATATGAAAGTTAAGATTGTTTATTTAGTGAAAACTCGCCAAATGTAGAGAGAAGATCGTCTATCACAATTTTTATTTATATACGAACAATTTGAAACAACTTATTCGACATACTAAAGCTTGCCAACAAAAAACGGGTTAGTTTGCCAAAAACTAAATTAGGTAAGATATGCCTTTACATCCATAAAGTGGGACACTTGACCCTAAATGGAGTTTCGACTTTATAGGACTTAACTTTTAGATCTTAGAATTATAAAATAAGCATTGCTTTTTTCTTAGACAGTGCAAACTTTAAACAATTTATCCTGATTTAAAATATTAGTAAAACGTGTAGTTAAGAGATAACTTTCGAGTCCTTTGAAGTACTGCAGGCAAAAAAAAAGCTAATTTCGAATCACGACGTAATCGACACTATCTAGTACTAACTCTTACTCAATCCCCCATTACCGATGTCTGAGCCAATCCGTTTATTATTTGTTGCTAAATTTAAATGTAAACATACCTTCTATTTATTAAGGTATGCACACCACGTCAACTTGGTACTGTAGTAAGTATTCGAAGAACTTTTATTACAGTTAACTGAAATGTCTATCTAATCCTAATATTAGAGAGTGAATCGTTTATTTGCATTAAATAAGACTCATTACTGGACTGATTCAACTGACTGTGAATCTTTGCACCGACATAGGATAAACTATGGGAAGGACATAAGCTACTTTTTATCGTAAACATATGTACGGTTTCCCGTAATTTCTTTTAAATTCCACGGAGTCGCAGACAATATCTGGTCTACACTATTTTTATTATATTATTATAGAAGATTTTTTGATTCATCGCAAGTGACGCCTTAAAATCTTGTATTACCAAGTAACTACATAAGTTTTTCGAGGACGTACAGGCGTCACGGATTTTCCCGTCACTCGGTATGCTGAGTCGCCACTTGACAGTGACAAATCGTTCGCGACTAACACCGGATTTGGGAGTTTACATCAATCTCACGTCTTATCGAAGTTACACCAATGCTTGCCCCATTTTTACGACTGTATATATGTATGACAATCCATAGAACTGTTTTGAACCAATTAGTACAATTTGGTTACATTTTGTAAAATATGTAACGAGGTGCTAGAATTGCTTAGTGTTTATTAATCCTTAAGAAAACTAGTTAAATTCTGCTATTTGCCGCTGAGGCTGTTGGCGAGACACAATCAGCAAAATTATTTACAGCTGATTTAAAAATGTAAGTTTTTAGCAAACAGGAAGGTAAATCAGCTGATAGTGTGACAAAACCTCCGTGGCGAATATGTTTTATTAGTAGATATAGGTACGTATTTTTTCTGTTTGTCTTTTGTTAGTAGTAAATCGTGTGCCCGCATTTTTTGTAATTGAGCTTACAAAACCTTATTAGTAGAACCCATTATACCCATCATACTGGATTTAAGACTTTAGAGCTTACCGCATAAAAAGTGTCGATATGTTTAATTTATTTCCTCTAGGTACATATTACACTGCGCTATGATAGTAAAAAGTATTTTATTCCTTAGGTAATAGGTTTTGTAAGTTCTAGTAAAATTACTCGATATGGCAAGACGACCAAGACGAAAGAAACTTGTGTAACTCAGTATGCACGAGTTTCGGTTATTTAATAATTCTAACATGCAAATTATTACATAATGAGGCATAAATTATTGTACGTAATATGTAAACAGTTCTGTAGTTGGTTAGCGATTAACTCGTAGTTAGCGCTAATCTCTACTTTCCGACTTAGCTAATTACCGTAAATAATAATTAGCAAAACATAACCAAGTTACGATTAAATTTTTCCTATCAGAATTTTCCTTTCAACGCACATAGTTTTTCCTCATCTACTAATCAACTAACCAACAGTTAGTTGATTAGTAGATGAGGATCGATTCGCAAGCAATAGTGAATTAGTAACTATTTCACACTGATACGTAGTTCGACATTTTTAGAACGTGCACAGTTTGATTGTCAGTCTGTCCCACATAGAGGAACTATATTCAAGGTTTGAAAATCGGAGGACTACGATACTCATGCAATAGAGAAAAGTTCAATTTTTTATTAGAATTTTTGTTTGT